>JANHMN010000019.1:40920611-40970088 GCA_030674055.1 Rhabdomys pumilio
CACACACACACACACACACACACACACACACACACACACACGTAAAAAGCACCAATAACAAAAAAACCAGCAGGAGCCTAGGAGCCAGTGCCCAGGTCCCTCCAGGCAAGCCTGTTAAAGTTTGGTCTTTTGCTGTGTATTATTGTAATGCCAAATACTAGCCCTCAAGATCTGGTTGCCTCCAGGGAGGAGAGAATCAGCTGGAAGACCCAAGTGATTCCCCAAGTTATCCCTAGTGAATAAAGATGCCTACAGCCTATAGCTGGGCAGGAGAGATTGATGAGATTTGGACTTTTCAGGCTTGGGGTCAGAGAGAGGAAGACATGAAGAAAGAGAGAGAGAAGGTAGAGAGAGACACCATGGGGTAGGTGAGTCATGAAAACAAGGCCACGAGGGCTGGCCAGTTGGAGTTGAGAGATTTGGATAGAACACGACAAGCTATAATTCGGGGGTTATTGACAGGGAAGTAGACATAACAGCATAGAGGGTAGATTCTGCCCAGCAATAGCGCTTTAAAGCCTTCTTATAAATATAAAGGCGGTGTGTCTTTTGTCTGGGGACTGATGATCAAAGGTGGGGTGGAAACTGCCGATTTGAGATTAAATATTTTCTACAACACGCATCTCTCATCTCCATATTGATGGTGCCTGAAGGACCCAGTAATCACCACCAATATGCAGGTAAGAGAACTATTTTATGGCGTTGCATGGCTGTGTTCTTCCTCCCAGGGGACTTGGCATCTTCTCTTGCTCCTATGTAACCAGAGTGCAGCTGAGGTTCCCAAGCTAAAAGGGCTGCCCCGAGACTGTCAGGATTGCTTCTCCATCCCCTGTCCAGTGACTGCCAACAAGTAAAGGACTAGCCTCTTGCGGAGGAGGGGAGGTGCCTATTTAAGATCCAAAATAAGGCTTATCCAAGATAAGGCTGTCCAAATGTTGTCTGATGGCAGTGACCCTCCTCCATCTGTCCCAGTGGAGGCCTCCCCTCCAAGGATGGGTTAGACTGTATCATCACCATGATAGACAGGATTCCTTTCAGGCATCCTTGACTGCTCCAGCCAGCAGCCTGAAGATGCCTGACCTTGGAAACTTACAGGAAGCCAAGCTTAGGGTTCAGGGTAGGGACCAGAGGACAACTTCTATTCCTTGGGACACATCAGAGAGTTTATGACAGCTAGTTCTAGGGTCAAATGGCCCTGCTTAAACCACAGCTCCACCCTGACAAGCTATGTGTCTGTAGGCAAGTTACGGAGCCCTACTGGGCTCCAGTTCCCATGGAGACAGCACCCGCCCCATAGATTGCTTCAAGGCTGAACCAAGCTAACATGTTCAGGAACTTATAACTCAGCCTATGCCAAGGGCTGGCCTGATAACAACTGTTATCATCTTCCCATTGGAAGGAAGGGACCACCCCAGCCCTAGCCCCAATATTAGACTTGAAGTTTCATCTGAAACTAGTCTTCCAATGGAGCCATTTGTCAAAAGCAAAGAAAGAAACCCAGAGGTGGGAGGGTCATGTGGGTTGCTCCTGAACTACAAGGTCAAAGTCCCCAGCTGGTTTCCTCTCCTCTTTCAACTAGGTTTTCTGGTGTGATGGCTTCAGAGAGGCATCTTCATCCTCATGTGTCTCTCCTTTAGCTCCTGACACAGCTGGGAGATTGATGGGTTGTCCTTAGCAAGTGTCCGCAGCTGCTTCCACTGACAGCCTAGAGCGGGTAAAGGCTTGGTCTTGTCTCCCCAGCCCTTGAGCTGAGAGCCTAGGAAGGCTAGGGACTTGGCTATGTCTCTCCAGCCCCAGAGCCAGAAATAGCATCTTCTAGAAGGTACTGACATTAAGTTGCTGCCTCCCTGGACCCCTGCTCCTCTCCTTTCTCAGCCCCCCCTATACCTGTTTCTGTGATGTCCACATGTCACATCTGAGGTTCCAGAGACAGCCTGTAATTCACGTCAATATAATGAGGCAGCCATGAGCCCCCAGCACTGGAGAGCAAGCTCCCTTTCCGAGGCCAGTGTACTGGCTGGTTTTGTTTGTCAACTTGACACAAGCCAGGGTCATCAGAGAGGAAGGAGCCTCAGTTGAGGAAATGCCCATGAGATCCAGCTGTAAGACATTTTCTCAATTAGTGATCAATGGGGGAGGGCCAGTTCATTGTGGGTGGTGCCATCCCTGGGCTGCTGGTCCTGGGTTCTATAAGAAAACAGGCTGAGCAAGCCATGTGATGCGAGCCAGTTAGCAGCACCCCTCCATGGCCTCTGCATCCATCCCTGCTTGAGTTCCCGTCCTGATTTCATGGTGGACTATGTGATCTGAAGTGTAAGCCAAACAAACCCTTTCCCCCCAACTTGCCTTTTGGTCACGATGTTTTGTCACAGCAGTAGCAACCCTGACTAAGACAGCCAGGTGCTGCAGCTTGCGGTCAAGGCTGGGGGTTCCATCACTGACTTATGACACAGAGGGCACATGGGGACAGACAGAATATCCTGTTGTGTCTACAGTCTTGCATCTGCCTGACCCTCCTCCTGCCTCTTTGCAGCTTCTTCCCTGCCACGGTTTCATCCCCAGCCAGATGACACAGAAACAGCACGCATGGTTACGGAGGAAGCAGAGGACGAGGTTAGTCAGAGCTTGATGTAGACTGGGGAAGTCTGGAAGGGAGGTGAGAACCAGCCGTCTCTGATTACAGAAATAAACTGGGCCATGGAGTCTTTGCTTTGCCATTGTCTCTCCAGCCTGGAATGGCAGTGGAATTTTTTTTTTTAATGTACATTGATGTTTTTCCATGTATGTCTGGGTGAGGGTGTCAGATCTTGGGAGTTGTGAGCTGCCATGTGAGTTCTGAGAATTGAACCAGGATCTTCTGGAAGAAGAGTCAGTGCTCTGCACCGCTGAGCCATCTCTTCAGCCCCAGCTTTGAACTCTTTTATGTTCAAGATGGGCTTGAACTTCCGATCATCCAGCCTCTGCCTCCTAAGTGCTGGGATTGGTGGCATGCACCACCAAGCCTAGCTTACATGGTACTTACGTGGGGCCTAAAGTCCATGTTAGGTAAGCACTTTACTGAGCCACATCCAGCCCTGTCACAGACTCCTGTGTGGCTCTGGGTAGGTTGCAGCCCCGTTCTGACATGGTTACCCCATCCACGCACCCCCATTGTTTCACTCAGGGCTCTTCCTCTTCTGACAGCCTAGAATTCATTTACGATGCCTACCAAGAAGACTCACAGATAACCAAGTACCCAGCAAGTACCATGCATCTGCTCAGTCCTTCACTCTGCTTCTCAGGCAAGAGAAAGGCATCAGCTAGCTAACGCCATACCAGGTGCATAAATAACCCTGACTTCACTGTTCCAACACAGCAAGGAGCTTGCCCTAAGCTCAATGCTCCAGGCTGGGCTGCATGGATCTGCTCTAGCCTGCTCACTACAAGGGATACACTGTCCTCAGAGCCACCACTATGTTATTCACTATCCTATGGATGGCTAATGGGCACATACATACCCCTTTCATGGCATAGACCAAGCCCTGTGGCCGCACACAAAGTTCTGACCAAGCAGATCAGAAACACCACACTTCAATGGGGGCCATGGCAGGACCTGGTTTGGAGAAGAGCAAGAGTCAGAGAGAAACTTCTAGCACAGTTAGCTTGGCTGATGACAGTCCCACAGGAAGGCTGGAGAGGTGATAAAGTACTCAGGTGTATAAAAATGAGGAGCTGAGTTTGGATTTCTAGGGAATATGTATAATTCCAGCACTCGGAGTTGGAGACAGGATTCCCTGGGCTTGTCGGCTAAGCAGCCTAGCTCAATCAGAGATCTCCAAGTTTTGTGAGAGTCCCTGAGGAAGACAGCTGATGTCAACTTCTGGTCTCTACTTACATACTCATGCAACAAAAATGTTCACGCGTATACATGAACACGCACACATGCACGCACATGCGATAATAAAATCGAAACGCTTACAGGACAAAGAAATGGACAATTAAAGGTGGAATTCTGCTCCAAGTGGCACAGATACCAAGTTCCCCTCATGCATACTCACCCTTTCATGGCTGCCATGACCCATCCTGATGCTCGGGGTCTGCCAGCAATTCCTTGGATGCAATGTGTTCTTGTCACCGTCTGCCTTCCCGAGCATAACTCCTTGATTCTGGAAACACGATAGGCCTTCCGAGAGCGCTATGGAAACCTTCCCACAAACGCTCAGCCTTCCCCATCCTGCTAATTAAAGCCACGGCTGCTCGAAATAAAAATGGCTTTGAGAAACAAGGTTTTATTATTTTTGAGTTAATCCATTTACCAGGAAGGGCTGAGCATGAAGTCAAGGACGATCTTCAGGGGACCAGCTGCCTGCGGCTTATTTGCCTATTCATGTCACCATGGATGGCTGAGACCCAGGAACAAGAGAGGTTTGGTCTCCATGTCTGCCTTTGAAGAGCTGGGGACAGACGCAGGCTGTGGTGAGAAAGCAGAGGAGGGGACGATGGAACATGACAGAGAAGCAGGTAGCATTCATTAGTTCATGGGGCACGGAGGAAGATAACTGAAGATGAGCGGGGGCCTTTGAGGAGCTCGGATCCCTGAAGGAGTAACTGATACTTTCGGGAGAAAAGCTGGGACTGGGAGAGAGCTGTGGGGGAGGCACTCTGGTAGAGAACTGGAGTCTGTCTGTGAGGCTGGGATAGACCCAGAAGATGGGAAACAACAAGAGTGGGGATGGGATCAGGCAGCGAGGGGGAGCCCAGGCGGCCTGTGAACACTGATGAGGGTCTGAGCTTCTCACAAAAATGATGGACGTGCTGGAAGATTCTGCGCAGCCTAGCGGGCTTCGATGACGTCATCGCTAGCCGTATGAAGGCTGTCTGGATTAGGGGCGGAGTTGGGAGAAGGGCATATGAACTGTGCTATGAGGCCGTGACTAGGAGCAGGAGTGACCATGTACACCGGATAGATGTTTAGAGGCTGAAAACAGAACACAGTGATCAATAAGGAGAAGAGGGCTATTTTAGAATCGCTGCCAGAACTACAGTTTAGGTTTACAAGGATATGGCGGTATCCGACTAAAATAGAGAACTTCGGAGACGGCAACTCTGGAAGGAAATGTTTGACTTGGAGGAATGTATGGGCATGGAGACCAGGGAGACTCACTTTTTTTTTTTTTTTTAGCAGGTGTGACCAACAGGTAGGTGGCCTGGAACACAAGCTAGGGTACTGGGTCATGACCCCTTTGGAGGGTCCAACTACCCTTTCACATGGGTCACCTAAGACCCTCAAAACCACATTACGATTCATAACCATAGCAAAATTACCGTTATGAAGTAACAAAAATAATTTTATGGTTGGGGGAGCACCACAACATGAGGAACTGTATTAAAGGGTCGCAGCATTAGGAAGGTTGAAAACCACTGCTCTAGGTCGAAGATGAAGGTCTGAGGTAGGAGTTTTAGAAGCTACAGAAGTGGGGGGCAGCCATGTGCCCTCCAGGACATTTTAAGCTATGGGAAACAGAACACGCTTAGAAGTAACTCTAGGGACAGGGAATGTAGGTAGCTCAGTTAATCGAACTCTTGCCTAGCACACACAAAGCTTTGTACTGGATCACCAGCATGCCGTACAACTGGGTGTGGTGGCACGCACCTGTAACCCCCAACATTCAGGAGATAGAGGCAGGAAGATGAGTTTAAAAGTCATCCTTGGCTGTGTTTTGAGTTTGAGGCCAGCCTGGGCTACCTGAGGCCAGCCTGGGCTACCTGAGACCCTGTTTCAAAAAAACAAAAGTGGTTCTAATGAGAATGACCCTGACCTTTTTCACTTCTTACACTATAAGTGATTGTTAAGCTTTGCCATCATCGCAATGTTGTCCAGGACCCGGATCTGGACTGGTTTTTGTTTGTTTGGGACTGTCCCAGGTGGAGAATTAAACCAACAGCCTTGGACACGCTAGGCAGTGCTCTACCACTGAGCTGTAGCCACAGCCCGGCACACATCTACTCTGTCACCTCCATCCATCTGCGTGCATCTGTTCCAAAGGACCACGGAGGGCAAGCTAAGTACCTGGAGGATGTGAACTCCGGGGGAGGAAGTTAGAAAACAATTCCTTAATAGATGTAATGCCTGCCTTTGGCTATGTTTGGCAAGACGCACAAAGAGGGATTAGGCTCATAAAAGAATTGGCTGGTTAACAAGGGGGTGTAGGAGGAAATTAAATATCCACTAATTAGTACTTGTGGGGTTGGAGGAGGTAGGGAATTCTTAACCCTAAATGGAACAAGGCGACTTCGAGAAACGGCTGCAGGGAGAAAGGCTGGTTGACATCTGCCCAGGGTGGACCTTCTGCTTCAGGCCCTGATGGATTGATAGATACTGAACGAAGCTCCCACCACCACACACAAGGAGAAAGCACAATCCAACATCAGAAACATCTGTTTCCAGACGCCGAGTGGCCGTAATAAGGCAGTGATCCCTGAGAAAATGAAAACAGTAAGATAAACTATGTGACCATCGGCATTCTCAAGGCTGTGCTCTGGGGTAGAAATCCACAAAGCGTTTCGAGTCAGATGAGAGCTCAGAGAACCGAAGTGGCTGGGATCTGACACAGGGACAGAGCTTCGCCGGACAGCCTAGGGCTTGTTTGTGAGTCACTGAGTCAATGGTAAAGTTGAAACGTGTGGGTGACGTTTGTGTCCATGAAGATCAAAGAACAGTTCATGACTAAGGAGTTGTAAACTCAACAGTGTTCTGATAGGACAGGTTTGGGACAGCCAGAGTACAGAGGCCTTGGGGAGCAATGAAGATGTTCAATGGAAACTTTATTCGTGTATTACGTTTTGACACAAGGTCTCTTTACATCACCCTGGCTGTTCTAGAACTATATAGATGAGGCTGGCCTTGAACGCACAGATATTTGCCTTCCTCTGCCTCCCCATAGCTGGGATTAAAGGCATGTGCCATCCTAACCTGCACCGAGCAGGAACTTTAGAAAGGCCAAACCTTATCAGAGTTAATCTTAGAATTCCTAGATTGAAGTCTATTCTAGGCCCATCCTAACAAGGTTTCAAAAGAAGCATTGAAAGGACCAAGCTGACCTTCAAGAAAACAACTGGAATAAAATTCAGTACTCTTTCAAGAGAGAATTTTAAAAACCTCAACACCAATAGCATAACATTCTGGCTATGAGAAACTGTGCCCAGGGATTAAAAAGATGGCTCAGTGGTTGAGAGCACTGGCTGCTCTTCCGGAGGACCCGGGTTCAATTCCCAGCACCCACATGGCAGCTCACAACTGTCTGTAACTCCGAGATCTGACACCCTCACACTGACATACATGCAGATAAAACACCAATGAATGCACATAAAATAGGTTAGTTAAAAACAAAGAAACTGTACCCAATGACCATAACCCAAGAGAAAAGTCACCAGCTAGAAAGAGACCCTGGGGTGACAGATAGATGGTGTGATCGTTTTAACTGTAAATTTGATACAATATAGTACCAGAGAAGGGAGTCTCAAGGAGGAATCATCTGGTTTGGACTGACCTATGAGCATGATCCAGAGGGATTTTTCTTATCTAAGGTGGGAAGGCTCCAGGTGATAGCCTCAATCCTGGACTGTGTAAACCGGGAAACATCAACCTGGGCCCTGACGTGCATAAATTCTTTCCTCTCTACTCCTGATTATAGATGGGATGTGACCAAGTCCCTCAGGTTTCTGCAGCTGTGACCTTGTTGAAAATGAACGATGAGTCTAAAATCCACCCTTTCTCTCCTGATTTATTTTCTCTCCGGGTATCTTATCACAGCAACAGAAATGGAATTTGTAGGTAAGGCTCTTAAAACAGAAAATAGATTGAAGTATTTAAAGAAAAACACAAGGCGGGGATGGTGAAAAACATCTATAACCTAGACACTAGAGAGGCTGAGAGGCAGGAGGATGACCGATGGTTCAAGGCCCAGATTGGGTCTACACAGAAAGACTCTGTCTCCAAAAACAAATAACAAAAACATAGGGCAATAATGAAGAAATAATGAAATGTACTAAAAGCAAACAGAATCATGGAGAAATAAAAAACACAGTAGCTAAAATGAAGATTTCATCTGCTGGCTAAATAGCTGGTTCTACAGACAGAGGAGGATGGGTAAATGTTCAGGCAAATTGAAGGGCAGGGGAAAAAAGCATCTGAGAAAAACTACTGAAGACTCAGTGGACAAACTGTCTTCACTACATACGGATCTAGAGGAGGAGGGTTGCGGTGGTGAATATTTGAAAATCAATGGCCAATCACTTTCCAAACTTGATAAAAACCAGAAACGCATAGACTTTTAAAAACAACCTCAAACAAATTTCAATCAGGAAAAATACAAAGAAAACCACCGGAAGGCACATTGCAATCAAAGTTGCATAAGGCCAGCGGTGACTGGGAAAATTTTCTTTTAATTAAATACAATGGGAGAAAGATCTGAGCCTTGCGGTCAGGATCAAGCCGATGGTGTGGCTGGCAAGTGTGTTGCTAGAAATTCTAAATGAAGTGAGAGACACCTCCCTCTCTCCATCTCTTCCTCTCTCTTCCCCTCTCTTCCTCTCTCTCACTCTCTCTCTCTCCCTCTTCTCCCTCTCTCTTCCTTTCCTCCTTTTTCCTTCCTCCCTCTTTGCTTTTTGAAATAGGATCTTGCTCTGTATCCCAGGCTGGCTTCCAACTTAACGGAGATCTCCCTGCCTCTGCCTCCCAAGGGCTCACTTTACAGATACTTATCAGCACTCCTGGCTGAAGGTGGCTCTCTTTGCCAGTTTTTATTGGATACTATATTTCCAGATTGCTTCTGAACCAGGGCCCTCACATGCCAGTCTGACCTGGGCAGTACCCCACTCCTGTAGCACCTTAAAGTTCCTGATGGGAACTACAGGCAGCAAGAGAGAAATTCAGAAGCTTTAAAATGTATGTCTAAAATAAAAGGCACCAGTGGTGTCCAGGAGCCGGTAGATAAGATTGCTGTGTCTGCAAGTCAGTGCTTTGGGAGAAGGGAAAAGTCACAGCTCTGAATTTGAAAGGTATTTGTTTAAGCTTTAAAAATTAGACTTTCTATTCTCTTTTTCCATTCTTGTGTGTGTGTGTGTGTGTGTGTGTGCGCGCCTCTGCACACATATGCCTGTGCACACATGGCCATGCACACATGACTGTGTACACATGGCCATGCACACATGACTGTGTACACATACCCATGCACATATGACCGTGTACACATGTCCATGCACACATGACTGTGCACACATGCCCATGCACACATGACTGTGCACACATGCCCATGCACACATGACTGTGCACACATGCCCATGCACACATGACTGTGTACACATGTCCATGCACACATGACTGTGTACACATGTCCATGCACACATGAGCATGCACACATGACAAGCAAGACCCACCTGGTATGAATGTGTAAAGAGTGGATGCAATCCAGAGTGAATGTGTTTTGCTGTCATGGGTATATCAAGAACCAATACCTCAGATCCATGGGGCATTGACAGAACCTTTCCCCACCCACTCCTAACTCTCGACAGTGACAGACAGATGGTGTCTCCTTCCTTTGGTTCAAGAGTGAATAGTGACAGTGTCTTCAAAAACCAGTAACTGCCCCTTCCTCCTCCTGGATATACACAGCCTAAGACTGTTCACTTACAGAGACCTCCTATAGAGGCTAGTTAGTCCTTCCTGTCACGCTGTATATAACAAACAGGCTGAGGTTCTGGATTGCTGTATAGTTAGTGTCACTCCATCGGAGAGCACTTACCCACCTTACTTCCTATACTTCCTATTTGTCTATGTGTCTGGTCCTTTCTTTGTTCTCTCACTGCCCCAATCAGGCTTCCAGAGCCAGCTGTTCATGCTTGTGAGGCATTTTCCTGATTAATGATTGATGTAGAAGGGCCTAGCCCACTGTGGGCAGTGCCACCTCCTTGGCTGCTAGTCCTAGAGTGTATAAGAAAACAGGCTGAGCAGGTAACACTCCACCACCAGGTTCCTATCTTGAGTTCCTGCCCTGATCTTCCATGGTGGACTGTGATATGGGACTTTAAGTGGAAGTAAACTCCTCCCTCCCCAAGTTACTTTTGGTCGTGGTGTTTTATCACAGCGATAGAAACCCAAACTAAAATAGTCTTCCACCTCATTAAGTGAGTCAGGCTCTTTCAATATAACCCAGAGCTTGCCAAGGTAGCTGGTCTTACTAGCTAGCTTGTTCTGGGGATCCCTTATCTCTGTCTTCTGAGACTAGAATTACAAGGTGCGTTTTAAACTCTGGTTCTTTTACTTGCTGGGTCCATGCTTTAACTGCTGAGACCTCTCTCCAGGCCTGGTCCTTTCCAAAGTCTACAGGCTGATACGAACACTCAGCATCTGTAAAGGTTGAGATTAGCAGTCACCTCATGAGTTCATTTATGTGGGTAGGTATATGAGGGAGTTTATCAATTGGTGTTACTGAGAAAGGAAGACCCAGCCTACATGTGAGCTGAGGCTCAGACTGAGTGAGAAAAAGAAAGAACAAGAGCATTCATCACTCTGTTTTCTGACTGGATTACAATGTGACCTGCCGCCTTACACGCTTGTTGCCTTGATGGACTCTAACCTCCGGCTGTGAGCAAGAATAAGCTCCTCCTTCATTAAGAAGCCTTTATTGGGCATTTTGTCTGGACCATGAGAAAAGTAGCTAGTACAGTGTTCAAGGAGGGCGCACTTTCTCATGCTCTCTTGTGATGGGGACATTGAGAACCACGGAGGAGGAAGATTGAGCTACCTAAAATGGCCAGTGTTGTGTGTTCTAGTTGGTTTTCTGTTGCTGTGATGAACATCACAACCAAAAGCAACGTGGGGAGGAAAGGGTCACAGTCCATCAGTGGAGGAACTCAGAACAGGAATTTGGGGTAGGAGCTGAAAGAGAAACCACAGAGGAACTCTGCTTCCTGGCTTGCTCTCTGCCCGCATTCTTATACAGCTCAGAACCACCTGCTTAGTGATGGTGCCACCTACAATGGGCCAAGCTTCCTCATATCAACCACCGATTAAGATAATCTCTCTCAGATGTGGCCACAGGCCAATCTGATTAGGGAAATTCTTCAATTGAGGGTCCCTCTTCTAGGTGACTCTCAGATTGGCAATAGAAACTAACCATTGCTCTGAGCATCATACCTTTCATGGTGACATTTAAGAACAAGAAGGAAAAAGGGGGAGTTTATCCCTGGTTTCTTTTTTTTTAATTAGGGAGAAAACCTTTTCTCCTAATACCCATCAGGCCACCTTTTAATTCTATCAGCTGAGAATCTAGCTGCAAGGGAAGCTAGTAATTGTGCGTGTGGTATTTTTACCCTCAGTTATGGGAGTTAGATTTTCCCAAATGAAAGAAAAGGGGGGATTGGACTGATGACTTTTGGATAGGTACCCCCACAGTGTTCAATTTACCCTAGAAACATTATGGGTTGTCATTTCATGGAGCTTTATTTATAGGGCCAAGAAAAGGGAGTCTAATTTGTTTCTAAGCTGCACAACCTGGCAGTTTCAGGAAGCAAACATTTCTTATCTAGTAACTTCTGAGGGTCAGGACGCTGGGAACAGATTGGCCAAATAATTTTATTTCAAAGTGTCTCATGAGGTGTCTCATGAGGTGTCATCTCAGGAAAGCTCACAAATGTGGATATTGACTGAGGTCTTTAGTTCTTCACTGACTGATGGCCAGATACTCAATCCTTTACTGGCTGGTGACTGTAGACCTCAGTTGAGTTGACCTCCTATTGAATGTTGGCTAAGAGCCTCAGTTCAGTTCCTCACTGGCTACTGGCTGGGGTTCTCAGGTCTTCATTTACTCAGTGGCTATTGGCTAGTGTCCTCAGGTTCTCACTGGCTATTGGCTAGTGTCCCCAGATCCTCACTAGCTATTGGCTAGTGTCCTCAGGTCCTCACTGGATAATAATCAGTAGACTCTGTTTCTTGGCAAGTAAGACTCTTCACAGACAGCCTGAACATTCATAGTTGTTGGGCCCTGCAAATTACAGTCAAAGTCTACCATTGTCCAGAGAGCTCTCTTGAACTCATAAAATGGAAGACTCCCTTTACCAGCAGGGCTTCTCCTTCTCAGACCTTGTCTGGGGAGCTCTAAATCCCAACATCAGTTCTGATAAGAAACCAACCAGCAAGCACCTGGAATTCCTGAAATACTTCTTCATGCAAATGAAGTGTTATCCAGTACCATAAGCTATAGCCAATGATACACACCCACCTTAGAAATCCCTTCCTCTTTCCCCTCCCCAAACTATATAGCCCTTGATTCACCCCAATTAAAGTTGAGCTGCCTCTGAAGCTGATCCCAGTAGTCATTTCCATTGTACTCACAGGCCATCTGAAAACCTGTTCTTCCACTCTGTTCTCTGCATCCTCATAGTCTGGTAGCCAACAACCTCAAGGAGAAGGGAGGACCACACATGGTGTATAGTTGTAGGTTTCCTCTAGAGTGAGCGACTGTGAGGCAGAATGAAAGATCAAGATGAAGACTTTGCATCTTCAATCACCTGACCTTGGAATTGACATGCCATCACATCACCCATATGTTGAGGTTTGGTCTTTTGATATGAATTGTAATACTAAATACTGGCCCCCAGGGCCTGGTTTCCTCCAAGGATGAGAGAATCTGCACATAGGGATGCTATGTGACCTTGCCCCCCAAGTTATCCCCAATTGCTGAATAAAGATGCCTACAGTCTATAGCTGGGCAGAATTGAGATAAGTGGGGTTTGGGATTCCCAGACCCAAGATCAGAGAATCACAAGGAGAGGGAGAGAGAAGGTAGAGAGAAGGAAGATGCCATGGATTAGGTGGATCATGAAAACATGACTATGAGAGCTGGCCAACTGAGTTAAGAGCATCCCAGACAGAACATGGCAAATTATAATTCAAGGTAATAGATTTTAATAGCATAGAGGGTAGATATCAATAAAGGGTATATATCTGCCCAGCTCTAGCGCTGATTAAGGCTTATTGTAAAAATAAAAGTTGTGTCTTTTGTCTGGGAACTGAAGGATCAAAGGTGGGGTAGAAAGCCCAAACTGAGATTAAATATTTACTACAACACTATATTTGTTATTCACATGCTCCAACCCTGGCACAATGAAAAGAGACCATGTAAGTTGATCCCCAGGAGGTGGGCGTCTTCGAGGGCCATTGTGGAAACAGGACATCATAGATCCCTTCAAGGAGAGACAGAAAGGAAGATGAAGTCTGATATTGAGCCTAGAGAGCCTGGTATCTGAGGACAAAGGAGAACATCTCGGAGGAGAAGCATTCAGTACTTTTCAATACCGCCATGAGCAGAGTATGATGCTTGCTAACGTGTCCACTAGGGTCTTTGGATCTTTGGAATTGTTATGAGAAACTGTCATTGACCAGTTTACAGAGAAGAGAGATGTGAGTGGCTGTGGAGCCAGGGACTCAGAAGCAATATGGACCATGAGAAAGAGAGAAAGAAAGAAAGAAAGAAAGAGAGAGAGAGAGAGAGAGAGAGAGAGAGAGAGAAGAGGCAGAGATAGAGACAGACAGAGAGAGACAGACAGAGAGACACAGAGACACAGAGACAGAGAGATAGAGAGATAGAGAGAAGCTTGATAAAGAGAAGGGAGATCTGCATGGAAATTAGAGAAGCTCTTGGTTCTGGACAGAAGAAGGCTGAAGATATTTTTAGATGGAGGAGAGACAGCCAGTGGGGCTGGAAGAGATGAAGATTCAGGAGAGAGGGATGACGGATGAGTTTATCTCGTGGAGGAGACAGGAAGACAGAAGGTCAAGGACACAGGTGGGCTGCTTGGCTCTGAGCAGGGAGACACCTCATCCTCTGAGGCTGCCGTGGGGGAGGCAGGGTGAGTCTGGCTGGGGCGAAGCCCAAGGGTGAGGATGCCTGGGATCTGGGAGCTCACACCCGATGGCCTCAATTTTCTCGAGAAGTCAGGGAGGCAGGGTTTCAGTGAGCTCCGTGCTCCATGATCTTGATTATCGCGGTGATTGCTCACAGGTGAAGGGAGGCGCTGGAGCAGTCTGTTCTCATGAGCCGGGTGAGCCTCACTTCCACCCCATGATCTCATGTGCTCTTATATCTCAGCAGGCTCATTTTTCATCATCTGTGGTGTCTCCAGACAGCACCTGTCTGAGTTGGTTGCCACAAGGTATGAGTTAGTGAGATTGAAATGAACGAGGTGGAGACTACCAGAACTCAGCAGATGTGAAGAGGCACGATGCAGAGACCTCCAAGGTCTGTGTCACCAAGACTTCGTCCGCACCCCGATACACCTCTGATGGGGAACTCAGGAGCACCAAGGAAGCCTTCTGTGTTCAAACAGAAGCCTTAAGACTTTCCTTCAGGAGGGTTGAAGTCTGGCTTCCCATGTCTCTTCTACATGCATGTCCTACAGGAAGTCCCAGAACAAGACCCCCACACAAGCCCTTCCTCCATGAGACTCCCCTAGAAAGCACCTTCTGTTTCTTCCATCTCTTTTATAAGAAAGTTCAGAACCCCTCAGCTCCTCTCTCGAATTTTCTATCAGGCAACAGAGTACAAAATGCTTCAGTATGGTGGTGCACATCTGTGTTCCCAGAACCCAAGAGACAAAGGCAAGAGCATCAGGAATTCATGGCCTTAGCCACACAATGAATTTCAGGTCATCCTGGAGTGTCTCAAACAAAAGGAGAGAGGGAGGGGAGACTAGGGGAAAGGAGAAGGGAGAGGAGGAGAGGGGAAGGAAGGGGAAGGAGAAGGAGAAAAAGGGAAAGGAAGGGGGAAGACAGGAGGGGAAGAAGAAGGGAGAGAGGAAAGGGAAGGAAAGAGGAAGAAGGAAAGAAAAAGGAAGGGAGGGGGGGGGAGGGGAGGGGAAGAATGCATTTGGAGACATGGTGTGTCTTCTGTGTTGGATGATCTCCAAGGCAATAGGCTCTAGGGATGCTTGAAGCACCATGCTTTCTGGCATTGGTCACTTCACCCTATAGTCAGACATCAAGTGTGAGCCTTCTACCAACTACAGTCTACAAGATGACCTTCCCTTGTCTTTTGCTCCACCTTGCCCTGGCGCCTCATGCTCCAGCATCTTCTGCACAGTTCCCATAGACACACCTCAGAGCCTTGTCCACACATACACACACATCTTCAGTGAATGACAAGATTCTTTATACAGTGCTGACACCACACTGGGGGAAAGGATTTGGGATATAGGCTGAGCTGAGAAGCACTGGAGAGTTAGCATCTAAGATGGTGCCTATGGCCTCATGGCCTGGTGTACATGCCTTTGGTGGGACCTCTCACATGAAACCAAGACTGACCTGTCATCAGTGGACCACAGCAGAAAATGGAGTACACTTGCCAAAGGCAGACTCCAGAAGGTGTCAGAGCTCTCCACCATGGTATACTTGGATCCTTCCCACCAGGGGAAGCTGGAGGCTATAACCTTGATTTTTTTCAAAACCTATTATTAGTGATGGTTTTTAAACACTTTAACCTCCCTTTTAGCCCACTATCCACCAGAGGTGGTGGGGAAGAAAAAATAAGGGGGAAGTGGACCTGTTTAGAAACAGGTTCTTTGGAGCAACTCCCATCTGTGTTGTCTGGAAATCGGCAGTTCAGTTCACAGGTTAGCAAGCAGCGGCAGCTTGATCCACTAGCAAACACTTCACAGCTACACCAGCAGTCCTTCATCACATGTCCTTTCACGTGCTTGCTTTAGCAGAACATCCTGTCTCCTGTGTCTGCTTCAACTAAATTTTCCTTCATGAGTCTGCCTTAGCCTTTCACACCTTTGTCCACTTCAGGAAAACATTCCTTCACATGTTTGTCCCAGCAAAACACCATCTGACTTTTCAAAGAACCCTTAAGTTTCCACCTCAAAAGGCCACGTCATACGGATGCTTAAGCAACCACATAGAGAGACCTAAGAGGAGTGGTGTTGAGTCCTGCCACTGAGGCCACGAAGCCGCCTTGGAAATGGATCTTTGAAGCAGCCCACCAAATGTTAAGATGAGGTCAGACCCGACCGCCACCTCCCAAGAAACTCCCAGCTACCAACCATCTTGATGCACAGACATGGAAAAAGAATGAATGAAATATAATATAATTAAAACCAACAGACTTTTGTCAAGTCAGGATAATGTATGTGCTCTCCTGAAGTGCCCTCCTTATTCTCAAAGCTTTCAGTGTTTGGATCCCTCCTCAAGGAAGCACAGAAGGTTTGAGTGGCAGCCCCAAGTTACACAGTAGGGCTACTAAGCACTGGTACATTTCTTAGCCCCTAACTCCCATGTAGAGCTCCTGAAGCTATATTGCCATCCCATGAGCCTCTCTGCCTCCTGGGGCACACCTTCATTTAGCTCCTGCCTTCATCCTCTCATGCCTCAACATCATCTCTTTACGAGTGTGTGGTGTGTGTGTGTGTGTGTGTGTGTGTGTGTGTGTGTGTGCGCGCGCCTTTGAGTGCATATGCATGTGTCAGTCCGTGCTCATGTGCATGCATAGGCCAGAAGTTAACACTGGATGCCCTTCTTGATTACCCTCCACCTTATTTTTATGAGGCAGAATCTCTCACCAATCCTGAGTTCATTAGTTTAGCTAAACTGGTTGGCCCTCGTGTCTCAGGGATCCTTCTGTCTCTGCCTCCCCAGTGCTGGGCTTTACTTCCCAATGCTGGAGTTACAGATGCATGCCACTGGAACATGCACTCAGCCTCACAAGGGTTTTGAGGTTCCGAAGTCACGCTTGCATGGCTGGCATTTTACCGATTGAATCCTCTGCCCTCAATGCCGTCTCTTGCAAACAGGTTCAGCCTTCCTTCTCAAATCCTGTGTGCTTACTTAACTCCTGGTGAAAAGTGTTAACAGGGCTGCTTATGATTAACTCGCCTGGATTGGCCAGTAGAGACGAATGAAGTCCCTCACTGCAAATGTTCAACTGCAGATGCCTGTGCAGTAGTGTGTTCTGGAAACCATGATGTCGAGGTTCTTGGCTTTGCTGTGACCTTGTCAGATTGGTTCAAAGAAAGAACTCTGGCCATAAAAAAACAGGAACGCAATTGAGCCAAGGGCTGTCATCTGCACACAGAGGCCGTTTCCATGGCTAATCCTGGAGTCTGATGCTCTCAAAGTCCCTCTTGAGTTTTGGAGACAAAAACAGCCACAGAAACACAGTCCAAGGAGAGAGAGTAGGAAATACAAACTTACAGCCTTGCACCTTCTGGTCTCTGCTTCTCCAGTCCCAACCCTTCCTGGTTCCCTCAGCTCAGTGAACCTCCCAGGCTCTTCCAGAGGCAAACCTCTCAGCATTGGAAGTGAGTGAGTCCCAAGAGGGACCTCCCACGGATCCTGCCAAGGCTGCTTCTATTTCTCTCAAGAGCCTTATTCACAAGGTGTCAATTCCTTCTCCCTGCCTACAATAGCAGCTTGTCGGCTTCACCTCTGCCTAATGAGCCATCAGTAGTCACAGAGTGTCCTGACAGCCCCGGGCCCAACTGGAGAAGAAGCTGGGAGACAGGTCCAGATAGAGGATTCCGAAGGTAAAGAGGCTTACCACTAACAGATGACCTGAGTTCCTTCCATCCACAGATGCCACGTGGTGGAGGAGAAAACCAGCTCATCCTACAATTGTCCTTTGGCCTCCACATGTGAGCCATGGCATTTTACACCCTAACCCCCTCCCTCCAACTAAATAATTTTTTAAAATGTAATAATTTTTTTCACTTTTTTATTCATTCAATTCACATCCTGATTGCTGCCTCCTTTCTCACTCCCCTTCACACAATATTCCTCTCCCCTTCTCCTCCAAGTCTCTGCAGGGCTAGGTGCATCCTCTCCCACTGAGGCCAGACAATGTTGCAGGGATTCACAGCCTAATGCTGGACAGAGCTCTGGGACTCTAATAATGATCACAAACAAATAAACAAACAAAACAATAGCCTGGGAGACACCTGCTGATCCGATATCATTGGCGCTCCCAGAGTTGCAGCTGCCACCTCCCTTGAGTGACGGAATTCTGTTCACTTGAATTCCAGCAGAAGAATGCCTCCGGAGTGTTGAACTTGGCCGTCTGGGACAAGCAGGCCGGGCAAATGGCATGTGGAATGAAAACTATGGAGCAAGGCCCTTCGGATGATTTG
This sequence comes from Rhabdomys pumilio, assembly GCA_030674055.1. Classification (NCBI taxonomy): domain Eukaryota; kingdom Metazoa; phylum Chordata; class Mammalia; order Rodentia; family Muridae; genus Rhabdomys; species Rhabdomys pumilio. The sequence goes on from JANHMN010000019.1 coordinate 40,938,771, forward strand.
GCCATTTGAGGAAGGGCTCGGGTGGGAATGAGCAGGCAGACCATGCGTATTCTCTTGGGAAACACTCCCAGAATTCAGGCTTCATCTCCCCAGGGACAGACCCACATGGTACTTCACCCTCACTGCGATGCTCACAGGAGGAGGTGGTTCAACCTTTCTCTTCTGCCTCCCTTTATACATCTCCCAACCTTGTACACTGCAGGAAGAAACTTGTTCCTCCATAGCTGGGGGCCAGGGAACTACCTGACTCATTCACTCACACTAACAACTGCTCTTCTTCATTGACTCCTGTGGACCCAGAGAGTGACTTTCTCCCTGAGTGCTGGAATCCTCCTGTACAAGACCAACCGGGAGTTTTTGGTCTGGGTTATTCCAGTGTCTTAGTTAGGATTTCACTGCTGTGAACAGACACCATGACCAAGGCAAGTCTTCTAAAGGACAACATTTAACTGGGGCTGGCTTACAGGTTCAGAGGTTGGTTCAGTCCATTATTATCCAGGTGAGAACATAGCAGCATCCAGGCAGGCATGCTGCAGGAGGAGCTGAGAGTTCTACATCTTCACCTGAAGGCTGCTAGCAGAAGACTAGCTTCCAGGCAGCTAGGATAAGATTCATAAAGCCCACACCCACAATGACACACCCACTACAACAGGGTCACACATTCTAATAGTGCCACTCCCTGGGTTGAGCATATACAAACTATCACATCCAGGGAGGGCGAACTTGGTTGCTCAGTGTCTTAGGACTTAGAGTTGCCAGGAGCTGAGGTGACTCCTCAGGCCTGAGCAAAAGAGGAAGTAATTGGAACATATTTCTAAACTGTCCAGGATACCTCTACCCTCAGATACAGCTTGCTCTGGGTGTCATGGTTGCTAGGAAACAGTTGCAGCCTATGTCTCAGCCGTGTTCTCTCTGCACGTTCGTTCCAAGTGTTCAGGGCACCCAAAACCCAGGTTCAAATCCAACAGAAATGAATGTGGTTTTGGGAAGTGCAGAAATGACTCAACTGATAAAGCACCATGCAAGCAAGAGGGTGAGATTCTGAGCTTGGATACCCAACATCCTCATAAAGACTCGATGCTGGCTCACATCTGTAACCCCAAAACTGTGTGCGAGGGCCAGCACATTTCTAGAGCTGCCAGCCAGTCAACCGCACCTAGTCAATAAGCTCCAGATTCAGTTGATTTTTTTAATTAAATAATTGTCTCACATTGTTCTTCCATCCATCCAGATGGCTTTAGGCTTTCTATAACCAATAACCTACAGCATTAGATAATGACTACTACTTCACGAAAACACATCTGGGCTGTTTCCAAGTCTGGGCAGCCTGGAGAACGACTCCATCCAGGGTTGTCTAATTCGTGTGTCCCAACAGACCAAAGGTGGAGGGCGACCCCTCAGCGTTGGGGAGGGGCTCCAGGTGTGAGAGAGGCGGAGCTTCCTTTAGGGACCGCAGGTATCTGAGCATTTGAAGGGTGTCCAGCAAAAAGTTCTCCTTTAGGGTTCTGTGGCCTCGGGGAGGGGGGGGCAGTTAGAATTGCTCCCCCAGGCAGCCTTGCACCTCCATTTCCTGTGTCCTTTGAATGACACAGAAGGGGAAGTCGAGGAAAGGGAATCTTGTGATACAATTGGTAGGATGCCTTATCCCTGAATTATGTGGCTGGGAGGCCTCACAGGTGGCTGCAAGGAGCCAGGTGGGTGCAGTTAGATCTGACAACCCTAGTGCTGGAGCAGGGCTTGGTGGAGCACAGATAGGATCCCAGCACTAGCGAGGCACACCCTGGGGATGGGTGTGTGCACACATGCATACACGTACATACAACCAAACCAAACTAAGCCAACAGAGCCTGCTTCTGCCCCACCACCTCTTCCTATGAGGCCAGCTTTTATTTTAGTGTACGGGATCACCAGGACACACCCCTGGGCTTCCCTCTGAGGAAACTCATCAGCCATCGAGAGCTCATATATGGGCTTGCCCAAGGTTATAGTTCCCATGACTGATGCATGGTAGAGGTTTAGAAACCACCCTTATGTTGGCCTGATGGGCATCTGAGCTCCCAGCTACATCAGAGACTGGCTGAACTCTCTCTGGTTACTGTATTAAAAGAACACACACACACACACACACACACACACACACACACACAAACACACACGCCTCTGCCCTGTCCTACCCATTTCCCAGCACCCTCCGCTACATGTCTCAGCCTATCTCCTTGAGAGCTCAAGCTCTGGCCCCCAGGTGAGCAGGCGGTTGTCCATCTGGTACAATACTACAGACCAGATTCTCAGTTTAGTCTCCTTAATGGTGAGAATGTCCCGGGAACTGTGTCATTGGATGACACACCCATTCTGCGAGTGTCCTAGAGTGTGATTCTATAGACAAAGGCAGCCAGAACACCGTGAGATGACACAGTTCCAGGACACCCTTTCGTATATGCGGATTGAAACCCCAGTTTCCAGGACATGGCGGTACTTCTCTTTTTGGATTGCAGAAAATAGCACTAAGAAAAACAGTGTAGTTGAGAACAAGCACATACCTCGTTTGGGTTTTATGTAAAATTATAAAACAAACCCCAACAACAACAAAAAGCCCCCTTTTTAGTAGAAAAGCAATGTATCCTCTCTAGGGAGGAAAACACTGATAACTCCAAATAGCCAAGTAGATGAATGGCTTACCCAAAGACTCATGCATCTTTCCTTGAGAACAGAGAATGGTTTGTGTCAATTCCCTCATATGTATTAGGCCCTTTGCACTCCCTGCATCTTCATGAAATCTTCCCCTCAGCTATGGCTGTGGTGGTGGTGGGGTAGGGGTAGGGGGATAGAGGGTTGGGGTGAGGAGTTGGGTTACAGAGAGGGCAGGGCAGCCAGAGCCTGTGTCTTCTGACTCCAGCTTCTGAGTCTTCGCCCTATCCCCAGCCAGCAGATTGACGTCTCACGCTTTGATGTACAGAAGGTGTGGCTATAAAGCAAGGTGCCTGGGCCAGGAAACCAAACCCCTCTCTCACCTCGGCTCTGCAGTTCACTTACTGATAGACGTTAAACCAGTATGTTCACCTGGTGGAGCCCCTGCCAACATCAAGGGAATAGACAAAAACCAAGGATTGAATGCAGTGCCCGTTGCTACCTGAAGAGGGCACTATGAAGACAATGTGTGTGTGTGTGTGTGTGTGTGTGTGTGTGTGTGTGTGTGTGTGTGTGTGTGTTTGTGTGTGTGTACCCTCTAACTGTAGGAAGGTGGGACACCCCTCGGGGGCAAAGGACTATAACCCTACAGTAACCCTAGTTCTAGGGGTGGGGGTCCCCCTAACCGTAGGAAGGTGGGACACCCCTTGGGGGCAAAGGACTATAACCCTACAGTAACCCTAGTTCTAGGGGTGGGAGTAGGGGAGGAGGCCTAGGGAGACAGCTCCTGGGGCCACAGGAAGTCTCCAACAAAGCTAGGGCAGTGACAGGGATGGGTGTGTCTGAACAAATAGCTTGATTTATCTCTCTCAGCAGGGGAGACAAGAGAAAACTCTCTCTCTCCCTCTCTCTCTCTCTCTCTCTCTCTCTCTCTCTCTCTCTCTCTCTCTCATTTCCATTGTGAAATGGCAAGTGTTTATTCTTAAAAATCCAGCCCCTGACCTATGTAACTCCTGCTCAGAGGCCCACGTGACCCTCCCACTTACCTTTAGTGGGATCTGTGCTGCAACACCCTTTGATCCTTCCTCACTGGGCCCCTCCCCAGGCAGAGGAGAGAAACCTGTGCATACAGGAGAGGGTTGGAGAGGGAAAGACCTGAGGTCCAGAGAGTTAAAACAGAGTTACAGCGACTACGGTTGACATTATTGAGTGCTTACTGTGGTCTACATATGGGGCTAGGTGTTCCCATATAGTTCTAGATAACCCTAGGAATCTTTCTGTGTGTGTATATATACACATGTGTATATATACATATATGTATATGTATATATATACACACACACATATATATGTATACATATATACACATATATATGTATATATATGTATATATGTATATATATGTATACATATATACATATATACACACGTATATATGTATACATATATATATATACACACACACACATACACACATATATACTTACCTGTACACATGCAATAATCCAGTCAAAAATAATTAGTTACTAGCCCAGAATGATAAATAGAGACTTACACCAGTTTGATTGACTCCAGAGACTTTTAATATTTATTTATTTATTTATTTATTTATTTATTTATTTATTTTATATGAATACACTGTAGCTTCAGACACACCAGAAGAGGGCATCAGATCCCATTATAGATGGTTGTGAGCCACCATGTGGCTGCTGAGAATGGAACTCAGGACCTCTGGAAGAGCAGTCAGTGCTCTTAACCGCTGAACCCATCTCTCCAGCCCCTGACCCCACAGACTTAACTTTGTCATAGGTCAAGTTAAAGTTTTGGAGCTTTGTGCATACCGCTGTGGGCTGAATCCTTGTGAATAGCAGGATAGATTGAACTCCAAGGCATTCTGAGCCCCTCCTTCCACCCCGCCCTCCTCAGCATTGTTCATCCATGTGAGAAATCCAGGGTACCAGGGCCAGTCAGTTCCCCAAAGCAGATAGCCTCTTCCTCCTGTCCCAGGTTAGCCTCAGGCTCCTTCCTCTTCCTAGTAGCGGGGGATGACAAAGAGGCCGAGGAGGAAAAGGCTGGGACAGGAGCATTACTCTGAGGGTCTGGGAGGATTGTTCCCAAGTGTTGAGCTGGGATCCTAAGCCCATGGCCACGTGGCTTCCCAGCCTCTCTTTCTGGTAGTGTGACCCTAGTGGGTTGCGTAGCCTCCATACCTAAGATTTCCTCATCTGTCAAATGGGAGCATAGAAAAACCTACTGTTAGTATTTCGTCATGTTCTATGAATGACACATGTAATATTGTGTCCAGAACAGTGCCTGTGTGTAGTCAACATCTCACAGAAATGGGCCATTATTATTATTCTCCAGGGTGACTCATTTCTACCATTTAGAATGCAGTGAACGCACTGCACAGATCTGTGCCGGGACACGAGATGTGGGCTATTAGTTCAGCTCCAGCTTTATCATCTTGCCTGATGTCCGGACACAGTCTACTCTTCTTGACTAGAGGCTCTTGGTATCCTCCAAAGGACCTAGTAGGGCCAATCTCCATTCTAGAAACTTCGTACAGAGTACCATTAGTGACCTCCCTCCCCGGGTCAGGTTCAAGTAGAAGTGTCCAAGCTTTGAAATGGGACAGCAACAGACCTTCTGGAAGAGTCCTTGCCTCTGCCAAGGACCCCTTTCTTTCTTTTTTATTAATTAATTAATTAATTTAATTATTTGCTTTAGATTCCAATATCAGCCCCCCTCCTCCCAGTACACCCTCACACAGATCTTCTCCCTATTCTTCTCTTCTCAGAGGAGAAGGGTGATCCCCTCCCACCCCGTATCACACACAAAACACACACCCCACCCCAGCTGCTGTGGAACCCACATGAAGTCCAAGCTGCACATCTGCCACATATGTGTGGAAGGGCCTAGGTCCAGCACATGCCCACTCTTAGGCTGAGGGTTCAATCTCTGGGAGGCACCAAGGGTCCAGGCTAGTTGACTCTGTTGGTCTTCCTATGGATCCCTGTCCTCTTCATGTCCCTCAATCCTTCTTCCAACTCTTCCACAAGACTGCCCAGCTCCATCTAATGTTTGGCTGTGGGTCCCTGCATCTGTTTCCATTGAGGGCCTATGCTTCTAAGAGACCTATCCTGACTGGACTGTTGGTCTCATGGTCATCGCCACCATCAACATCGCCATCCTGGTCAATGTCACCATCAAAAGCAAACCATCGACCATGTCACCTCTGTTAGCGACAGCACTATCCCTCCCCGCAGCCCCCTCCATATCGCTGCAGTCTTTTCTCCTTCCTCTCTGCCGTCTTTACCATTTCAAGAACATCAGGGCACGCCTGTGAACAGCAGTTGCTGGGAACAGTCAGAACTGTTTCCTAGCGAGAGATAGAAACTCAGATCAACTAACCCAAGAAAGACGTAACTGAGATTTATGGCTCGCTGACCAAAATGGACAGGAAAGGCATCCCATGGATGACTGCCCAAGGGGGTCGAGCACCCAAACCCAAGAGGAAGCTTACTCCACTCTGTCTCCCATCTCTCCTCTCTACTTGTAGAAATATTTAATCTCAATCTGGGGTTTCTGCCCCACCTTTGATCATTCAGTTCCCAGATAAAAGACACGGAACTTTTATTATTTATAATAAGCCATAATCAGCACTAGAGTTATATAGATGTCTACCCTCTATGCTATTAGAATCTACTTTTTTATTGATAACCCCGAGTTATTACTTACTGTGTTTCATATGAGCTGCTCTAAACCCTGACTGGCCAGCACTTAAGGCCATGCTTTCTTGACTCCTAACCCATGGTGTCTTTCTCCTCTCTCTTTATTCTTCTTCTTCTCCCTGTGGTCTCCTCCAACCCCAAGGCTTGAAACATCAGGTCTAACCTAACTCAATTCCGCCCAGCAATAGGCTGTCAGCATCTGTATTCATCAATCAGGAATAATTTGGGGGCAAGATCACATAGCATCACTTGGGTCTATGTGTGGACTCTCTCGTCTCTGGGGTAGCCAGGTCTTGGGGGTAGCCGCACTTAGCATTACAATACATAGCAGCAGATCAAACCTTAACCCCACTGTTCACTCCATCCTGTTCTGCACCCAGAACTTGTGGGCTTCATGGATTCTTATGCTGGCTGTGTAGTGACTCAAAGCAGATTAATTTTCATCTTCCAGGTGCCAAGGTAAAACCCCCCAAAAGTAGTCACTGCTGATGTTTGCTTACACACCATCACCAACATGTCTCCATCATCTTCACCACCATCAGTACCTCCACCGACACCATCACCATCATGTCTCCATCATCTTCACCACCATCAGTACCATCACCGACACCGTCACCATCATGTCTCCATCATCTTCACCACCATCAGGACCACCACTGACACCATCACCATCATGTCTCCATCATCTTCACCACCATCAGCACCATCACCGACACCATCACCATCATGTCTCCATCATCTTCACCACCATCAGCACCATCACCGACACCATCACCATCATCACCATCACATCCCCAACATCATCACCTCCACCTTCTCCACTCGCTTGAGCTCTACAACATGCCTAACCCTGAGCATCAAACTTGGAGCCGCAACCGATTCGAGATGGATGAGCCTTCTAGTCCTGCAGGAGTTCACTGTCTCCAGGAAGCCAGAACAACTGAGTCAAAGAGATGGACTCTCAAGGCCTGTACCTCTGCTATGGGAAGGTTGGCATCCTTAGAAACTATCAGGCTGTATTCTCATGGGCCAGATCGTTTTGCAAACAGCCACTATGCCACAGCCCAGGTGAGAGCTAATCCTCCATATGTGCCCAGCCCCCACCCCATTCCAATGCCCAGGCCTTACCAGAGCCCTCACCACGCAGGCCCCTCTCCCAGGAGACTGTGGTTTTATCTTTTTGGCTTTGTGCCTCCTATTCCTGCTCCATCTTTGAGCAAACATCTGTTTCCAGATGTTGTCCCAGAACCTTCTAAAGTGGAGGCAGAGTTTGGACTAATCTGTTTCCAGCAGACCCGCCTGTCGACAGTGAGCTAGCCTCTGAAACGGGCCAGGCTTCAGAAAAGAAGACCCTGATGGGGGAAGGGGCAGAGGGGGGCCCAAGAAAAATAAACACGACCTCCCTCCTCACTTCAGAAATGACCCCCACAAGAAATAGCCTCTGGATAGGTGCTTCTGGGCACCTCAAAGGAGAACCACCCTGAGATGAGATACAAAGGCTGGGTTCATGGTCAAGACAAAGGGTTCTGGAAATCAGGGTGGGTAAAAGACAAGAAATGCCCAGTGCTGGTAAACACACGCATCTGCTGCGGCACACGAATCGGGCTCTTTGTGAGCTGTCTGTCCTTGGCCAGAAACATCTGTGTCTTGAATACCAGTTGCTTGTCCCTCCTCCCACAGGCCTCCTGTCTGTCAGGGAACACTTAGTTCTGGGCTGCTTTTCAGAGCCCATGACTGACTGGGGTTCTTAGATTCTAAGCCCTTCCTAAAAGCCGAACAGCTCTGAAGATCTGGACTCTTAAACTCCGTGATGATCATTTTGCCTCCAAAAAGCAGTGAACAGCCCAGCGGATGCACTTGCTCATGGGTCCCAATGTCTGCAGATCTTACTATCCTCTCTCCTGGGTTTTCTGCTTTGTTAGGGCCTCTTCCCCGCTCCTGCCAGCCAGGAGACTGTGTGCTCAGGAAGAGAGGTACATGGTCAGAAGAGACAGAAGCCAGCACCCAGAAACCTGGGGCCATGTCTCAAACAAAATCTGAATCAGCATAATGTTTTTATCTCCAGTATCGACCTCAATAGATCGATAAGAGCCTCTTATTTGGAAAAACCCAAGTGTGTGTGTGTGTGTGTGTGTGTGTGTGTGTGTGTGTGTGTGTGTGTTCGCATGCATGTTGAGAATGCTACTCCGTAGTTGATTAGTGATGTCTGCCAATGGTGTAGGAATAAGAGTGTTAGCATTTGTGCTAAACATATTCAGCCATCCAGCCTGAGGAAGGACTGACAGAAGACAGAAATGGTTGAAGCCCCTGGTACCGGAAGCCATGTGATGTACCCTGGTAGGAAGGATCCATTGAGCTCTTCTCCCAGTCTCCTCCTGCTGCGCTCCAAGACCCAGCTCAGGACCTCCTGTTCTAGAAGCCTTTCTAAACTCCCCCCTGTCCCAGCTACACATCTCCACTGTTCTTGTAAATGCTATTGATTCTATTAGTTCTTAATATGACCCTGCCAACTCCCCCAGTAATGGAGGTTGAGTCCTATTAATTTATTTAATCAGCTTTAGCACAATTATTGGGTGATTGTCCCTAATCTATTCTCTATGCTAGACTAGCTAGTTCCCTCGGCACTCCCCGGTTACTTCCAAGGTCCGGTTTCAATCGGGGCCTCTCTTTCCTTGGCCAGCTGCATGCTCCTTCCTTCTCCTTCCTGCTCCATCTCATCTAACCCAAAGCTCCTGCTCTTCCTGCTTCTCCCATTCTCTCTCTCTCTCTCTCTCTCTCTCTCTCTCTCTCTCTCTTGCTGCTCTCATTCATTCCTGACAGAGCTAATTCCTGACCGCTCAGAGGCAGGTACACGTTCTCGCTTATGTATGTATACCACCGCAGGATATGCACAGAGGTCAGCACAGAGCATGTGAAGACCCAAAGCAGACTCCAGATGTTCAAAGTTCATATGCACAGAGGTCATTTCTGTGAATGTGTATGAGTGTACTCCCAACACACGTACACGCACATGTATACATGCACACATGTGCATGCACACTCAGATACACACATACAGAAAAAGAGAGAAAGTTTGTTGTGTACCTGTTGAGGCAAGACTGCTCATCCTGCACATGTCTGCTTATATGTACATGCAGAAATGCATGTGATCTCCTGTGTCCCTATTCTGGTTACCTTTCTATTGCTGTGAAATGACACCGTGACCAAGGCAACTACTAAAAGAAAGCATTTAATTTGGAGTTCATGGTTCTGTGGATGTGTAAATGAAGACACGGCAGGGACCATGGCAGCAGACAACATGATGCTGATCATGGGCACAAGGAAGAGATATATATAGAGAGAGAGACTAGAAAATTACACAGGCTTTTGAAACCTCAAAGCCCAGCCCCAGTGACCCACCTCCTCTGACGAGGCCACACCTCCTAATCCTTCCCAAACAGTTCTACCGAGCATTCACATATTTAAGCCAATGGGGTCAGTCTCATTTAAACCACCACAGTCCCCAAACACCATAGCTAACAAGAATATATAGCAAGAGTCTAACTAAGTGACAGCCGGGGGTCACCCACACATGCACCCATACTCCCTGAAGGCATAAATGCCCAACTGCCACAAGCATTTTCATCCATGTAACCTCCACATGGGACTTTGCTCTTAACTTTTGGAGTTCAGTATGGCTTTATTCAATAAGGTTGCTGGGCCCCTTTCCCTGTGTACCTGAGCTCCTGGCCCTCAATGCAAGCCCGTTCTGCAGGGACACAGTTGATTACCTGGTCCACATGGCTGTGTGGGAAAGAAATGGGTGTTCTGAGATGTTTCCTGATGCCTGGTTTTCAGTCCCTTCTCTTTTGCGTGCTAGTTTCAGCCTCAAAGAGCCACCTAGCTTCCCTAAAACTCCAGGCACTTCCTCAATCCCATGGCCGTTGCAAGGCAGGCCTCTCTACTTGCTATGCTCTCCCTGTGCCCCTTTGAGGGGCTATTCTGCTTACTTTTCAGCTCTTACTCTGCAAGTCTTACAAGGACCCCTCTTTTTTCAGTCCTTCCCAAGCCCACTGTGTCCTGCATTATCACATCCAATGGTGTCACCCAGACATTGATCCATCTTGTCCATGGCTGTGTCTCCAACCCTATCACAGAGCCCTGCCCCAGAAAGGGCTCCATGCATATTTGGTGGTTGAGTGAATTTTTGGTTCCTATCCATTCCACTGTCCTTCCCCTTCTGTCCTCAACCAGTGTGTCCCATGAGAGGACAGAGGCACCAGCTAAGAGGCACCAGGAGATAGCTGGGACTCAAATTCACCCACCCATGCACCACTTGATTTCTTGTTCAAGCCCACCACTCTTTTTAGGGTGAGCTTTAAGGACCCACTTGCCTGACTTGGTAACTCCCAACCTCTGAGAAGCCAGACATGGATGGAGTTAGAAAAGTTAAGATAGTGTGGTGGTTTGAATACACTTGGCCCAGAGAGTGGCTATTAGGAGGTGTGGCCTTGTTGGAGTAGGTGTGTCACTGTGGGCATGGCCCTTAAGACCCTCATCCTAGCTGTCTGGAAGCCAGTCTTCTCCTAGCTGCCTTTAGAACAAGATGTAGAACTCTCAGCTCCTGCACCATGCCTACCTGGGCACTGCCATGCTCCTGCCTTGGTAATAATGGACTGAACCTCTGAACCTGTAAGCCAGCCCCAATTAAATGTTGTCCTTATAAGAGTCATGGTGTCTGTTCACAGCATAAAACCCTAAAACAGATAGAATTTAGGACACAGACAGTGTCTCCCTCCTGCTAGGTAAAAGTTTATCAGCTCATTTGGTAACTGGACTCCACAAAGCCAACAGGATCCAGGCCCTTTCTCCCTTGTGGCTCACCCCACACAGGACTCGGAAGCAGGACCACAAAGCTATCCATGTTCATCCATGGAACCTCCACATAGGACTCTGCTGGGGACCATGAGGCCTGGAAAGAAACATGGACCAGAAGGTTGGGCAAGTTCTCAGTCTGGTCTCCTGCTTAGTTTTGCTTAGCCTGACATGGGTACTACAGGGGGAACTGTTGGGCCCTGGGTGAAAAGTGGGCTTGGGCCAAATCAAGTGATGTCAGCCACCGGGGCCACATGGGCCAAGATCATTGTGAGAGAGATCAAGCATCCAGCAGGAGCCACAGGGCACTGGTGATGGCTCCAGCTGAGGGAAGAAAAACAGATAGAACTGAGGAAGGGGCTCAGTGGAGGAGAGAAAGGGGAGCTCTCAGAGACCCAGGAAGGCAGCTGGGTGAGAAGAACAGGGGCATGCAAACTGGGGGTTCTGTGGGACAGAAACCAGCCCAAGAGGACATAGGAACTAGCCCCCATCCCCACCACAGTGAAGGATGGGTAGAGCAGTGGCCCCGCTCTCAAGACCCCTCCAATTCCTGGAGGAGTGGGGCCTTCCAAGAGCATGATGGGAATGTGGGCCTGGTCTGCCAAGACTTTCCTAGGCAGAGGTGGGTGGACATATCTGTGCAGTCCAGTTCAAACTGGCTTAAACAGACCTAACCCACAGTTGGGAGAGTTCAGGCATGGATGAGCCTCCAGTTTAGTAGAGACCAAGGACTCAACGAGTATCTCAAGCCTGAGGTTCTCAACCCTGGCTTCCTTTTACCTAGCCAAGGCCACAATGCCCTGAAATTCTAAGGGCTGTCTGTTCAGGTTCTTCCCAAATAAACTCTGCCCCACCCATTCCACCCACCTCTTTCTGGTGGACCTGAATTGGCCAGTCTTTGATTCCATCTTGGACTTCATCCCTGTAGCCAAGGAAGACGGTTACTTCCTAGATTCCTTACTTTTTTGTGACTGCAGACAAACTCCCTGACAACAACTACTTAAGGACAGAAAGGTTTGGCTTGGGCCCAGAGTTTTGAGAGTCTAGTCCATCATGTCAGGGAAAGCATGCTAGCAAGAACATGTGGCATTCCGTCACACTGTGTTCAGTCGAGGAAGCCAAATCAGAGCGGGGCTGGGGCTCAGCTTGCTTTCTCCTTATTAACCTGAAATGTTTCAATCTGGGAGGGAACTGTTACCCTACAAGCTGTGACTCCAGATCTAAGTCAAGTTCTTTGGTTAGGAGTGGAGGCCCCTATTTTGCTGCAAAGCTGAAATTCCTAGGGCCCTTTTCCGGATCATCACATTCCTGTTCTATTGCCTGGACATCCCTGAAGTTCCTTCTTCAGTGCCTTCTCATTCACGGCTCTCCACTGCCCGACCTTATGTATCAGCTGTGTGTTGTCATGGCTTTGCTGCTTCTCACCTCTGACTCCCTAGATTCTAAGATACAAGCCAAGCCTAATTTTTCTGCAACATTGATCCAAGGGGGTGATGCCTAACTTGAAAAACCAAAACCAAACCAAACTATCACACACACACACAAATCTCCAGAGGAAGACATTGAAACAATGCAGAAGAAAAGGTAAGGCAAAGGCTTGCTTGTTGCAAAACTCCCTCAAGCTATGGAGGAATGCAGGCTCACCTTGTTGGGTAACACAGTTTCCTCCCAGATTGAAACATTTCATCCTACAGGAAAGCTCCTTAATCAGGAAGGTAAACAACTCAAATGAGCTTCAGGAAGTTCCTGAAACTGACAAGATTCACTAGGCCCCTCCCTGCCAGAGTAAGCAATAAACACTGAGTGGGAAGCCTGTTATCATCTTGTCCTCCTGGGTCCAATTTGTTGTCATTCTGTAGATGAGGAAGGGAGCAGGTGTGTGTGTGTGTCAGTCAGCACCAGCAGCCATGAGCTTCTATGAGATGCTACTTACTTACTGAGTGCCTTCTGTTTGCTTTACAGTCACCTCTTCTTTAAATCCTCCTTTAAAAAAAATCTAGATCCTTTATTATAAGTCCATTTTATTTAGTTAGTTTTTCTTTGAAACAATCTCATTTAGCCCATGCTGCCCTCAAACTAACCATGTAGCCATGAGTGACCTTGAACTTACCATCCTCCTGCCTCTGTCTCCCAAGTGCTGGATTACAGATTCATACCACTACACCTGGTTTATTTTAAACCCACTGTCTGAAAAGGCCTTTTTTTGTTGGTTTTTCTGACTGTATGGGGTCTCTCAGAGCCTTGGGTTTTGACATTTTTTCTTTTTCATTGCTGGGCTCAGCTCAGGCTACCATACCAAGGCTATCTGAGCCTTGAAACCCCAATCTCAAAAATACTGCAGCCTCAAATGTTTTCAGTTTTGCTGCATCAGCTCAGTGATTTGAACACCTCAGTTCAAGCTGCCTTTCAACAGATCCGGACAGGGTCTTGAAGAAGCCTCAACTCACTCAACTTACTGCAGCTGAGAAACTCCAGCACCCCCTAGTGGTCCTGAATGGCACTGTGTTCTCAGGCCTGCGTGCTGGGAGCAGATATCCCTTGACCAGGTTGGGGCCCCAGAGGCCTGTTTGTTAATGAGACACGTCAAGGAAATATTGACACTGAGACTTTAGGCAGCAGCCCTGTCCGCTGCATTGCTTTCTAGCCCTGTGGTTCTCCGTAGTATCTAACTACCTAGCAGTCAGTCTCATATTAAGCCTACGTAGCTTCCATTCCGTAGATGTGCACGACACGCTAATGTTTGCATTGCATATAACGCTCCTCACTGGTCAACATGCAAAATGTAAAGTTTGCCTTGTTACTAGGAAAGGACGCTCACTCCCACACCTCTGTCACCCCCCCACACACATACACACACTTCTGATTCACAGTTCAAGGGCCAGCCTACTCTCCCCTGCCCGACGCTTCAGCCTCATTTGCAGGAATGTCTAGAGGCAAGAGGAAATAAGAACTCTACTGACAGAGGTCACTTGTAGTAGCGGGGCAGGTTAAGAGAGGGGGCGGAGAGAGAAATAACAAAGGCCACTAGCTCTTCTACAGACGAGGAAGCCACGCAGGCAGGATAGTGTTAGCTTCAAGGGGAATAAGGGGAGATGGAGTGGAGTGTATGAGAATTGCCCGCCTTTGATGGCTTGCACTCCTAGATCGTCTAGTCTGCGATGGGTCTCAGATCAATATAAATAAGAGCCCCACCCCCATGCGCCTGTTGGACATTCGAGGATAAACCTGGGCGGTGGGCGTGACTCTTGATAAACTTCTGTTCTGTAGTTCTTTAAGTCTAGTCCTGAAAGAGAAAAGGGGCGTGAAGACCGCTGCCTCAGGGCTCTGGGTTTTCTACTCTGAGTGAATCTGTGGCTGGTGGCGTGGTCCCAGTAGAGACACCTGCAAAGATCGGAGCCCTGGATAGAAACGGGTGAGGGAGAGACGTCTGCTGTAGCCAGATCTCCCAACTCGGGACTTACAGGACCATGAAGGCGCCCTGACAGTGATTCAACAGATTGCTGGAGGGTCCCCAAGGCCCTGGGGGCCCGTGGGGGGGGGGGGGGTGCTATGATGCCGGGTCCCTATGTCTTTGAGATCTTGAGTGTGAATCTTTGGAAAGGAAGAGGCGTGCAGCTCCCGCTCCACCCCACACCCCCTCCCCGCCTATAAATAACCCCAAGTGTCACTTCAAAGGGCACCAGGAGCCCAGGACAGGGGCTACCGAGGTCGGCGGCCCCCGTACACCACGCCCCTACCCCAGGCGACTTTGCATAAATAAACAAACCCCAGCCCCGGCCCCGCAGGAGGCGGAGGAGGAGCGGGAGGAGGGCGAGGGAAGAGGGCGAGGGAGGGGCGCGGGAGATTAGTTTGGGAAGTAGCGCCCGGCGCTCATCCGATCCGCGCGGCCGCGCCGGCTGTGTCAAGTTACAGAGGCGCCGGAATCGGCCCCAGCGCGGCTCACTGCAGCCACAACCCACCTCTGCCCATGGGGCCCTGCATGCGCGCCCCTTCGCCCGGGGACTGACACCCGCTCTCCCCGAAGACACAAAACACCCAGAAGGACCCCGAGCGTCGCACCAGCCCGAGGACTCTGCAGAGGCGAGAAGGGAAAGAGCGGGGAGCGGGGCCAGGTCTCCGGACTGGAACATTCTTCGAAATAACTTTTTTCTTACTTTGACGTACCCCGATCGCGTCTGCTGGTGGCTCTTGACTTTCCTCCCACTCCGACTGCTCATTTTCGGTCCTCTTTGGCGAGCAAAGGAAAGGGACGTCCTCTAGCTACGCTAGCCCCCTTTCCCCTTGCCTCTCAGTTTGGATCGCGCCTCTTGGATCTCGTTTTTATTTATTCTATTTATTTATTTATTGGCTCTCAAGACCCGAGGGGATGGTGGCGGAGCGCGCCCGCAAAGCGGCAGCGTCTGGCAACCGCGGGCCCGGGGAGCTGGGCGCGCCAGGGCCCGGGACAGTGGCGCTGGCTGAGCAGTGCACTAGGCTGCCGAGCCCCGGGTGCTGCGGACTGCTGGCTCTGGCGCTGTGCTCGCTGGCGCTCAGCCTGCTCGCCCACTTTCGGACCGCCGAGCTGCAGGCCCGAGTATTGCGCCTGGAAGCGGAGCGCGGGGAGCAGCAGATGGAGAAAGCTATTTTGGGACGAGTCAACCAACTGCTGGACGAGGTTTGTGCCCTTTGTTGCTGCCTTTTATCCCCACCCCGAGGCGCCCTCTCGCGCAGTCCCGGGACTCGACGAGCCGGTGCGGGCTGGCGCTCTTTTTACACGCTCGCCCAGGTTGCCTGTACTAGATCTGCGGGCAGGGATCGCCGCTGAGCTGCCAGGGATAGGGATTCGCGGGACCTCCCAGCTCCCGGAGACACTGGGGTCTTGCGCTGGGGGCGCCCTACGCGCGTGGCGGTCAGGTGGAGGAAGGCAGGGCGCGCAAAAGGTGCGCTTGGGCTAGTTGCAGAAAGAGTCTGGGGTACGCTGGCGGGGGCTCTGGTGGTCCTGTCTGCTCCACGAGGGTGGGTGCTGCCTGGATTTTATGGTCACATTTGGAAGCAGGGCAAGAGAGTGAGCCATTTAAGTACCTAAAGGGACAGTTTCTGAATCGGATTGCTCTTTGCTGGTCCCTGTTTGCTGTTTCTGTCCTCTGGGACTCAAGTGTCAGTTGCCTGGTTCCGTCCTCCTCAGGGTCCCGTTAACCTGGTTCTTCCGGCTGTGGCCTCTGAAATGGTCCCAACTCCATTGAAGTGGGAAAAGGATGCAGCTCTCTTTTTGTCCCCAAATGTCTTCCTTCCCAGGTAGTTCAAAAGTTACTAATGAGTATCTTTACTGGGGAAATCCTGAGAGTGGGCGCGGCAGTGGCATCCTCCCTGGGGAGGCGGGAAACGCAGACCCCAGTGGGGCGGAGTGTGGGTGTGGGCGATAAGGAGGCAAAGCTGAGCACCACAAGATGGAGTGGGCTGGGGGCCGAAGAGAATCTGAACGGCACAGTGGGAGGTGTGTGGGAGCCCAACCAAACGGGTGCACAGCTGAAAAGCCAGCAAGGAACTCTGGGCTTTTGTACCCAGCTTGGGATTTATTTGGATGCTGTGCAAACTGGGACACTTACTATTAACCTCTCTGAGCTTACAGAATGATGGCAAGCCTTGGCAGATCCTGCAGTTAGGTTTCTCTGGGGTGCTTCTTTTATAGTAATTCCCTAGATGGCCCCATGGGGGAAGTCACAGGCCACAGCATAGAGGGTGCCCTATGCCTGCTGCTACAGCCCATTGCCATGACTGGCCATAACTAAGAACGCTCAGTCAGGCCTCCCACAGTTCCCTGGGCTTGGGGGCAGTCGCTGGGCTCTGGCTAGTTGTCTGAGTGGGGGAAGGGCACCGTGTGGACCATGACAAGGGTGGCAAACACCTCCTTGCGTGTATCCACCCCTCCCTGTGCCGGGTCTCCAGGCCTCCCGTTTGTCTCTCATGTAGAGTTCCCTGCTTCAAGCAAAAGCTCGTGTTTACCCTCTTGACTCTTTGACCCTAGCCTCTAGAACTGAGAAGCACCCCAAAGATGATCAGAAGTGAACCCATTTTACAGAGGGGAAAACCGAGTTCTTGAGATGGGCAGTAGGTTGTTCAGGGCTATATGATAACACCAGTGTTAGAGCTAAGTCTCCCTACCCTGCATCCATTGCTGAGAGCTAGCTGCAGAGGGGTGGGGGACAACTGCCCCGAGGAACACTTCAGTCTACCGGAACTTACACTTCAGTCTTCCGGAACTTGAATGGGACATAAGAGAGAAAATGAGTAGACACCATGTCTGGAGGGAAACGTTACAATAATGTAGGAAAACTGGCCAGGAAATGTCCTATATACAACGTAAGGTGGGCTTCCTGAGGAAGTGATTTTCAGGGCAAGACCCAGTATGAATAGGAGTTTGCCTGGTGCAAGGGGAGCTATCAAAGGATTTAATGGAAGATGTTTATGTCCCTTAAAAGGGAATTGAAGCTGACAGGATGCTGTTTGGGGACCATGGCTGGGGGTGATGTTGGGGACAGGGCTAAGTGGACTCATAGCTGCAGGGGGTGAGGATACCTGGAGGCAGTCGTCTGGGGGTGTTGGAGGGAGCTTCCTGTCACAGAATCTGGCAAATATGGGGTCTGCAGTCTGGGGGCTGCTGGAGGGGCACTCAAAGGCCACCTGGTCTCATACAGTAATCACTAGCCTTTGTGACTTATTCTATTGGAATAAAATAAAAAATCAGACTGGAGTCTGCCACGCACTCTAGTCTCATGGAAAGTACTTGGCACACAGGGGAGCTGGTGACTGGCTGGGCAGCGGAGTTTCCCGTTGCTGTGACAAAAAATAGCCTGCCCAGAACAACACAGGAGAGAAGGGCTTATGCTGGCTCACGGTTTGGAGGTTTCAGTGTCTCTTGTAAGAGGGGCCAGAACAACTCTCTGGGTTCCTCCAGCTGCAGGTGCTGCTCTGTCAGGCTCTTCTGTGTTAACTTAACCCTTTCCGGAATCACTCTCACAGACACACGGGGTAGGGGTGGGGGTAGGTGTGTGCTTCAATCTTCTAGGCTTTTCTCCGACTCAGTCAGGTTGGTAAGATTAAACACGATAGGCAGCTTTGGGACCTGTGGATATGTCTCCAGAGAAACTAGAGGGGTACCCACCCTTTGTCTCTCCTTCCCTGTGGTTATTCTCCCACTTCTAAGCAAAGAACAAGAGAGGAAAGGGTGAGCCCTGACAAGAGGGTGGGTGGGAGGGCTTGCTGAATCAGCCTCAAGACCTGAGTTTAATCTCTGGAACCCACAGACTGACTTATATTCTAGCCCAGGAGTGCATGTGTATACAGACTCAAACAAGAGCGCCTGTGTGCACACACAGTGATGATAAATAATTTTAACTAAAAAAAGAAAGAACAAAAGAAAAAGTGGATGAGGCTAGACCAGGATGAGAGAGGAAGGACCATGTAGTTTTGTTTCAAAACAGATTTGTGAAAGGGTTGGGGAGTCCCTGCCTTTATGTTGACACAGGGAGCTAGAGGCCTTAGGGACTAAGATTAAATCCCCTGCTGCTGGGGGCCTAGAGTGGGCCTCACCACCCCCTGCAGTTAGGTTTCTTGGCTGCTAAATCCAGGCTCTAAGTCCACCCTGGGACTGCTGTGAGACCCTCGGGAGGTGGCAGACAGCAAGATGCACGAAGGAATGGCCCCACCAGCAGGAGGTGATGATGCCTCAGAGAAGGGCTCCAGGGTCCTGGGGTAGCAGATGGGCCTGAGCCCCTCCTTAAAGGAGGAGAGAGGGACCTCAGAAGGGGCCTGTGTGGTGGTCTGCCGGTTCCCTGAAATCCAGGGTGACATGAAGTGTGCAGAAGACAGAGACTGGGTTTGTAGGTCTGAGAAGGAGGGGGCTGGCAGGGTAGGCCAAGCAGAAGGACCCAGTAGGAAAGGACATTTGGGTAGAAGTGAGCAAGGTCAGATCTGAGGGGCTCCCGGCCACTGGTGGATGGGTCACCACTAGGAGAAGACCTGGGGATTGGGAGGTTGGGTTTGATTTCCCGCCAGCGCCTCTCTGTGGTGTGGGACCCTTAATGAGTACTCCAGCTGCCTGACAGTTGATTTCCTTGCTGTGAAGAAAGAAACTGGAATGTCCCAAATGGAGAAAATCAGATGACACCTAGGCTAGACTGGGTAGAAGATGGGGAGAGAGGGTTAAGGGGAGTGGGGGAGGGGAGGTAGGATTGCAATTAAAAACAGCCAAATTCAGTTTGGAGGCCCAGGGCTACAGATGGGGCAGTGTCTTGCAGCCCCTGGCCTGTGGACTCTGAGGGAGGCCAGATAGACTCCCACCCCAGTTACAATGCTGCTCCCGGTACCCTTGTTGTATTGTCCCTTGGAGTGGCTCATAGGATGCACCAAGGCCACATATTTGACCAGGATGGCACCTCCCATCCTCCCCACTCTGCAGTGGCTGCCACTCTCCTACCCCACTATATAGATAAAGAGACCAGTGGCGCTGAACCGCCCTCCCGCTCCCTGTGACTCATTTCTTCCACCTTGGGGAATCCCTGGGAAAGGAAGTAGTAGAAACTTCCAGGACAAGATGTTGACAGAGTGCCAGCAGACCCCCCCACACACACCCCTAGAAAGACCCATTTATGAGAATGTCTCTCGTCTATAGGGTATGTGTACAGGGACCTTTTATTGCGCTATTGAGAGGAGAGATCAAAGCAGTGACAGAAAGATTAATTAATACACTAGGCTGTGGACTGAGAGGTGGGCTCTGAACGGAGCAGGCTGTGTCACAGGGTGGGTTGCCTGTGCAGCAGTGTCCTGGGTACCAGACCTCTGAGCCTCAGTACAGGTCTTAGGGATCCTCAAACAAAGCCCAGCATACCACTGAATCCATCCCAAATCATGCCTCCCTTTGTGTATGTGTATGTGTGTGTGTGTGTGTGTGTGTGTGTGTGTGTGTGTGTGGGGTGTGATATGTCTGGGGCCGTCAGCACTCTGCAATAGGAAGACAGATCTAGAAGATTCTCCTCTACCTCATCAAAGGATCAGGATGGGATCCTGTTAGAGAGATTTATGAGGTTTGTTCTTCCGTGGTACCTCTCTGTTCTCCAGTTAACTACCAGCTCACTGGCGGGTCACTGGTGATCAGTACATGTTACATGTGTGTCTAGCCCCCGTTCCAGGGTTCTCAGCAGACATGGCCCATTGATCACAGGATGCTTTTCCCATCAAGCTTTGCAGGGCCTTGAGTCTTGCAGCTATTCTCCAGGAAGCTTGGGAGAGCTAGCAAGAGTCGACACCCAATGTGAAGAGAGCCATTTCGTGACCTGAAGTTTGGTTTTGTTTTAAGTGGCAAGTTTACTAGGATGGATTAAGTCAGGGAGAGCTGTCCCAGTCTCTGTGCAGAGACTTCTCAGGTAACTCCAGGCAGAATGAAGGCTCACTGGGTAGCTAGCCCATGCAGGAGGTAGCAGGAAGTGAAATCGTCAGAACAAAGTCCTGTTGATCACTCCCAGGAAGATGTCTTTCCCCCTTACTCCACATCCTTCTAGATTCTTCTCAGTGTCCTCTGGAGAGATCTCTGAAGCCATGAGAACTCCTTTTCCTCTCTGATTTGCCCCGGGGGCACTTCCTGGATGGGCCGAAAATGACATTTAGTGCAGAGTAAGAAAAAGCAGACATAGCACATAGTGCTGGCTTCCCTGTTCAATGGTAGCAGACATTACTAATCACTCAATGCTTAGCTCTCCCTGAGCCTGGTCAGACCTATCAGTCCTTCTCCAATCCAGGACACCAGGCTATATCCCCAGCCCATTCAAGCCAACACACAAGGAAAAAAAAATCTACTGGCCATCTGTGACTTAGCCCCAGCGACGTGGGCCAGGTGTCCCCCTCTGCATAACCTTTAAATGCCCTGTCTCTCCTTTTGTCCAGACAACCTAGTAAGCACTGTCACCATTACAACCTAGTAATGAGCCAGAGACTCATTAGACTCCAGGCTTGTTATTGATCATGATCTGGGACTTTGGAAGTGGTAGACAGATTTCACCAATCAATTGATTAACGATCACATGTGTGTGCACATGTATGTGTATGCAGGTTTATACATGTGTGGAGATAAGAGGGCAGCCTGTCATTCCTCAGGGCGGTGTGTGTGTATTGGGTGTGTCACAGGATCTCTCACTGGCTTGGAACTCGCCAAGTTTGGCTAGGCTGACTGGCTAGTGATCCCCAGGGATCTTCCTGCCTCTGCCTCTGCCTCTGCCTCCGCCTCCGCTGGGATTACAAGCACACACCCCCACACCCAGTCCCTGTGTCTGACCTCAGGTCCTCATGCTTACAACAACACTTTAGCACCTGAGCTCTCCCCCCTGTGATTCCCCATCTTGCTAGAAGCTGGGGAAAACGATCTAGCCAACTGAGGCTCGCATACTTCCAGCCCCAGCTGTGGCTTAGCATTTGCTCCCACGGTGTCCTGGGAGAGGAACTTCATAGTAGTCAGCCCAGGGTACCGTTTTCGGGCAGCATGCGTGGCCCTGGCTGGAGGTTGGGGATGGCTCCTCACGATCAGTTCTGCCTGCGTGGGGCAGCTGGACAGCTTCACCTTTGACCCCCAACCCCCAAAGCCAAGCGTTCCATCTACTCCTTCCCAGGCTGCTTGGCAACATTTTTCAGGGGGTGGGAAGGGGTGCAGAATTTGGCCTCACAGGGGCCCCCAGCCACTAGTTGGGTGAACCTCGGGATCCTGATTAGAAAAATACAGATGGCAGAGCCCTCTGCACGGAGATGACGGTTGATCGGGTGAAATCATCCAGGCGTGCTGACTGTGTAGCCACTGACCTCCCCCCCACCCCCCATCAAGGGTAACTAGACAGATGACACAGCCAATCTCCGCATTTATAGCTACATTTATTGGAGACTTGCTGTGGCCCTGGCACTCGCTGTTCAGAACTTTGCATCTACTGATCCCCAGAAGCTGTGCAGGAATCCCGCGCCTGTTTTCTGAGTCCGCCATTCCTTTTTCAGAGGCGAGCGGAAGTTGAAACCCACAGAGGTCAAGTGTCTTGCTTAGGGTCACATGGCTCCTGAATAGTAGTGACGAGACAGCACAGCCACTGGCATGTGCCTGCCTGCGCAAAGAAGACTAGGGAGGTGGTCAGCCGGCTCTGGCCCCTACAGAGGAGAGGCTGGACTGAACTGGCTTGTGTTACTGGCCATCGTAGGAATGGCTCCACGGGCGCTATTTCTTCGTTCTAGCCTCGGTAAGGAAAATCCTTAGGAGAGTCTTCATCTTGTCCTGACCTCAGCCGTGCTGGGCTCTGTGAGGGTGTGTTCTTACTGCTCACACCAGGAACTGCTTTATCCCAAGTGTGGGCTCACCTGATGGCCGGAACCACCTTCCCAGTTCCTGTTGTCTCTCTGTCTCTCCCTGATTCTCTGTCTCTCTCTGTCTCTCTCTGTCTCTCTCTTTCTCTCTCTCTTTCTCTCTCTCTCGCTCCCTCGCTCGCTCTCTCGCTCTCTCTCGCTCTCTCTCGCTCTCTCTCTCTCTCTCTGAAGGTACCCTGAGCAGCTGGTCTTTCCTCAGCCAGTGAGGGAAATAAACAGGCTCCCTCAGGGGAAACTGAGGCCCAGGGCTGGGGAAGGCTGAACTAGGCTAGGAACACTCAGAAGGGGGCTGCTGGCAACTGGGTTCCCTGGCCCTGCAGCTGGGCACAAAAGGAGCGGAACTGCCTGAGAGAGGCAGGCCCAGCCTCCTAAGGAACACTAGACTCCTTTCTGTCTTCTGGAGGCTATTGTGGGGTTCTGGGAAACCCCATGTGGCTGGAGTCCACTCCGGATGGGTCTCTTTAGCCTCTTCCTTTCCTGACTCAACCCCAGACTCAGTGACCTCTGAGGAAGGCAGCCTGGTCTTTCTGCCTTCTCCTCCCGGTCTTCTCCCTCCTCCTGACTCTCCCTTCTCAGACTATCCCTGCCTGTCAGCCTCCCCAGGCATTCTCATTTTTACCTGGTGTGTAAGCTACCACAGAGAGGCCTGGATGCCCCAGCTGCAGTCCTGGGCCTCTGACACCCCCCACCCCCCAGAGTCCAATCATGGTTATCAGCTGCACTCTGGGTGTTCTCACAGGGCGGCTTCAGAGAGTCAGGCTCTGATTGGATGGCTTGTAGAGACAAGGATGCTGAAGAGATGGGTGAAAAGGAACTCACTGGGACCTCTCTTCCTTTGCCCTTTGGAACAATGATAAGATTCCTTGGCCTTGAAAAAGGAATGGCTACCTGGGAGGCCCAAGAGTCTACTGCCTCAAGGCTACCTCATCCCAAGTTTCACACAGAAAAGGAAAGAAGCCTTGGTTCTCACGCTTACATTCTCCCTTCGATGGGGAGTTCACTACCTTATATTATTAGGACTTTATGACTATTTCCAGGGTTGGTCAAATCTCACGTGGAATGCATCCTTCATCTTGTCAGAGCTCCAGACCCATCTGCCACCAGCCACCACCAATTGCCAGCATCTAAAGTTAACCAGAGGGAGAGGGGACGTGCTCCCTTACACAGAGTGCTCCTCCGTGATCAACTGGCCTCCAGCCTCCCTCAGACCTGTTTCTTTCTTCCTCCATCACTGCGCTGCCCAGCTCTGTTTCTAATTCACCTGCTCACTCCACACGAATCCTTAAAAATCATACCCTGTCACAGCTGATACAGTTTAGTCCCATCGCCCTCAGCCCAAACATGACTCACAGACTCATGGGTTCAAGTCCAGCTGGGCTGTGTGAACTCAAGGAAGTCGATAGACCTCTCTGTGCCTTGAGATACACCTCTCTAGAATGGGGATGATAGTCATAAGAGTGTCACCTACAAGGAATCTTCCTGGACTTAAAAATTAGGAGCCGGGGAGACGGCTCAGTCAGTAAAGTGCTTGCCAAGAAAGCGTGGCTGCTCAGCAGCCGTGTTTGTCTGTTGTTTTGTTAAAGCCAGACATGATGGCATGTGTCTGTAACGCTAGCACTGGGTGACTGGAAATAGGAAGATCCCTAGGGCCTCTGTGTAGCCACCCTAACCAAGTCAGTGAACCTCCAAGTCCAACAAAAGACCTCCCATAAAAAAAAGTTAGAAAACAGTTGCGGACCCCACTTGTGTTAGCCTGTGGTCTTTTATACTCATGCACATGCACCTGTGCCTACACACACACACACACACACACACACACACACATATATACATATATATATATACACATTCACACATACATGCATACATATATATGCATATACACATAATCACACACATATATACATAGAAATACACACTCACACCTACATACACACATATACACTTGTATATATATTAATACATACACATGCATACTCATGAATAAACATACATGCATACATATAGACACACATGCACTCGTATGTACAAACATACATACATATATACACATACATACACATATACTCATGTACAAACATGCATACATATATATGTGTGTATATATATATATACATACACAGTCATATGTACAAACATGCATACATATATATACATATACAGTCATATGTACAAACATGCATACATATATACATATACACAGTCATATGTACAAACATGCATACATATATATACATATACACAGTCATATGTACAAACATGTGTAAACACACATTTTATATATATACGTACACACTCATATGTATAAACATATATGCACACATATTTACACACACACCCACATGTACAAACATACGTGCATACATATATATAACATACACAATCACTCACACAGAGTGAATGTGTTTTGAGACCCTCCTGGTATGTGGCTAACAGCTATTTTTATCTCCCTCTATCACAGACATGGATAGACATGGGCTCCAAGTCAGGCTTCCTGAGCTCCAGTCTGGCCCTCTTACTTAACCCTCTGTGCCTCAGTTTCCTGCTTGTGAAATGGGTTATGAGATCTGCCAAACGAATGACTAAACAAGAAGTTTGCGTGGTTTCTGAGACGCATAACACAGTCCTGGCATCCAGTCATCCCCAGCGCCCTCACCTGGTCAGCTGCCTCAGCTTTGCTGTCACCTCCCTGTGACGAGCCACACGGTCTGAGATTAGCTCACTCTTCTCAGCTACAGACATGCTAACAATGGGGTTGTGGATGGTTTGTGTCACTCTGTATCGGCGCCCCGGTGCCCGCCTCTGGGTCCACTTGATTCTGACTATTCTGCAAAGAATATAAATGCACCCCCAGTCCCTTCCTGCATGGGGAAGGGAGAAAAGAGCGGTCATGAAAAGCAGTCTCAGCTCCCCGTATCCAGGACCGTTGTCCCTGGACCTGCCCCTCAGTGGCCTGGCTTCATGTCTCTGGGTCCCTGAGGTGCTGCACACCCATGTCAAGAAATTCCACAGACAACTCACAGACAGTTGCGGGACCTACATAGCTCCTTGACTCCCCAGAGGCAGCAGGCAGACCTTGGGTTAGCTAGACGGAAGGACTTCCCTGTATCAAGTCTGGAATGCTCTCACACACAGGTACAAGACAGCTAGCTCCCTTTCCTGAGCTTAGGAAGAGGCTGCACCAGCACCCAGAGACCCTTGTGCCCAGCCTCCCAGCCCTGGAGTCCGTCATCCGCGATCGGGCACCCAGCTCTTACACAGACTGGAGGGAGGAAGACAATTCTTTGAGTTCCTTGTGGCACCCCCAGTCCTAGAGTGGCCTGGGCAAGTCTGTTTAAGGTTGAGTGGGTGTGTGGGTGTCTGAGTTTCCTCTGCTTTGATTTCACCCAGCTAGCAGATCGGCTGTAGCCCCAGGGCTTGCGGCGGCTCATGGGCCTCTCCCTTTCTAGACCCTTTTCTATGCCCCTCCCCCACCATCTTTTGTGCCTCTCCCTCCCAAGCCCTCTTCAGTTCCCCACCCCACCCCCAACCCCACCCCTACCCCGTGCTGTTCTGGGATTGGGCTACACAACTGGCTTTGGGCTGCTGGTTTGAACCTCTGCTCTTCACTGTGGGTACTGCCCAGGTCCAGCCCAGGCCTAGCCCAAAGCCACAGGGACCAGGTCCCGAAGGAAGATCAGAGAGATGTCTAACTGGGTCTTGTTCACCGCCATTTTTTCTTCTGACACCCAGAGTTAACGGGAGGGCCACAGGCAGGGCATCATCTTCCTCTTCTTTTCCCCAGGAGGGGAGGGCCATGGCAAGTCCAGGACAACTCAGTACACCCTGTTAGTATCCATGGGTGGTATAGGTATACTAGCCCCTATATGACAGGCAGGAGAGGCAGACCCTCTCAGTGAGCTCAGGACAGGTACTCACACCACACCTGCTGAGTAGTAACTAGACTTCCCCCAAGGCCAGTGTCTCCTCTTGTCTGGTGTCCTTTCTGCCATCCCGTTGATGCAGCAGATAATTAAGGCCACCCTCCACTTTATGGCTGAGTGTATTGAAGCCCAGGTGTTTTATTTGTTGCTGAGAACTATTAATGAGAAAGTTGGGGTGGGATCCACAAGCCGGGCCCCACCACCTCACCTCATACTCCTATCCATACCACAAAGCCCCACAGAGAATAGATTATTCACTGGAGTCTGTGCCCGCTCCAGGTAGTCCCAAGGGCTGGTAGGAGCCATATGATTGTTTATCAAAATTAATTATTGTGTGGCATTTTTTTTCTAAAAATGCTTATCACTGTGGGTAGTGTAGATTGCTTAATATGGGTTGTTAAAAAAAATTCAGCCAAGTGGTGGCGGTGAATGCCTTTAATCCCAACACTTAGGTGACAGAGGCAAGGGGATCTCTATTAGTTTAAGACTAGCCTGGTCTAGAGTAAGTTCTAGGACGGCCAAGGCTACACAGAGAAACCCTTTTTTTAAAAAAAAAATCTAAATAAATAAATATGTACATAAATAAGTAAGCAAATAAATAAATACATCTTTTTGAGAGATGACCTGTGACTTGCTTTATAGACCAGGTTAGCCTTGAAATCACAAAGACAGCTTGGTTCTGTCTCCTGTGTACTGGGATTAAAGGAATCCATCACCAAGCCTGGTCTAAAATATTTTTGAAATAGGGTTTCATGTAGCTCAGGTTATCTTCAAACTTGGTATGTAGCTGAGAATGATCTTGAACTTCTGATCCTATTGCCTTCTGCGTATTTGGGTTGGAGGCGTGGGCCACTGTACCCAGTTGATTGCCCACTGGAAACTTAACCCAAGGTTCTGTTCGTGCCTGTTATGTGTACATGTTCCATGGAACGGTGTACATGTTAGCATTTTGCTAACAAAGCTATACCCCACCCACTTTGTTTGGTCGTTTTGTTGACATCTTGTGGGGGACAGTCTCATCTTGTAGCCCAGGCTAGCCTCCAAGTTGCAAATGATGCTCCTGCCTCTACCTTCTGTGTGCTAGAATTATAGACATATGGCTACTATACCCAGCTTTTTAATTTTTCTTTCTACCGCAAAGGATTTAAACCACAACCTCATGCATACCCCAGGCAAACACTTCATGCCACCGAACTACAGCCTAACACAGGAAGGTGTGTGTCATTCTCGACTACTGGTGATTATCCCTGATACTTGCTGTTTTGCTTAACTGTTTACCTCGGCACCTAGGAGGTTGACAGGAGGTGACATCTTATTTTGTAGCCTCTGCCTGAGGGCAGACACTGGAGTGACAGTCACACTGGGCCTCAGACCTCCCTCCCCTCTGTTGCCATCTGGACTCATGTGTAACAGATGCATGGGTTGGGCAGGCGCTTGGTCCCTTTAAAGGTCCTGAGCTAGGACACTGGGAGTGACTGGCCCCTAAACCCAAGCTGGGGCTCTGGGGAAGCGAGTGGCTGCCTGGCATCTTCCCTTTGATACCGACACCAGTGTTTTAATAGCTGTTGCGACCCATCAGGCCGGTGATGTTTCAGTGTTGGCCACACAGGGCATTCCAGGAGGCCCTGGCTGCCAGCCAAGAGAGCAGAAGGGCCCCCTCTGTGTAGAGTGCTGGAGTCCACCCCCCAACTAGGACTGCAGAGTGTCCCACCCACCTCCAGCCTTAGTCTAGAGTCTCTCACTAGGACCTCTAACTCTGATACCAAGAGGCCAGAGCTAGGAAGTTGAACAACCAATGCTGGCCTCTTGGAGGGTGTGCCTTGGTGACCTGGGTCACTCATTCCCATCTGAGAGGGGTTGGCAGGCACACAGCGCCTAACTGAGTGAGTCACAGCCTACTGCAAGAGGGCCTGAGTCAAGCTTACTGTGAAGTCTGATTTGTAAATAGCCGGGGGGTTACTGAATGTCAGGCACTGGGCGCACAGTGATGACGAACACAGAACACATGGTTCCTCTTCCTGTAGAATTTACCTTCTGTTGGCAAAGGGGAGGCAATAAAGGAGAGAGGAAAATGTAAAGGAGAAAATGAAGTAGAGAAGGGGATAGGAAGTATGTAGGTCTGGGGACAGAAAGCAAGGAGGGTCTCATTAGGAGCATGCCCAGTGGACAACTAGAAAAAAACATTCTAGAAAAAGAGCAATCACTAGTGCAAAGTCCCTGGGGTAGGGGAAAGCCTGGAGAGATGGTGGCTCTAGCATTGATTGAGAATGGGGCTGCTGGGCCCAGGTTGGATTTAGGGTGTGGGCAGAAGGTTATCAATGTCACGGGTCCAGTTGTGTCTGGAGCAGTTGGTGGCACTGGGGCTAGGGAAAGGGCTCTGATGCTCCGTGTCTACAAGTCAGGATAGAGGTATTTGCTGGCTGAGTGAGGCAGGGGGAGAAACTGAACTGGCTCTGATGGGACATGTATGAGAAGGACAGGCTGCAGGCTGGGGGCTTGGTCTTGGGACCCTCTCCCAAGATGTCAAAGAGTCATTTGTCAGGAAAGCAGCTGGTCATACACCCCTGAGGAAGGTCCAGGCTAGGGATGGGTATATGGGACTGTCTATGACCATTAGAGTTGTTTAAATAAGAATAGATCCCATAGGTTCATATATTGGGATGCTTAGTCACCAGGGAGTGGAACTATTTGAAAGGATTAGAAGGATTAGGAGGTGTGGCCTTGTTGGAGGAAGTGTTTCTGGGGGTGAGCTTTTGAGATTTCAAAAACTCATGCCAAGCCCAGGTGCTCCCTCTCTCTTCCCTCCCTCTCTCCCACCTTCTCTCTTCCTCCCCCCCACCTTTGGATCAGGATGTAACTCTCAGTTACTTCTCCAGCACCATGCCTGCTTGCTACCATGCTTCCTTTGATGATAACGGATTAAGCTTCTGAAACTCAAGCCCCCCAGTGAAATTACTTTATTAGCTTTGGCCATAGTGTCTCTTCACAGCAATAGAACACTGGGCTAAGGCATTCATAGACAATATTGAAGGTCTTAGACCAGGCAAGGTCTTGGAGAGCCAGTGTGTAGAGAACAAAGGTCAGGCCCTCGACCATGGCCCTATGGCATGTGGCATTTAGGTAGTGAGTAGACAAGATGGGACTGGCAAAAGAGAAAGAGAGGGACTGGCCAGAGTGGAAGAATGGAGATGTAGAAAGTGTGGCTTCCTGGGAGCCAAGTGCAGAAAGTGCACAGAGGAGAAGTGTGTAAATACTGCCCCGGGTCAGGAGGACAAAGACTGACCACCAGACTCAGCGTCCCAGAGGGCTGGTCAGCCACTGGAGGGACATCCTCTGCCAGGTGGGGAGGGGTGGAAGGTAGCCATCTGTACTGGCTGGTTTCCTGTGTCAATTTGACACAAGTTAGAGTCATCAGAGAAGAAGGAGCCTCAGGTGAGGACATGCCGTCATGAGATCCAGCTGTAAGACATTTTCTCAATTAGTGATCAATGGCATAGGCCCCTTGTGGGTGGGGCCATCCCTGGACTGGTAGTCCTGGGTTCTATAAGAAAGCAAGCTGAGCAAGCCAGGAAGAGCAAGTCAGTAAACAGCATCCCTCCATGGTCGCTCCATCAACTCTTGCCTCTGGGTCTCTGCTTCCATTCCTGCCCCTGGGTTCCACCTTGAGTTTCTGCCCTGACTTCTTTCCCTTCATGATGACAAGTAAAGTAAAAGCTTTCCTCTCCAAGTTTCCGTCAGTCAAGATGTTGACCACAATACAAAGCAAACCAGGACAGACATTGTTACCAGGACGGACATTGTTACCAGGACAGACATTGTTACCAGGTTCGTGGGACAGAAGTTTGAAACTTGGAGCTGGAAAAGCTGTTGAATACTTGAGCTCAGTGAACTGTTCTGTGTGGTGGTGTTGGGGGCTGTTCTGTGGGGGGAGGGGCACGGAAGCGATGATGATGCCAGGGTGGACACTGGAGGCCAGCTTGGGAAGTTTCAGAGGGAAGTGTGTGAGTTCTTCGAAGACCCCATGTCGGTGCTGTTCCTGTGATATTTTGAACTGAGCATCTCTCTTCGGTGTCTGGTGAGCTGTGATTTACAAGAGGCCCAGCACCACTAAGGTGAAACCTTTATCTTACGGAGACAGTAGAAGCTCTTCAGCTAGAGCTGAGAAAGTAGCAGTCATTAAGAAGAGCCAGCATTGTCTCTGGGGACTCTCCAGAGGGGGGCCAAGGGTGCACTTCATCCTGGCAGCCAAACTTGGGTGAATGCATTAGAGTCACCCGCGTATGGCTGGCCTTGGCAACATGGGAGCTTCTGGATTCATAGAGCCAAGTATTGCAGCTAAGACTGGCTACTAGTGAAGGCCAGAAGAGGCCATTGGTGAAGGTGCAGCCTCAGTTGAAGAGACCCTAGGATTGAAGGGGTCATAGGGGACCCCAGGCCATTGGTAAAGGTGCAGCCTGTGGAGATGCCAGGGCCGTGGGATGACCACCAAGGAGAGAAGCAGCTGTAGTGTTGAGCGGGTGTAAGTCTATAAAATTCACTTGTTGTGTTCTGTGAATGGCAGAGCTGGAGAAATGGCGTCTCTAGAGGGGCCTCAATCATTCCCTGTGCTACCCAGGCCAACCTCCTAGCAAGAAATTGTGGTTTAAATAGGAATGGTCCCATAGACTCATGTATGTGAACGCCTGGCCCATTATTGATGTGACCTTTAGGAGGTGTGGCCTTGTTGGAGGAAGTATGTCATTGTGTAGTCAGGCTTTGAGGATGGATGTATATGTATATGTATATGTATATGTATATGTATATGTATATGTA
>JANHMN010000019.1:40970098-40986612 GCA_030674055.1 Rhabdomys pumilio
ATGTATATGTATATGTATATGTATATGTATATGTATATGTATATGTACACACATACATACACATGAATGTTCAAGCTATGCTCAGTGTGGCACACAGTCTCCTTCTTAAATATTATAATACCAACCCCGGGGTTTCTACCCTGCCATAGCTCATTAAGTTCCAGTTAAAAGACACATACTCTCTATGTTGTTAGAATCTATCTTCCTACTGATAACCCCGAGTTATTATTTACTGCTTTATCTGGGCTGTTCTTGACTCCTAACCAATGATGGCTTCTCCTCTCTCCTTCTGCCTTCTCTCCTCATGGTTCTTTTCCAACCCCAAGCCTGGGAAACCTCAACCCCATCTGTGTCTCTTCTGCCCAGTATTAGCTGTTGACATCTTTTTTTTTTTTTTGCCATCAGAATTAATTTGGAGGCAGGGTCACAGGGGCTACTTACAGACTCCAGGTCTTGGGGGCTGTACTTAGCATGAGAATAGCTAGCCAAAGACCAGACCTCAACAAAACATAAGCCAGCCTCAATTAAATGTTTGCCCTTTTAAGAGCTGCCTTCATTGTGGCATCTTTTCACAGCAATGGAAACCTTAAGGCACAAGGCTCACTTCAGAACCCCAGGTAAAGCACACAGCACACTCCCCTCTACAGAGGGGGCACACACATACTGACCTCCAGAAGCAGTCTACCATGTGCGCAGCCATCTTGCACAAACATGTTTCACTGTTGTCATGCACACGAAACTTCTTGGGGTTTGAGGTATCCCATCTCTTGGGGCCTTCCCAACTGATTCTGTGATTCCAAAGTATGATGGAAGAGGTTTGATGAAGAGGGGTTTCTAGGGCTGCTCTGCGCCCCCAGCCCACCATCACCCACCCTTGTCCTCCTGCCCAGGCTAGCCTTGTGGGGCTGAGTAGACCAGAAGGCTTTGTCCCTGCCCAGGTACCTAGCTGGAGGAGGAAAACAATAGCTAGGAGCTAAGGAACATGTACCATCAAGTCACCATAGGTGACTAGTTTATAGGGCCCTAGGCAGAGCCTGCTGTAGATATCAGATACTACAATGACCATGAGAAGCCTTATTCTGTGTCTTGTCTTCTATGTGAGGATTGTTTGAGAGCTCTTCGAAGACTATCAGGGCTGTTCACGTGGACTGTGGAGGACCATGAACTGCCAGGCTTTTTCCCCTTGACCCCTGACCCCTGACCCCCTACGCACCCTTGGTTGGCCCCTCCCCACCCCATGTGCTTCCTTTCATGCTGGATTTTCAAGGCTGTAGCTTTATGAGCTCCTGACGATTTTTCTTTGTCTTTTTGTGCAGAAATGGAAGTTCTACTCACGCAGGCGCCGGGAGGCCCCGAAGATGTCTCCAGGATGTAACTGCCCACCAGGTAAGGAGCCCTGCAAATGAGTGAGGTCACATCGGCAATCTTGGCCAGGTACCACATCTCAGAAGTCCTCCTTGTATTACTGTCCAGCTCAGCTACCACCTCTCATTTGGTTACTTTCCATCTTCTCATGGATGCGGCTGCTTGTCTTTCATCCTTCCCTCCATCCCTCCTTTCTTTCACTCCTCTCCCCCTCCACCCATTCATGCACCATCCACCATTCATTAATCTCAGCCCACACACATTCATTAATTCCTCTGCACACCCAGCAGTCTCTGAAGTGATTACGTTGAAAGCATATAGTTTGGTGGACGTCACCACGTTCTGAAATTCATGACAGAGGCCGAGGGAAAATCAGCCCAGCAAATACAGAGCCTCATCATAGCACAGCACTGTGGTACCTTCAGTTTCTGAAGGCGCCATAAGTATACAAGAATATCTGTCAGATGGATGGATGGATGGATGGATGGATGGATGGATGGCCGGCCGGCCCTGTGGGGCTGAAAGTATAGCCTGGATTCAAATTCTGCTTTGGCTATTTTCTGATCTTGCATGATTAGATCTGGGATGCCACAGAGCCTTGTTAAACAGTCTACTCCTCAACTGTCTCTCTCTGTGTTCAAAGCTGAGCGCAGAGTGCCTGCTCAGTGCAGACGTCGTATTTGGTGTTGGGTTCAAGCGCACTGTCACCCATGAAAAACATTGGTGTGTGTGTGTATGAAGACTCCTCAGGCTTCTGACCATGTTCATTAAGCTAATGACAGATGGTAAATTGTCACCGTTTGCTTGAGTAACTGAACTCAGCTATAACCCCTTGAAGGAACAGAAAGAAAAAGATTTTAGAGAGACAGAGAGACGTACTTACATAATTGCTAGAGGCCTTGCCCTGTTCAGGGTCTCCTAGTGCACAGTGAAGCTTCTTAGTAACTATGGAGGGCAAATGGCCCTTGGAAAGGCTGCCTCTGAGCTCCGGGGAAGGTCCTCCCCTGGCTTCAGAACCCTCTAGAAACCCTCTACAGGTTCTGTGAGCCGGGGAAGACAGTGGGGCAGATGTGTGTTATTCGACTTTTCCCTTGCTGTGACCAAATGCCTCTCAAGAAGCACTTTAAGGGACCAAGAGCTTGTTTTGCCTCACAGTAGCAGGAAGTACAGTCTATCATGACAGGCAAGGCTCGATCACAGACTCAGTCCCTGTCTGTGGCAGCAGCGACTGCTTGGTCACTTCTCAGCAGAGCGGAGAGGGAGCAAAGTCAGTTCTCAGCTTGCCTTTTGTCTTTGCCTTCTTTTACTCATTCTGGTCTGTGAGATGAAGCCCAGGGAGGGTCTACCCTCATCAGCTGAGCCTCTCTGGAAATGCCCTCACAGATACACCCAGAGATTCCCATTCCCCCACCTTCATGATTCTAAACCCACTAGACAGTGATAATTAGCCAGCCTGCTACACACACAGGCAGTGGAGGTTCGTGGTGGCCAGGTGTGAATGGGCTGGTGCGCTATCCAGATGTGAGGCTGTCGTAAGGGTCACTGGTCCCATCACAAGCTACTTGCCTGGATTAATTAAAAAGGTGTCCAGAGCCCTAGGAAACCAGCTCTTCTCTTTGGGCTCAAGAGATTGGGCCCTGAAGTCCAAGAAAGCTTTTTGCTAGATTCATGCACTACCAAGGTTAACGAGCTGAGGCACCAGTAATGGTGGGGTGATAGGCTCTGGACAGGTTTCTGGGGCTACACAAGTTCTGTGTGACTGTGTTGTCTTAGACAGGAGTGGTACAGTGGAAGACAGGTTTGAATTCTGTCTGTGACATTTGCCAGCTGAGTAGCCCCCTTCAGAGTTGTCATCTTTTCTGCACCTCAGTTGCTTTGTTTGAAACAAGGATAAAGGCCACCCGGCAAATATGTGGGAGAGATCAATGGGCTTGTTATCTGACTTGTTATCTTTGCCCGACATGAAGCACCATCATCATCATCACCACCACCATCATCACCATCACCACCACCACCATCATCATCATCATTATCATTTTCCCCAACTGTCTCTTGTCTGTCAATGATACACCAAAATTCTTTTGTAAACTGCCATATCCTGGCATTGGGGGCAGTGTTGGCTGCATGTTCAAGGCCATTGATAGTCACCAGCCCCTGCTGACTAGGGAAAGCAAAGGCATACCCCTAGTGAAAGAATTTCCTTGATAGGAATCTCACACCTACTCTACCTAACAGCCATTCCTGTCACTATCCCCAGGTGAGCACCTACTGTGTGCAGACAGTATGCACTTCATATGGGGGAGGGGCGTAACTTCTCTCAGGATGCTAAAACAATGGCTGGGAATGTAGAGTACTTGCCTAGTGTGCATGAAGCCCTGGGTTCCATTCCTACCGTATATGTATGTGTATGTATGAGTATGAGCATATACATGTATGTATATATTCCTAGCATATATTCCTACCTAGAAGTATATGTATATGTATGTGTATGTGTATATGTGTATGTATGTATATATATACATATATATATACACACATATATGTATGTGTATATATATGTGTGTGTGTATATATATATGTGTGTGTGTGTGTGTGTGTATATATATATATATATATATACACACATTTATATATAAAATCAATCTATCCGGTGTGATGGCTTTTTTTTTATAATTCTAGCACTGGATCAGGGGTTCAAGGCCATCCCCTGCTTCATAGTGAGTCAGAGAGGCTAGCCTGAGACTCATGACATGAGACCCTCTTGTGAAGAACAAAACAGAACTCACGGTCAAAAGAGGAGGGCAAATTGAGCATTCAAGATTCTTGCAGGTCCTCAGATGGGTCAGGAAAGCCCTCCCTGACTCCTACCTGTACCTGAGCCCTTCAGTTTAGGTCACTGTCTTGGGGTCAGAGTTTACAAATCTGTCCATAGCTCCTGATTGTATATTGTAATTGTAAAATAGACAAACACAAAGGATAACACACCGTTCTCCTACTGGCATTTAATATTGTCCCTGTATACAGTAGGCGCTCAATGGATATTAATAAACAAGTGGTTAGGTTCTTCCTCCTAGTTCACCCGCCATTAATATACTTCACATGTGTTACCCTGCACTGTACCTCGAGTCTTACCTACCCTAAAATTCTGTTGGTCACAGCAATAAACAACACTTTTTCTCTGCCTACAGTGGCTGATGGATCAGATTCTACAGCTCCAAACCCATGCCTGCCCCCTTTGGCTTTTTTGGTTAAGAGCTGGAGTCCTGCGATGGGTGTGCTCTTCCCTGTGGCAGCCCTGGGTCCCTGGGCAGCATCCAGAAGGCTCAGGACTCACAATCGAGGGCAGAAAACCTGCCTTCTTCCCTTTCTACACTGACCTTGCCAGCATCCTCCTGAGATCCTCCCTGCCCCAAAATAGCTCTCCCCCAGCATCCTGCCACAGACACTGTTTGCCAGGGCAGTGATGGGCTCACAGGCTCAGGGCAGGATGCCAGAGGTCAAGCCTCAGGGAGGAGGGCCAGAAGCTGAGAAATGGGTGTGGACCCTTTGCAAAGCACACTGGGTAGCGGGGAGGGTCCTGAGAACAGATATCCATACCGTGGGATTTCCTAGACCACTTGAAGCCATTACAAAGACCAGGGAAATTCATACATTCTCTGTCCCTGTTCTTACTAACAAATTAGAAATGGGACAATATAGGCTCCGGCTGGCAAGGAAACAGCTCCTTCAGGACAGTTGTCATTGTTGTGCTGGGGCTGGGTGTGACTGGAGACAGGAGTGCCGCTGTGGGACCCATCCCCTCTGCCTTAGACTGGTCTCTTAGTGGACTGGGAGGATGCAGCCGTGAATATCAGTCTGGAAGGTTCAGGCAGCAACAGTGGGAATGCAGAGTGATGTAGTTCTTGTCAGCCCCAGTACAGGCACATGCTTAGAAGAGGGTTGGAATGGGAGAAGAAAAGATGCTTTGGCCAGGCCAGTGGATGGAGTCACAGCCACCACCGAGAGGTTCAGACATTCTGTGAGGAACACTATGAGGTACCGAAGAGCTCCGAGAGATCTGAAACACAGGGCAAATGTCACCTAGGAGGTGACCTTTGCAGTTTACTATACAGAACAAAGAAAGCAAGCTAGAGGGTACACACAGTAAGGCTACAGGCTCACCTGCTGCCATGACCAAAGTCTAAGTAAAGGGACTTCAAGGGTAAATGTCTTTCACTGAGCGTGTCACAGGAGCATGGTGCAGGGCAGGGAGGTAGCTCTGCTGTCTGTGTTCTATCATTTCTTCTCTGAAGTATGCCAGGTTCTTGGGCTTTCACCAGCATGAAGGGAGGGGGAGGGATGGGTGGGGTGTAGATGGTCGGAAGTTGAGGAAGAGCCATGCTCCAATCTTGTTCACATACCTCTGGCAAGACCTTAGTAACGGGATAGCACAGAAAGCCAGACTTCTACTAGGCAGTTTATGTACAGACAAGCCTTTTAAACACCATGCCTCTACTGTCAGCACTGGGGAGGTGGAAGTAGGAGGATCAGGGGTTCAAGGTAGGCTTCAGCTAAACGGCGAGTTCAAGACCAGCCCTTGTCTCAAAAAGGCAATAAGTAGATCTGTATTTCCATGAAGGCAGGAGAAACAACATTGAAGATCCGCCAACAGATCACAGGATGTTGTAGGGAACACACAGAACAAAAGCTTTGAGGAAAAGGGGGAGTTAGGTACATCTGGAGTGGACAGCAGTTTAAGGAACTTGGAGCCCTGAGTGGTGACAGGAAGCAGATGAGCAGGGATGGGGTAGAAAGAGATATTAGAGCTGCAAAGAGGCAGGCTCTGTCCAGATACTGTTTATGTTGGGGGTGATTGACAGCTTGTTATTTACTTTCCTCCTCTGATGGAACAGAAGCAGCTTAACAGTGGAGAGTTTTGGTTTGGCTCACAGTTCAGGATTACACAGTCCCTCGGGGTGGGGAAAGCCTGGCAGCTAAAGAGGTTTGGTGGCACCAGGAATGGGAGTGGCTGCCTGTTCACATGGCATTGGCCCAAACACGGAGAGAGGAGAAGTATCAAAGTGGGCTGTAATTCCCAAGGCCCACTCCCTACTAAATCACTTCCTTTAGATAGGTCCACGTCCTGAAGGTTTCACAACCTCCCCAAACATCATCATTTGCTGGCAACCAAGTATTTATAAACACTGGGGACATTTCACATCCAAACCAGAGCCAGTGCTGGGTCATCTTGCATCCAGAGTAGCAGAATGTTTGGTAATCACTTAATAATGTCTGCTTAGCAGATGTGGTAATCGCTTAGTAATGTCTGCTGTGGGTGCAGAAATGGTGAGTAGCTGCATCTTGCACTCAGGCTGTGCTTCCCCACAGAGCATGAATGTAGCATCAGGGGAGGTTTGGGGAGGAAGGATGTGGTCCAGTCCAGTGTATACTTCAGAACAGTAAGTTGTTGTGCTGTGGATGATGCCTCCAAGGCAGGAACAGCCCCTTCCAGCACCAAAACTTGTGATCTTAGGAATAGGACTTTGTCTTCTCATGACCCCTTATTTGTGTCTGGCTCGGGAAAGTGCCCCTCCACCACCACCCCAGCCTTGGTTATTTTCCATGGGTGGTGACAGCTGCTGCCACACACCCTAAACCTTTTCTTTGGCCAGCCCTACCCTGTTTTTTCTGGCTCCTGATTGTTGCCCCCAACAGCCAACATGGGTAGAGCCTGTGGCCAGGGCTTTGGTCTCAACTAGGTTCCTGTCACCACCTCTGAGTGGCAGCAGAGCAAATCCACAGCCAAGGGCCCTCTCTTTGAGGTCTTTATTTCAGTTTTAGCCTAACCAAGAAATGGGAGACTGGAAACGAGAGGATCTTCTGGCACGATGGCAAAAGAGGAGTGTAGAGTGGGCGCTTGTACCAGGGAGATCATTCAGACTAGAGAGGTGCTGTCTTCCGGAAGCTCTAAAACTCTGCTGAGCCTGCAAATAATTGCCAGGTTACTCTGAGTCCTCGTAGGTCCTGAAGCGATTCCCCCGTACTCAGCTAGTAAGGAATACTACATTACGCGCTTGCTGACACCATTGATATTCAAACTTGCCCTGCTTCTGCTGCAGCCTGAAGGTTGTGGCTGCCCTGCACTTATAACCCAGTGCCACGCCTGCTTTCTGTCTCTAGCCTGAGCTCTGCCAGCCTCTGCTGTTCCTCTGTTCTGTCAGTAAACCTGGGCTGAAACTGCTGGACCCTGCATCTTCCCTGCATCGCCCTGCATCGCCCTGCCCCGCCTGCCACCTTCTGCTTCTTCTCTTACCTCCACCCTGCTGTGCTCTTCAGCATTCCCATCCCACAGTATGACCCTTTCCATCCATCATCTTCCACCTCAACCCTGTCCCTTACTCCTGCTGTGTGAGCATGGTGCGTACCTGGCGCATGCTCAGTTAAGTGCCTCTAACACGAATCATAAACAGACCCAGAGGCCCACCTCTACTGTGGTTTCTCCTAGGCTAGTCACTAGCTCGTTAGCTGTCTGATGTGGGCGCTATAGAGGCTTAAGAGCAATATCAGCATGGGGACTATAAAGTGGGAGCCCCTTTGATGGGTTCCCAGCCTGGGAGATGCTCTGCCAGCCAATCATGCTGGCGGCCTCCTCAGCACTGCATAGCTATGCCTCATAGGCTGTTCTTCTACAGGGGGTGCACAGCTTCAGTCAGCGTCTTCCCCCAAATCTTGTCTCCCCAAAATTCTGCAAGTTATTCAACGTTTAAGCAGGTTTTTAAAACTGTACATGTGCGCATGCGCACCCACACACGCACATTCGTGTACGTGAATGCATGCGCCGTGATGTGAAAGTCACAAGGCAATTTGCAGAGATCAGTTCTCGCCTTCCACCACATGGGTCTCAGGGTACCAGACTCAGGTCATCAGTCTTGATCACGGATGGCCCTTACCTGCTGAGCCATCTTGCTGGGCTTAGGATGGCTCTTGGAGGACGTCTTTCCCTCCTCACATCCCGTCAGTCACAAGTGCCATGAAGGATAGCCTGGTGACCCACGGCTATAACTCTGTGGCATTGGCACTCAGGGAGGATTGCTGCAAGTTGGAGGCCATTCCAGGCTGATGGTGAGTTCTAAGCTACTGAGTGAGACAGTACCTCAAAGAAAAAAAAAAAAACATTGGTTCCATTGTTGGTCTTTCCCTATCCACAAGCACCGCTTTGTCCAGACTATGTCACTGTGTGTCACCTCGTGTACTGCAGACACCTACTACCTACCACTCCCCCACCCACATCACATAGAAGCCAGATGGTGTTTGTAAGTTAACGCGCAGCTCTCGCTAACCCAGTACTTCAGCATCCCACGTGACCCTTAGGGTAGAGACAGGTATCCGCAGTATCCCTAACCCGTGTCCTTCACGTATCCCCAGCAGGCCCCTGGGGACATTTGTATTCCTGATGACCTGACCACTCTGAGAGTGGCGAGACTGTGGAGGCCTGGCCACCTGGAAAAGAGATGCTGGGTCTCAGAAATGACCAGCCCAGAAAGCAGGTGCAAAGTTAAGATGTTTCCTTGTCAGTCCCAGCCCTATGGACCCTGAGGAGGTTGGCTTTTAGTGTGGAAAGGGCTCTGTGCTACAGAAGCCCTTGAGTAGCATCTCCTGTCCCGCTCATAGAGAGGAAGGTCGGCGTGGGAGAGCCCCAGCAGCCCACAGCTTTTGAGCGCCTAGCTGCAAGAGTGCAGTGTCTGCTCTTTTCCCCCCTGTTTTTGGCCTATTTTAGGGCCTCTGGGGGAATCCGCTGAGGCTTATTTCATCACCATTTCCTCCTGAAAGCATTTCCAGATTCCCTAAACGGTACTGATATTGTGTTTCTCCTAGATCAGTTCTGATAACGTCCACC
Source organism: Rhabdomys pumilio (assembly GCA_030674055.1). Classification (NCBI taxonomy): domain Eukaryota; kingdom Metazoa; phylum Chordata; class Mammalia; order Rodentia; family Muridae; genus Rhabdomys; species Rhabdomys pumilio. The sequence goes on from JANHMN010000019.1 coordinate 40,979,340, forward strand.
GGGGTGGTCGTAGAGATTTGTAAGGAAATAAAAATGACGAAATAGAAAGTACTAGGGGAAAAAGCCCAGAAAGCTTGCTCCAGACCCTGAAGGACTCGGGTAGCTTTCTGTCTCTGGACCTTGGCTCGTGCGTGCATTCTTGCGCGTGTGTGCGTGTGTGCGTGCATGCGTGTAAAGAGTGGATGATGGTGAACCCTAACTTGTCAGCATTTGGTGAAGGGAAGGTTTGCTGGGCTCCCCTCCTAGGCCTGACCTGGAGAAGTACGCATGTGCATGACAGCCACTCTCTACCAAGTGCGCATGCGTGGGAGAGGAAAGGCTTGCTAGGCAGCACCGTGCCTGCTACAAGATAAAGGACAGGAGAGAGGGCAGCTATGATCTGACAAGAGAGTGTCCAGAGATGTCCGAGTATTACAGTGTAACAGTGGCATCAAAGAGATGGCATCTATAGGGAATATGAGTCAGCTGGACCTGTATCTGATCCGTTCCAGGGATGGATCTTATGATACAATAGAAAATAAATGGCGGGAGGGGGCTTACAATAGTAGGTATTTATATAAGGTCAGAAACTGCACAGTATACATTAGGTGTATGTCATAAATGTGTAACCGTGTCACGTAACCCAGTGTTGTGACTTAACACCTGGAATCCTAGTGAGTGGAAGGCAGAAACAGGATTATAAATTAAGATCTTCTGGGTCACAGAGTGATTTTAAAGCTAACCTGTACAATTTGGGGAGACCCGGTCTCAAAAAATAATAACTAAATGTGTGTCATGATAAGTCTTAGACTCTGGCAGGGGGGACATGGTGGAGACTGAAGACCCCAGGGGTTCAGTGTTTAGATGACTGGTTAGCTAGGTGCTAAATATTCCAGAGCTCTTACCTAAGTTTGCAACTTGGCTAAAATATTACCCACCTAAGTATTTTCTGTATTTAAATTGTACAGTTTGCTGGCAGTGGTGGCGCACGCCTTTAATCCCAGCACTTGGGAGGCAGAGGCAGGCAGATTTCTGAGTTTGAGGCCAGCCTGGTCTACAGAGTGAGTTCCAGGACAGCCAGGGCTATACAGAGAAACCCTGTCTCAAAAAACAAAACAACCACAACAACAAAAAGATTGTACAATTCTACATTTCTTTTTTAGTATGGTTGCAGAGTTCTGTCTTTATCTTTGCAACCAATTTTAGGACATTCTTATCACCACGAAAAGAAACCTTTGTGTTTAGAGCTACATCGTCTCCCCCCTCCCCCAGCTCCCTCAGCTCTCCTTACCCGAACCTCCTTCCTACCACTACCACTCTGGATTTGATGTAATGTTTTTTCAAGGTTTCGCTACGTTGTAGCCAGTGTCAGGACTTCCCTTGCATGATTTTTAAGCCTCTTTGGTTAGCTGAAATATTTCTTATCTTATCTTATCCCAAGATATCCCAAGATAATATCCCAAGATAAAACATTGATTAACCATGGGTTGACTAGAGAATATTACCGGATTAGTGGATATTATTAATCATTACTCCCTTGGGATCCTCTAACAAGTGTGATGTATGTATCCATCTTGGGGCTTGGGTTCTGTTTCCACCTTGGGTTGGTGACGCTGGGGGACAAATTGGGCCTGGGTTCAGCAGACCCCCAACATGGGCTCCCTTCTGCCCCACCCATCTTCTTCTGCTCAGGATCACTACCTCTGAGGTTCCGTATTCTGCACCATCCTCCAGGCACAGCTAGTGCCTCTGCCTCCTGGCTTGCTTATAGATGCCTTTCAGTGGTGCTTTGAGCCCACGTGAGGGAACAGCCAGCCAGTCTCCCAGCACAGGGTGGTCCTTGGTGTCTGTGAGCATCAGTCTCCATTGTCGAGACAAAGACACCGAGACCTACCAGTAGCCTAGGATGCAGTAGTTAATGAGTGCAAGGACCTGCTTGAATGTCTCTGGCTGGCCCATCATACGCGAGGATGGTCCTGTGAGTGCTATGCTGTCTATAGAATGTTGCTTGCCTGGCAAGTGGCAATGGGTAGCAATGGGGGTGAGGGCTCATACCTCCAACACCACGCATTCCAATCTCAGAACCCCAGTTCTACTCCCTCTTAGTCCTGGGGCTGTGAGTGAGTCCATCTCCAGACCTCATGGAAATGGGAGAACATGACAGTAGAGAACCTCTGGGGTTGCCGGTGTCAGCATGGAGCCTGACACATACTGGACTCTGAATGATTGTTGGTCTCAACAGTGGTGGCAGTGTCTGATGATGGTGAAGAAGAAGAAGATAATTAGCATGATTGTGAGGCTGATGGTGGTAGGCGTTCAAAGAAGCTTCTGGTAACATGGAGCCACGAGAAGATATAGCCTTTGTCCACTTGCATCCAGTCACATGGGGTCCTGTGAGGCAGGGTTACCTTTGTCACAGAATTGAGTGGAAAAACGGGGTCTAGGCTGCCCAAGCGGCTGCCAGCTCACTCCTTTCTCCTTCTCTGCACCTTTGGAGGCGAGATCATTTAGAAGGCACCATCTGAGAGCTAGAGCATGCGAGATGCCTGCTGCTCTCCGGGATGGGATGGTGGCATTTGCTGTGGCATGAGGCGCTCTTGTTGGAGTCTCAGTTCCATGACTCTAGCTCCCCAATCCTGGAAAAATCTACTTTCCTCTCCGAGCTTCCACCCTTTGCATATTAATATGCTTTGACTGACAGTTCCTGACCAGCTGTGCTGTGCACATGAGCGGTTTCAGGAGACTCAGCTACATCCCAGCTATTAGTAGAAGATAGACTGTAGGTTGCCATGGGAAACGAGGAACCGATCCTGTGCTAATGAGTAAGGGTGCCAGTTGACACCTCCATCGGAGTTCATTGATGCTAATTAGCTAGGCTGGGGGCTTTGAGGTCCTGGCTTATGAAGAAAGACCTCCCCTTTCCTTTACCCTCCAGCTACAACATGACCTGGGAGCCTCTGGATGACAGGGTTTCCTCAGAGGCCATCTCCATGCCCTTCTTCCTGAAGCCCTACTGTGCACACAGATGCCATGGACCAAGTTCTTAACAGCAGTTTGTTAGGATGGATGTGTTGGTATTTTTGTAGAAACCCTTTGTCTTGGAACATCTGAGAGTCACAGGGACCAGTGTGACAGCGCGCTGTGGGTGAGCTCACAGGTGAGTCTCTTTGTTCACCGAGCTCCTACCTGGAGAGATCAGTGGGGGAAGTACCTGGAGAACAGAAAAGCCATTTTGTCCCACAACTGAGGAAGGACCAGCACCTGTTAGGAATCCACAGGTGTGTGTCACATTCACCTGCTGGAAGCCTTCTTAGTCCCTGCAGTGTGAGGGCAGAAATTATAGCAAATGCAGCATGAGTTTCTTCCTGCCACCCACACACCCAAACCCATCTGGACACTACAGGAGTGCATGGCCGGACTCGGCCTGCCTATGTACTCTTGGAGCTCTAAGCTGGCTTCGAGCAACCTGTGAGCAACACTTGCAAATCACCCAGGCCTGTCTGTGGAGACAGAGTGGATCCAGGATACGCTCGATGCTTCCAGGTAGCAGACACTCAGACAGTCCTTCTTGTGCTCAGCAGGGTTCGGCAGGTACAAATCAGAGGCAGAGGTATGCCCTTTTAAGTGTGTAGAGGTGACTTGCATGGATATCTGCCTACCAAGTGCATGCCTGTCTGCTGCTCACAGAGGGGAGAAGGCAGCATTGGATCCCCTGGAACAAGAGTTAAAAGCTGTCCGTGTGCTGTCATATAGGTGCCGGGAACCAAACCTGGCTTCTATGGAACTACAACCAGTGACTGCCCTTAACTGCTGAGCCATCTCTCCAGCCCCTCTTGCAAGGGGATCAGGAAAAACCTCGAGGAAGAAGCAACAGTTGAAGCAAGGCTTGAAAGACAAGAAAGATTGCAGTAATATGGGGCTGGGGTACCACACAGTGATGGAGTATGTGGCCCGGACCACACAGACATATGGGATGTTGGAAGAGACAGGCTGTGGAGGGAATCGGAGACCATCTTGGGAAATGACTGTCATTTGGTGGGCAGTGGGATCCAGAGGACGTCCCTGAGGAGGGATGAGACATGGCCCAGTTGTAACTATAGAAAAGAGCAAGAATGAGAAGAAGCAATATGGGTAGGCAGCAAGAAGCTACGAAAGAAGATGGGCCTGGTGGTACATGCCACTTGGGAGGTGGAGGCAGGGCATCAGGAGACATCTTGAATTGAATAGGAAGCTTGGGGCCAGCCTCAGCTACATATGACTGTCTCAAAAACAAAACGGGACTCTGAGGGTCCCACCAGAAGAAGATCTGGCATATGGGAGAGATGACAAGATGGTGAGGGGACTTCAGAGAGAGAGAACTGGCAGGCGTTGATCACGTGTTAGGTGTGGGCGAGGAAGCCTGAGTAGCCATGATTCTTGTGGTATCTATTTAACTATGACTACTTCCTACTTCTTGCTTTAAACACACCACTGATGCTATTCTGGTCCATCACCCTGTGATGTAGGCTATGTTTAACCCCACTGCAGAGCTGAAAAAACGGAGGCCCAGCGTCACAAGTTATGAGATGACCCAAATGCATGGCTAAACTCGGAACCAGGCTGAGGCCCATAACACAACATGGCAGCACCTTTGCCCTGAGCGGGAGAGGGAATAGAATGGGGGAACCCAGAGAGGAAGGTTATGGGGCTGGATTTGGAGCAAGCTGGAGGTCAGGGTTGGGGAATGCAGCAAGCACAGGTAGAGATGCTGGGGGTCATAGGGGATGGGTGAGAGGTCAGCCCTGACCCCATAGCCTCCCATGAGCTACCAGCTGCCTGGCTCCCAGCTTCACTGCTCAGTTGGGGAGACAGATAGGGTACATCTTGTGAGGAGCTGGCTGGAGATACTGAGGCTGGAGACCTTCTGTTCCAGGAGAGAAAATGGTCTAAAGCAGAGGTTCCTGTCAGCTGAGGACCCACAGCCTCACTCAGTGTGGGCTTCATTTCTCGTTTACATTCCTGTTCGTGAAGCCGTTCACGAGCAGGGGTCCAGGGCCATGTCTATCCGCAGAAGTTATGGCACTCACACCAGGTTGCAGAAGCAAGCAGCTCCCTGCTATGACTCAGCAGAGAGCACCTTGTTGGTCATGGCCAGCTCTGCCCCTACAAGGTCCCCAGAGAAGGCTCCCACAGTGACACTAAAGGAACTCTCTCTGAGTCCAGGGGCCTCCTATGCTTAGGAGATTACAAGGGACCACAGGCAAGGTGCATCTAGCACATGGGCATAGCTCCCAACTCTTCTCAGCTTCCCTCATTGTCCCCACTTCCAGTCAGAGTCCCTACTGACCTCTGACCTCAGCTGCTTCCACTTCTTTCAATCATCCTGGCATCTTTGTGGCCTCTACTGGTGGCTAGTGTGCACCTTGCCAGCTCATTGCACCCTCTTATCTTTCAGAGGTCGTGATTCTCACTAGAATCTTTGTCTCCACAAAGACCACCTTAAACCCCAGTTGGGAGGGAGGAAAGTCTAGTCTGGCACCGACTATAGCATGCCCAGTGGGTATAAGCAGATGCCAGCCAGCTACCTACATACCTACATAGTATGTTATCACAAGCTGGCATCAGGGAGAGTGGGAGAGAGGAAGGCAGGGCCTGGATGTCCTGGAGGCAGCATGTGCGAGTAGACTGGCTGTGTGTACTCCAGAGTTGCACCCTGATGTGGAAGAAGGTCTCATAGCTGCGCATCCTGGTGGTGGTCCAGGGAACAGTGTCCTTTCTGATTGAGGCTTCACTGCATGGTACCCAGCAATACCTCCTTTCTTATTTCTCCTTCACCAAACTAGAATCAGAGCAAGAGAACTGACTTTGGGAGATCCACTAAACTCTAGAACAATGCTTGCCTTCAACCTTCCCAGTGCTGCGACCCTTGAATACAGTCCCTCATGCTGTGCTGACCCCCAACCATAAAATTATTTTTGTTGCTACTTCATAACTGTAATTTTGCTACTGTTATGTGTCATAATGTAAGCATCTGTGTTTTCTGATAGTCTTAGGTGACCCCTCTGAAAGGGTCATTCACCTCTTAAGGGGTTATGGTCCATAGATGAGAATCTGCTCTAGAAGAATCCAGCTCCCAGCCTTGTCTGGCTCCGTGTAACTTGCTAGGTCTTCCCCCCAGCTTGGTGGGGGAAGGATCAGGGGCTCCCCAAACTGCTTATTAGGAGATGGGAGTGATGACAGGGTAATCCTGCCTTCATTCTGGCTCCAAATAGCCCCTCTGGCCAGTGTGGAGGAGAGACCCCCACCAAGTCCCACAGGGATCCACAGAACACAAGCCTCTTCACAGATGTGGACTTCTGACTGTGAACACCAGGTGGGCATCAGAGGTCATCTCAGGCAGGACAGGACCCTGAAAAGGCCTTTCTTCAGAGGACATCTTACAGGAAGCCCCAAATGTATGGCAGGAACAGGTAAGAGCAGAGACCCATGGTTAGGATGGGACCAGGAGCTCTCCGCATGCGTCCGTGCACAGCTCTACGGTGCAGGGAATGTAATACAGCGCTCACAGATGCCATCCTCATTTGCATTTGACAGGAATTGGTGGCCAAGTAGGGGAAGGGACTCCCACCCAGTGGCCAGACAGGGACAGAAGTGTGTGTTAGTCTGACCAGGCTTTCCACCAAGTCTTGTCCCAGAAATGGCCAGAGACAGTGTGAGAGTCTCATGGAGGCAGGAATTGGATGAAAAATGGAGACAGTTCAGTAGCTGGGTTTAGCCAGCACCACAGGCCCTGGATGGTTCCTAGGGCTAAGCCAGGCTATTGGTTCCAGGCTCCTCTGTCCCTTGGACGACTGGTGTTCCTGATGGGTGACACCTTGGGTAAAGACACTACTACATCCCTGAAGCCAGTTGGCCTCAGAAACTACCGCCTACCCAGCAACTATTTCTAGGAGTGAAGTCCTAGCCAGCCATCTCTCCTGCTACTGTTCGTCAATCCTCTGTCTCATCTGCTGGGGTTCAGGGAGCAAAGCAGGTCCCTGGATAGACAACATTTGGCCTTGACTCTGATGCCTTTCTCCACTCCCACCCCTGCAGCTGGGCCTGGGGTGCTAGGAGCACGTGTCTATAGAAAGACTCAGAGAGCAAACAAAGTCATTAGACATCTGGGGAGGGAGCCAAGGGTGTGTGTGTGTGTGTGTGTGTGTGAGAGAGAGAGAGAGAGAGAGTGTGCAAAGGTATCATTCCACACGTACTGTCTACTGTGTGAGTTTCCTTTCCTTTCCTTTCCTTTCCTTTCCTTTCCTTTCCTTTCCTT
>JANHMN010000019.1:40986622-41068236 GCA_030674055.1 Rhabdomys pumilio
TTTCCTTTCCTTTCCTTTCCTTTCCTTTCCTTTCCTTTCCTTTCCTTTCCTTTCCTTTCCTTTCCTCAGAGACAGAGTCTCTCACTAAGACTTGAGGCTCCCTGACTGTGCTGATGGGCTGAGGAGTCACCACGCCCAGCTTTTAATATGGGTGTGATCAAACTCAGGACCTTGTGCTTGTGTGGCAAGTATATATTACCAACCAAGCTCCAGGAACCAGATTTTATTCTAAGGCAGCTCAGGCTGGGGCCCACTTTCGCTGTTCATCTCTGGAGTCTTGGGAGTGGGGGTGGGGTGGGGCTGGGTGTTACTCAGAGCATCTGATAGCCTTCAGACATCCCTGGGATTTGATGAGTCACTTTTTCAGTCTGGGAAAACTTACGCTTTCCTGGTCCTTCTCTATCCAGCTCATGCAGAGAGTTGAGGCCCTGGGAGTTGGTTTCCCCTTCACCCATAGTGTCCTGGGCAGGGAGGCATCTGCCCCTTTCCAGCCGTCCAAGTGGCCTCTCCTCCGTCTCAGGGTCCTCTGGAACCAATAGTATTTACAGCTTGCTGCCTTCCCCATCATACCCTGTCAGAACTGGACAGTCCTGGGTCAGATCTGGTAGGAACTAAACCCAGGCAAGAAATGAGAGGCTTTATCAAGGTTGTCCTACGATGGATAAGTAAGTTAGTCTCAGCTTTCTCATCTGTTAAATGGGGTTAGGAAGTCAACCTGGAACATGGGTGGTACCTGGTAAATGGTACTGGGGGATTCTGATCCCCAGCTCACTCTTCTGTCCTCACTCCTGCCTTTCTTTCTGTGCTTCTGACAATACCTTGGCTCTGGGGACACTGACCTTCCAGAACATTCTATTTGGGCAGGAGAACCTCTTAGCTGCCAGTTGGTTGCAGCAAAGACAGCTGTGTGCAGAGCCTGCTGACCACAGAACAGGGTGTTCACAAGGATGGGGCCTTGGTAAAGGATTTAGGTCTACACCGTGAGACATGGCTAAGCCTGGATCTCATCAGCACCATGTGACCTCTGGTTCCTGGAGGCTAGCTCTCATATTTGTAGCATGGGGGCTCCGTCAGCTTCAGCCAGTAGCTTTGAGAGGCAAGTCAATTCACAAGGGCTAAGCACCTTTGAAAGATCTAAACTGGATTGCGGCAAATGGGCCAGCTGTTATTTACAGGGTGATGGACAAGACCTGACCCGTGCCTAATAGGAACCCATCCCAACTGGGCCTCTTGAGCAGTGTCCACCGGAAATGTCTCGCCAATTATATCCTGTAGTCTGTGCGTGGCAGCTGTGGTGTTTTGAGAGCTCCTGGCCGCAGCAGCAGCAGCCCTGAAGCAGGTGACACTTCATTTAGTCACTGGGCAAAAATCTGTTGACACCTGCCATGAGGAGACTTTAGGCACCAGGGTCCTGACCACCAGCTCAATGAACACAGCTTTCTCTGTTGGAGCCGCCGTCGTCTAGCAGGAGAGACAGACAAAATAAGCAGGAAAGAAGAGGGGGTGGGGCTGGGAATAGAGCCCCTTTGGCAGAATGCTTGCTGTCCATACATGGAGTCCTGGGTTTGATACTCAGCTTCACATAGACAGACTCTGGTGGTATGTGCTTATAATTCCAGCACTTGGGAGGCGGAGGCAAGAGGTCATTTCTGATGACCTCAGAAATCCAAGGTGCATAACTATGGAGTCAGCCTAGGCTATATGAGATTTCCATCCCCCCCCCCCCCAGAGGTGGGGAACTAAATGGAAGTGAGAGAGGGAGGGGATGGGAGAGCAGAGAAAAGTACCACTGACTATCTGGGGAAAATACCAGCCAAGGGCATTCCTTTTAAGGTCTTCATGTCTTCCCCCTAGCTTTGTTGGACTACAGTTGGCTAATAAACATCGTATATATTTAAGTTTGCAACTGGATCAAAGCGGAAACTCCAGCAGGGTGTCTTGGAGCACAGTGTTATTCGTGTTGGACTCATTCAGGGAAATCCACAAGAAGGGGGCATTTGCACTGACAAGTGAGCCCCTCACTCCAAGAGTTAACAAATGTTCTTAGGCTGTGAGAAGTTCCTGGGGGAGTGGGATGTGTCGTAAGCCACTGTGAAGGTCAAATATGTCAGATAACTGAATCCAAGCACGGTATCTGGAAGTCTTGGGTCAGCAGAAACAGCTCACGTAAAAACCCTGAGGTAGGAATTAGCTTCGCATGTCTGAAGAAGAAAAGAAAGGTTTGGGGAGATGAATAGTGGGGATGAGGGGTTCTAGGAGCCCTCAGAGGTGGTAGGGCCAGCCCTATAACCATGGTCAGTGGGAATCCGGTCCGTGGAGTTTGGAAATGTCTCCTGTGAACCAGGAAAGCCCTGTAAGGTTTTAAGAGGAGACAAGGGACACGGAGCCACCCACAGACTCTGATTCTGATTCTTGTTCCTTTAACATGGGTGGAGTGGACAACAGGCAGAGTGGGGAGAAAAGTCCCATGGGTGGGAGATGAGGGAGACTCGAGAAGTAGTGGTTTCAGGTGGTATTGGCAGACCTTGTAGACTGCTCGCTGTGCAGTGAAACAGAAAAATAGACAGACCGCAGCCTTCGGACTTGCACCCTCGAGCGAGCGGGGTTAAGTGGAGATGGAACGTCAGGGGGTGGAGCATGAGGGAGCATGGCTAAGAAACTATCTCACCTGCGGAAGCAGGTTTCCAGGCAGGGATGAAACTGGACCCTGGTTGGATATGTAGGTACCGGACCAGCGTAGAGGTGGCTGGTGTCTTCCAGGTCTGGCAGGCTGTATCCCCTGCTGTGGAATCCTTTTGCGAGAGGAAGTAGTCAGTGGCTGAACACTTTGGTTCACTTCCAGGTCATCAGCACATACTGGCTTAGGTTCATAAGATCAGGCCAGGGAGAAAGTGCCGGCTGCTTGTCTGCATTCCCAGGGGGATTTGTTATGTGGAGGGCTGGAGGGGCTGCCGGAGCCGGCTGGCCTGAGATCCCCTTCCCATCCTGGCAGAGAGCAGGCTGCCCTTCCTCCTCCAGCCAACCCCTAGATACTAGGATGAGGCCCCCTTTGAAACTTGAGCGAGGTGAGTTTGGGACAAACTGGAGGAAGCTTTGCTTCTCACGGGTGTCTCTGGACCTCAAGAGTCTCCCTCGGTGGTCATAACTAGGGGTATCATGCAGTGCTTACAAGACCCCGGTGAGGGAACAGATTAAGGGACCCTGCAGCGGCCCTGAGAGGAAAGCTGGGATTTCTGTGACCTTTCAGTTGACGTCAAGGAGGAAAATCAGTCTCCTGGGGCCTCTGTTGGCAGTGAGGAGGGAACCTTCATATCCGAGCCCAGCCTGGGCTCCCAGACCCCAGGCGCCAGAGCTGGAAGGGACCCAGTCTGCTCCAGGAAGTATTCTCTTCCATCGCCCCTCTATTGAAACCCCACAGTGGCACTCGGGCTTCTAATCCAGGCCATGGCAGCCCCATCGGGCCCTATTTTGCTGACCTGGCTCCTCCTCAGCCATTGTAGGACTAAGACAACTGGCCTCCACCCCAGAGGTGTCTGTACGCACTCTCTGATGCTCCAGGTACATATCTTCTTCGATTTTGCCTGCAAGCTCTGTTCACACTTCAGATGGGGCCTTAGTTGAAACGTCTTAGGCGGTAGTCTTCAGTCCAGAGCCTCTTCCTCAGCTTTAGGTCACATGCCACTCACTGTTTAAAAACTCCCAGAGTACCCCTGAGCACAGCCTTACCCGGCTGTACCGAGGGAGCATGCTTCCTGCTGGACAGTGACAGACAGTACAGAGACTTCTCTCGCACCTGGCCTAGTGTAAGCCTCTCCAAGTTCAAGGTTAAATCAGGCCTAGAGAATGGCTTACCTTTGACCCAGTCCCAGTGGCATCTTTTCTTTCCCTCGTGTGAGCATTCAGCAACACCTGTCTTGGTGCACCTTTGACTTGGTGCTTGGGACTTCTAGAAGAATAGGACACAATCTTTTCCCTCTCAGGACTTAGCTTAGTAAGGAGGGGCTCCTCTATCCATGGCACCAGAGAATGTAAGATCACCGTGCTGACACGCACTGTGAGAGAACATGTGTGCTGTCACAAGAAGCTAAGAAGGAAAAGCAATCGAAAATACACAAAGCAAACATCGAAAATACACAAAACAAACAAAATACACACAAACACACAAAAACAAAAAAGCAAAAAACAAAAACAAAAAACAAAAAAAACAAACACTCGAACAAACAAGAAACCTCAGAGAGAGGTCGTGGAAGGCTTCTCTGAGGAAGTGGCCCTCAATCAGAAAGCTGAGATGGAAACAGGAGTTGGCCAGGCAAAGGGAGTAGGAAACAGAATGTTCAAAGATCCCGAGGCTGGAAAGACGGTAGCGAAAATGAGGGTCAGAAAGCGTCTCGGTGGCTGGAGCAGGGAACTTAGGAACAGCGGATGGCAGCAGCTGGAACTTTGTTCTCAGAATCATAGGGAGCCACTGAGGGTTAATAAACAGGGCCATGACCTGACTACATTGGTGTGAAAGTTGAGACTAGTTTCTGTTCTGTGCAGGAACCAGACCCCAGGCCCGATGCTTACCCCCAGTAGGGTGCTGGCGCCCTGTATCTGTTACACTGGATCTCGGCCCCTGAAGGACTGATCCATCCCTACATGCTGATCTGCTCATGCGTGTGGGACATTCTGACCTGACTATCCTACACGCACGCTCGCTTGCACGCACGCACGCACGCACGGGATGCACACACGCACGCACGCACGCACGCACGCACGCACGCACGCATACATGTACTGGAAGATAGGGGCAGAATTTGAATGCTGTTCTGCTCTGCTTCATGGGTTGACAACCTCTCTCTACTCAGGGAAGGCTGCGGATGTCCAAACAAACCCCAGAACTCATTGCGCAAGACCCCGGCATTCAGGGACCACCCCCTTTGGAAGCAGAGAGCTAGGCTCCCCGCCATGTTTGTTGGACCCTGCTGTATGGGGTGGAACAGGGTTCATTGGACCTTGCTGGGACTCCATGGCAGAAGTGATAGCAGAAAAGTGTTCCTCGGATCCATGTGGGTGGAACCTGGTGCCAGGACCCAGCCAAATTAAATCCTCATAGCAATGCAGTGAACCAACCGTTGATGCTCTCCCGCAGCTAAGCCTAGGATCAGAGGCTCTTGGGGGAGAAACAGTGGCTCCTAGGATGTCCACATTGGAAGGTGTTGTCTCCTCCAGCCCCCACTGTCACAGCAGAATGGGAGTCTAGGAGGGTCCAAAGAACCAATACCTTCCCACCGATCATATGGTTAGTATTTGACTGCCTGCTCATACTTTATGAAGATACTTATAGTAATTCATTCTCTATCTGCTCTGTATATCATCTCTAGGTGAGAAAGGACACTGGGACTTGAGGGGTAGGTCAAAACCAGACACACTTAGACTAGTAACTTTTTAGTTCCTTGAGGCATTGAGTCTTCATCTGCACTGAAATATCCCCCACCGATGATTGCCATGAACTATTCACAATAAATAATAGCCACAACAATAGCCACTATGGCTATTTATTGATTTGGGACTGAGTCTCATCACGTAACCCAGACTGATCTTGAACTCATGATCCTCCTGCCTCAGTCTCCCTAACTCTGGAACTATGGGTATGTGCCACCCGCTAAAGGAACCAACAAGAGTCCCACCAGATGGGTGTGGAGAAGTACGCATGCAGTCTCACTTCAGGCTTCCCACAAAGGCTAGCCAGCAGCATACCACACGTGTGCAGAGGCCAGATGTAAGTGTGGTGAGCCTCCACCCTCAGTCTGTCTGTGCAGCATGGGGTATCCAGTGGGAGATACCCATGGTTTTCCCCGAGGGCTGTCCCCAGATTCCCAGGGCTCCTCTCTTAGAGAATGCCATGTAGAGCAGACTTCAGGCTCTGTCTGCAGGCTGCTGGCTGACTTCTTTCTGTAGCTTGTGGAGAAATCACGAATGGCAGTCAGCTCCAGGTTGGAAGGATGTGCTGTTTGCAGAAGCAGCTTTGGGACCCTGTGAGCTATCATACACTTCCTGTCTCTGGTTCCTCAGTCCACTACCAGTGTTTGGAGCCCAGGATAACATCCCCGATTTCCACCACTTCCCTGGGTCTATTCAGTCAATCCCCATAGACCCAGTGTCCTGGGCTCCAATGTCCTGTGACACTCATCTCTTTTCTTAAGGATTAACACACCTCCAATTCAAGGAGTGCTGTCTCCACCCCCACCTTGATAAGTTAAATCTCTAACCCTGTAGGCCTAGCTCATAGTAGGTCTTCAGTGTATAGTATGCATCTCTGCGGAAGTGACTGGCTCTTGAGCCTGGGGACATGTCCTATTCAAAGCAAGGCAACCTGAGTATGAGAGAGGAACACATCTCCCTCCCAAGACCATCAGAGATTTGAACTGGGAGATGGAGTAAGATGGCAGGTCCTCACAGGCCAGGGGAGAAGGGGACATGTGGTGAGAGAGTCCTGTGCCTCCTTGGATAAGACCACACCCTCCTGTGGGACTTTCCCTTTGTGTTGCGTGTTCCAGGGGACCCCTGAGGCCTCTGCTTGTGTTGATTGTCCTGAGTTGAGAGTTCTTGGTGTCTGTGACAGCCAAGCCACATCCCACTGGCTTCCAGGTCCTCTGCAGGACACCTCACAGCTGTCCATATTTTTTTCTAAACCATCCTACTCACTGGAGATCTGCGCTGTGGGGCTTTCTTGTGTCTCCCTCCTCAGGTGTCTTTGAGGCCTCCCCAGAGCCTTAAGTCTTGGGGTTTCCAGAACACCATTTGCCTCCTACCTCCTCTTCATAGTGAACCCATTACCCCTTCTTCCCCAACTAGGGACTCCCATTTCTCCATGGAGATGGGTATTTTTTTCAGTTTTGTGTCACAACCTACTGGCTTGTGAAATCAATTTGATGACTCGTGATCAGCATTTTAAAAAAAAAAATTACTAGGATGAAGAAAAGTGAAGCCTCAAATCTTGGATGCATTGTGTGTCGGAAGGACACGCCGCACGTCCCTGGGGATGTGTCCCAGCTGGATGTTCTTATGCTGATAGCTAACGTCTGGAAATTCATAGACTTAAGAGTCACAATCTCCTTGATCTGTTTGGAGCTCAGTTTTCTTCCTTGCATTGTGGATCTAGGGGACCTAGTTGTCCACCCCCCCCCCCGCTTCCCCCCAACCCCATCAGGATGGCCACAGAGGCTACAATTACTAGGTTGCAAAGAAAATATATTGTGTTCCTCTTAAGCCAGCTCCTTGTATGTCCCCAGTCTCAGGACAGTCAGACATCACTTGCTGTCTAGCATAGCATCTCCAGAAACATCCTAAATCTTCCTTCCTCTTTCCCTGCCTCCAACCCTGCCAGACTCTGCCCACCACATTCCCCCTTCCCCTTTCCACTGCAAGCCCCCTGCTTTCCTCTGCCCATCTCCCTCCTAACTCCCTCCACCCTCATCCACTCCATCCACCCCCTCCACCGTGTCACTGCTGCTCCAGCACCCTCACTAGGCAAACCAGACAAACTTTCCATACTGCGAAGCCAGTCATGCAAGCCCTCCTTCTCCCTGTGTTGAACTCTGAGGACCTACTACACACTCCCAAGTCTCCTTGCCTAGCCTGCCTCCCACCTCCTCCCAAGGAAGCAGCAGTCAGCTTCAGGTTCCTGACACCACACTTGCTCTTAAGCCACGATCTACCCTACCCGCTGTTCTTAAAAGTATAGGTGCATAGCCCCCAGGTTGCCCCTCCCGCACTCTAAGCCTGCATCTTGAACTCTGCATTCAGCCAATCATTGAGAGCAATTCTGCTCACTGGGTTCCAAAAAGCTGCTGCAGGCCTTGTGTATACTGTTTGAGTGTGTCTCTGTTCTCATCTCTTTTCTCCCACTAGACAGGGATTTGAGGACAGGGACTCCGTATTCACAGGGACAGTGCTGCCTTTTCCCCAAGCCCCAGGGTAGGATGAATGAACCATCCCTGGACCTGATATGGCCCTCATGTTCCCCCCCACCCCCAATCTCCTTTCAGCCCTTGACGGAAATAACCTTGCAGGAAGGCTCTTGGCACGGTATGTGGTCTCTCTAGGTAGCTGTGTAGGTCTCCCAGGATCAGAGAGAGACCCAGATGAAGAGCTGCCCAGTCCTGGAGGACAAGGAGCTCAGGGGCTCCAACCCTGGAGCCTGATTGAGGAGGGGTCTGGTGGGCCTGGAGGCGGGTCAGGGATAGCGTCCCGGTTTCTAATCAACAGGAAGGGCCTCTTCCTCTAGGATCACTTTTCAGCCAGCTGCTTGGACAGAACCTGAGCTGGGGATAGGGCATGGGGGAGGAGTGGCAACACAGGCCTATGGGGGTGGCCATGCTGCAACCTACAGCCGCCCAGCCAGCCACACTTACACACCTTGTTGCACGCCCAATGCCTGGGAAGGCCTGCGGAGGGAGTGAGCTTGACTGTTCTGATGGCACCCTCCTGTCCCCCTCCCCCAGCTCTCTCTCCCCTTCTGCTCTCCCCACACTCAGGGACATTCAATCCTTCCTTTGATGGACAGCCAAGAAAAGACTTCTTCCACATCCTAAATTTGTTAGCACCCGCTAATCGTCTTAACCTTCCTCCCTTCTGCGCTCCCAACTGGCGCCTCCTTAAAGACACAGGGCGCTTTTCGAATTCTCAGCAGGAGTCCCTGGAGAGGCCTAAGCACCCCACCCCCACTCCCAGAGTGAGGGAGTTGGGCACAGAATTTTTCCTCAGGAGGTTCCTCTGTGCAGTGTCCTGGTGGACCCCAATGTGAAGGCATGGGGCGGGGGTGGGGGGCGCAGAGAACAGCTTGGCTGTTCAGAGGTCCCAGCTTTACCCTTTGTCATCCTTAGGTGGGGCCACCCAAGATGCTTGAAGAGTGCTGAAGGCAGCCTGAGGCACCATGCAAAGAAATTCTCCAGTTCTGATGCTCCTTCTAACCTTTGCCATTTCCTCAGTTTCTCAGTATCCTTGCCTGTAGGATCTGTGCCCTCCTCTGCTCCTCCTCCTCCCTGCTCCTATCTTCTCTGTCATCCCCATCCTCTTCTCCCTCCTCCTTCTCCTCCTCTACCTCCTTCTCTCCTTCTTCCTCCCTTTTCTCTTCTCCTCCCTTCTTCTCCCTCCTCCCTTCTCCTACCCTCTCTGTCATCCCCATCCTCTTCTCCCTCCTCCTTTTCTTCCTCTCCCTCCTCCTCTCCCTCCTCCCTTTTCTCTTCTCCTCCCTTCTCCCTCCTCCCTTCTCCTATTCTCTCTGTCATCATCCTCTTCTCCCTCCTCCCTTTCCCCCTCCCCCTCCTCTTCCTTATAGCCATCATCTACTGAACGCCTTAAAGTATTCAAGGCATATGCATAGGCTTAGGCAGGACCCCAGTTCCCCCAAAACCCTTAGAGAAAGGATTTCTTGACCCAGGTTGCACTAAGGACACAAAACCAAGGCCCAGAAGGGTGGGGGACTTGTCTGTGTATATAAGTTCAGCCCTAAGAGCCAGGCCCGGACTAAGAGCAGGCCCGGCTCTGCACCATAGATCCTTTCTCCAGAACAGCTCACAATTCTGTCACTAGGAGTGGTCTGTTAAATGATGCCTCCTTGAAAGCATCATGTTCGGGGCATAGATACATGGCAGCCCCACCCCCACCCCTGACAGGGTAGTGTTTCCTTCCTTCCATCTTCTTTCCGCATGCACCTCTGCCCGCCCCCCTCTCTTTATTCCTCTTCTGTTCTTTCTCTCTTCCCTCCTCCCAGGCAAGGGTGCTTTGTGGCCTCCAGCCCTTGTCCTGTCCCTAAGCCTCCCAATAAATAACAGGTCTCTGTTGAGGGCTGGGCTCTGCAGGATCTCAGCTTGGGAAAACAGACGCTTGCAGGCTGAAGCATCAGGAGCCCTGGAAGGTGGGGACCTGGCCCCTCCTGGGTAGCAGAAAAGGAAGCTTTACGCACTGCCTATTTCCTCTTCCCATCTGTGACTTACAAAAACAGGGCAGGCAAGAAACCTAAAGGGAGTTCATGGGCTTCTCAACATCAAGTTCTCTTAAGGGAGGTTGGGACTGACCTCAGGGAGGAAGTAAAGAGTTCCCGACCAGGGTCGCTCTTTCTTAAGAGGGCTGGACCCTGTGTGCTTGGAATATGGGCAGGAAGTAACCCTTTTGCCCCCAGCTCCTCCCTCGCTTGTCTTTCAGCAGCGCCTGGGCACCTGTGTCTGACCAGAGACTCTCTTGATCGTCTGCTCAAGAACGGAGTTAGCAAAGCAAAGCAGACACTGGAAGGTTCTGGCGGAGAAAGTGGGGTACAGCCAGAGATTTCCTGGAAGTGGGGGTGGGTATGGGGGGGGTCGTGGAGGTAGTGCAGCCGAGGTTGCTGATGGATAAAACTGGAGGCTTGACAGAAGGCTCATACTCACTCTGCTTCAGACAGCCTAGACCCCGAAAGTTGTCCCCTGACCACCACATTCAGGCACTCAAGCATACACACAAATACATAAACAAGTCAGTGAAATTAAAAAAAAAAAAAGCTTGAACTCTCAACAGTCTGTACACTATAGCGCTCACAGCCAACATAGTCTGTACACTATAGCGCTCACATTGGCTGACCCCCAAGCCAATGGAAATCATAGCCAGGCCTAGCTCCTCTCTTGGCCCGTTAGAGATGGACAAAGTACCCTCCCCTGGAATCCCCTGCTCACCCCTCACAGTGCCCCAGTCACCAGCCTGGTCTTTAGGAAGCCTCGGGATGCCACCTCTGTCACTGCATGTCATCCCATCCCCCTCCCTCATTATGGATGCCTGTGTTTAGGGACCAGCTAAGTACTCTTCTGCCCTGCCTTTGGAAAGGCTGTGGTTTTCTTCTCTCTTAATAGCAAGATTCCATTTTTATTTATTTTTACGACATGAAAAGGACATTCTCTAGCTCTTGCGTTTGCACGTGCACGCTCTCTCTCTCTTTTCCTCTTTTGATCTTGGCACAGCGACCCACCCCCTTCCCCTATCTGCTCAGTATTCTGACCCTAGTAGCCAAGAAAGCCATCTTTCTTCAGAAGCCAACTCCTGTTGTGACAAGGATGATGTCACCTGTAGTCTTTCCACAGTCCCTCAACCTGTCACCAGGGAGGCTGGCTGCCTCAATCCCTGAGGGACCCCATCTGCTGGAATGTCAATGATTTCAGACAGACATCCAGGCTCCTTGCTCTGGGTGAACTGCCTGGCTGATTTTAGCTTCCTTTCAACATGAGTTCTACCCCAGTGCCTGCTGTGACAGTGGTGCTCTTACAACTAGCTCCTGGGTAAGGTCAGAGGTCAGGAAAGTAGGTAGGTTGGCTCTTATGATGCTTTGCTAACCGCTCTCCCCGTTGGCTGGAGGAGTGGTAATTATGACACACATTAGCATCCACTGGTAGCCCAGTAGTTGGGCCACATCTGGGATGAGCTCAGTGGAGTGAGCTGGAGGAAGGCTGTCTACTTTTCCTAGAGTGTTTGCCCACATACAGCACCCTGGATTTAGTCCCTAGCATTATATAAACTGACATCATGGTACATGCCATTAATTCCAGCATTCAGGAGGCAGAGGTTGAGAAGTTCAAGGTCATCCTTAGACACAAAGCAAGTTTAAGACCAGCCTAGGCTACATGATACCCTGGCTCAAGGACAACAATAAGATACCAACCTTTCTTAAAGCAGATCTACAGTAATCCGTGAACTCTTAACTGGGAGCTCTATGGGAGCTCTGACTAAGCAATCTAAGGTAGTGCCTACCACAGACAGCAGTGTCTGAATCAACAAGCCATGAGTTCCAATCCCAGTTGTGCCATATAAGAGTTTCAGGAAGTCTTGTTCTGTCTCCAGTAGGACAGGTGGGAATATGGCTACATCTCCTAAGGACCTCATAAGAGACTTAAGAATGCATGTGTCAACTTCCCAGCATAGGAGTGCCACGCCATGAATATATTCTTTACTCCATGAAGCTGGTCAAACATGTGGCCTTTGGAGTCTCTCTAGTAGTGAGCCCCATTTGGAGGAAGCTGCATTTGGAAAACTCTGCCTGTCAAGCCAGGGCAGGACTTGACTTGATGTGATTCATGTTTGCTGACTCCTGAACTGTCACTAACTATTAAGAGGACTGGGTTCTGATTTTCTCGATGCTGGGAGCCTGGCTGCCTGCTGTCTGCAATGCCTTTTTGAAGGGAGGGGAGGAAAATAGGTAGGCCTAGGCAATTAAAGAGGTTAAGTGACCTCAGCTGGTGTCGTATGACAAAATTTTTTCCCTGGGGAGATGGAACACACACTCACCCAAGAAAGGGAACCCATGACAGACCAAGTATGGATACCAGCAGAGTCCAACTTGGTGAACCAGTGAGTTTTATTGAGGTGACTTGCAGGATTACAAGTCAGGGGTTACTTATAGGAGCAGAAATGACTCAAAGACATCTGGGAAACCTGGAGTACACTGCATAGCCTGTAGGTAGCTCTGTGGGTTGGAGAAAGTTCTTTCTAGGTATCTCAGGTGGTCTAAACCTCTACCAGGCAGCTCAGCTAGTTTCTGCTTCTTCCAGGCAGCTGGTCTGATCTTAGAGTCTTTGAACTTTGGGAGTTATCATTGCAGCTCAGCTTCCTTTAGCATGAGAGCGACTTTCAGCTTTTATTTCTTATTCTGGCAAGGAGGGGCCTAGTGAATCTGGTCAGTTTCAGGGACTTCCTGAAGCTTGTTTGATTGTTTAACTTGTGCTTAAGGAGCATCCCTGTAGAATGGAATGTTTCAATCTCAGAGGAAACTGTTACACAATAGCTCTAACTAGCCTGACTGTTAGTCAATAGCCCAGACTGCTCTGACTTAGACTGTACCCTACTCTGACCTACCCCATTTTAGAAACATCAGGATGGGGAAGGAAATTGAACCTGCTGCCCAAACCTGTCAGGCCTAGCTCCTGGACAGTGAGAGCTGCTAGGCCCAAGGGGAACATGGACAGCAGTCACCAGTGCCAAACTGATGCTGTGTCAGGGCTGTGCTAGGTCTGGTGCGGCTCACCCTGTTTATTGTGCTTTCCCATCCCCTAGAGCAGACAGCTCGCAGAGACCACCCAGCCTCTTCCTGTGCACACAGCTCTCATGCTGCCACACTCCAGAGCTGTCCAGCTGCAAAGTTTGGGGGGGGGAATGCCTGAGCAAAGCAGAGGATCAGGTGTAGGAGTCCCTTCATGGGAATTGACACAGGATACCACGCCCTACTATCCTTGTCACTCATCTCCTCCGAGCAGCATCTTCTCTTAATCATAGTCAGTGTGACAGGAGAAGAAGCTACCAGAGTGGCTTTGTTCTCCTGGATGTTATGATATCATGTCTTGTATATAATTCAGGTCCTTGTCATCCAGGCCTCCTAGGCAGTCATGAGAGATGCATGCATGTAAAGATGTGAAAAGAAAAGTGAACTGATTTCATAGTATCTCTGAACATCAAGGGACATGAGAAATTGTAGACATAGTGGCAACAGGGTGTGGGACTAGGAGTAATACTATCTCACAGAATGCGTTTAATGTCTTTAAAGAGCCATTTTAACAATGAATAAATGTCAGAAAACAAACAACAGGCTGGCAGGCTCCAGTGGAAGATGCAGATTCTGTTCTTTTCAGTTCAGATAGACCTTGTTACTTGGCTCCTCGGTCACTCCAGAAATCCACATTCAACACGCTATGGTGAGGTCACACAGCTAGCCTTACCACCAATGTCCAGTCCTTGCCTACCTTGCTTCGTGTGCCGCCTCGTCCATACGCTTCCCTGTCTCTTCTCCCACAAGCATAAGCCCCTCTTAGTTCAAAGACAGTCACATGTACTGGCCATCAGACCCAGATCAGAAAGAACTTCTGCACCTTTACATGTGAACATTTGTGCTAAAACTCTCTAGTCAAGTATGGCCGCTCTGGTTGATTAGTTATGACTGCCCAATGTGTAGTCGATGAAATTGATTGGTTATGTCTGCATGGGACCTATTTTAGGTTCTAGTGGATTGCACTCAGGATTTGCTATTCCTGAGTAGACTGACATGAAAAGTTGGGCTTCTCTCAATGGCTACTGCACAGCTGTCCTGGCTCTGAGGAAGGATAGGCTCCTGTTTCTATGAGCAATGTGCTGGCATGGAATAAGGACAATCTTTGCAGTCACCTGGGCTTAGGCGTAAATCTTGGCCCCATCATGCATTTTTTTCTTTGACTTTGGATGAACTATTTCTTCTATGGTGTCTGGGTGTTTCATTTGTAAGTTAAAATACTTGCTAAGTTGTACCCCTAAGGCCAGAAATGGATAATGGAAAGAGTCTTGCCTCCTGTAGCACACAAAGCTGATGGTATCCTGGCTACTTGTGAGGCTCAGAAGGTTTGCTGGGACCTTCCAGGGGACGCGGGGGGGGGGGGGGGGGGGTGTCTTAAGTTTTTGCCCTAGTTAGGGTTTTATTGCTTAGAAGAGACATCATGACCACAGTGACTATTATAAAAGACAACATTTAATTGAGGCTGGCTTATTTTTTTCATTGGTTAAGTCTGTTATCATCATGACAGGAAGCATGGCAGCATGCAGGCAGACATGGTGCTGGAGGGGCCAAGGGTTCTCCATCTTGATCCGAAAGCAGCAGGAGACTGTCTTGGGCAAGCTGCCAAGAGGAGACAAGATTCCACACTGGGCAGCGCCTGAGCATAGGATATCTCAAAGCCCGCCCCCACCATGACACACTTCCTTCATCAAGGTCATACCTACTCCAAGAAGACCACACCTCCAGATAGATCTACAGGCTGGAAAGATGGCTTAGCGGTTAAGAACACTGACTGCTCTTCCAGAGGTCCTGAGTTCAAGTCCCAGCAACTACATGGTGTCTCACAGTCATCTGTAATGGGGTCTGATGTCCTAAATAAATAAATCTTAAGAAAGAAAGAAAGAAAGAAAGAAAGAAAGAAAGAAAGAAAGAAAGAAAATCTACAAGTTCAAGGCCAGCCTGAATTCAAAGCCAGCTCAGGCAATTTAGTGAGACCCTGTCCCAACCTTTAAAAGTAGAAATTAAAGAAAAGGCAGGGGAGGAGGGATCTAGGGGTAGAGCTCAGGGGTAGAGCACTCGCCAAGCAAGCATGCAAACCCCTGAGTTCAATTCCCAGTTCCAGACCAACAACAAAGGCACAGCCCACAGGTAGCTGAAGTCCTCGCTAAGAACGAATCTCTCACTGTTCCTGCCACCACTCTGCACAGTCCTTGTCCTTCAAGCCAGAGCCTTGCTTGGCAGTGTCATCTTCAGCTCTGACTCTCTGTGCCAGGTAGAAGGAAACAGCCCTGGTGCTATGATACCCAAGGAAAGTGATAACCATTGCTTTTGGGTGCATGTAACATATTCTCATCCCCCCCCCCTCTCTCTCTCTCTCTCACTCTCACACACACACATACACCACATCGCTCTTCACAGATGCGTGGTTGAGGTGAAGGCAGAGAACCTAGCATCCATCCTTCCCTCTGTTCGTCATTCACATACTTGGAGTACACTGGCTGAACACACTCATTACTCCAGGCCAGCAACTCTGGTCCATGCAATTAAAACGAGTGGGTGTGAGAGGACCACAGGGAACATGTGTGAGGAATTAGCACCCCACCGACCAGATGGATGGGTCTCAAAGCTCTCTGTTGGGCTTACAGAAAGGTTTTCAGATTTTGCTGACTCGGCACCAACTTCTTGAAACCAAAACTTTGTACGGAACATCTAAGTTTCGGTGTTTTGGGTGTTTTCAAAATCAGGGGCTAACAGCTGCAGCTAAGGGGTTGTCAGGCCCAGTTCATCTTGGGCAGGCAGAGAAGCCCCTGGCACTTGGCTCTAAGCTTCTCTGTTTTTAGTCACACTAGGATGTCCTTTGCATTTCTGTCTGCTGCCAGCTAGGCTCCTCATAGCTCCAGCACGTGCAGTCCTTAATTTTCAACTCTTCCTGGGTTGATGAGCGAAGCCTGTGGCCCACAGATCTCACACCCTAGTAGAGAGTTCTATGCAAAAAAAAAAAAAAAAAAAAAGGCACAGAGATAAGAGAATAACAGCAAAAAAAAAATTTTTTTTGATATTATGGGATTTTGGTAGATTGGAATTCACAGCCTGGAGGGGGTGTGGTCTGCCGTGTGCACACACAGTGTTTGCCAGAGAACCGGCTGTCCCTGTGGGTCATGGAAAGGGGACCCTGGCTTGTATAACTGCTTACTTCCTGGGAAGGACCCGAGGTGAGGTGGAGGATGGGACAGGAAGCTGCTCTCCTTGAGAAGACCTCCGCAGGTCATATGGGAGGATCCTGCTGCTCCTGGGAGATTCAGTCAAGAGTGATTGGTTCAAGTTCAGAGACCCCGGGATTCCAGATTCTTATCAAAGTAAAGCTGAGTTGAGCTGACTGAGTGCACGCCGCAAAGCCCGCCCTAGTTAATTCTCATCTTCCTCACACGGCCCATCCCCCCTGTCCGACTTGACGTCCCCATCTGTGTGTGGTCATCAGCCCCTCTGCCCTGTGGGGTGGGGAGGGGTTATGCCCGGAAACTGTTCAGCCTGAGAACAATGCCTGCCCTTGGACTGAGTCTGCAGAATCCTGCCTTAATCTCTACAACCCGTGAGACCTGCGAGAGATTCCATCACTTGGGATTTTACACTCTTGACCCCAGCCTGGAAGTGTGGGGGGCCCAAGGAAGCAAGGAGAGCATACACAGCGTGTCCCACTGTCCAGAGCTGGAGACACCCATCAGTCCTTTCTGTTGTAACCGGGACTCACTCAGCCTGGCCCATCCTGCCTGCTTATCTCCCTGCCTGCTGTGTTTGCAGTTCAGAGTTTCAGCATCTCCTCAGAGAGGCAGTTCACAGGGTGGTCAGCAGCTGGACCAACCTGCCCCACCCTAGCTTGAGGCCCCAGCAGGAAACATCTCTCTGTGCTGCAGAGCCCCCATGTAAAATGAGCCACCGCTGGCATCCGCCTATGACAACATTCGTAAAACATCACATACGGTGGCCTCTATGTGAGAAGAACTTTCTAAGTGTGCCACATGCTTCTGAAATTGGATGTGACTTTGTCATGCCTCCTACAACCATCGCAGCTGCCGTAACCCCGTTTA
Source organism: Rhabdomys pumilio (assembly GCA_030674055.1). Classification (NCBI taxonomy): domain Eukaryota; kingdom Metazoa; phylum Chordata; class Mammalia; order Rodentia; family Muridae; genus Rhabdomys; species Rhabdomys pumilio. The sequence goes on from JANHMN010000019.1 coordinate 41,003,729, forward strand.
CCGCATACACTTGACTTTAAACCGGACACCGTGAAGGCATTTTGCTTACAGGCTCTCATTGGCTCCTCCAAATCCAACAGGGTAGATGCTAGCACTCAAACTCAGAGAGGTTAAGTAATTTGCCCAAGGTCACACAGCTAGTAAGTTATAACAAGGTCAAATTTTTCATTTGCTCTGGACACGTTGCATGTGACTGTTTGCAAGTAGCTGACGTTCATGATCTCGGCGTGTCCTTCTTTCTCTTAGGCCCTCTATCTCCTTTCCTCTGTGTTCCAAGCTTGTATTAAAACCTCACCAACAAAATTTCCAGGTCCGGGCCAGTGTGGTGGATCAGTGGGTAAAGGCGCTTGCCGCCAAAGACTGGAGACCTCAGTTTGACCCCCGGAAACCACAGAAGAGTATGAAAACTGATTACAGAGGGATTCTCTGACTGCCACTCGGAACACATACCCACACGGACACCCACAATCGCGATAAACTGAAAAAGCAAATCCCCCAACTCTCCTTTATCCTATCTGTTAGTCTTGAAAGTCTTAGTCTTGAAAGTCTTTTCAGAAACAAAGCCAAGGATCCTGGTCTGGCCCCTGACCTCTTGAGAAAGCCCTGGGAACTCCTCGGGCCTCTGAGGGTGGCAGGCAGAGCTGCCTAGACCCTTCGCTGCCAACAGAACAATGGGAGACCACATGTACTCTGGGGTGGCTATCACTCTTCCTGGATGGGTCTGATTTGGGTGGGGTAGCATCCCCAACCCAGTGGGGGACAAAGATGATAGTGACTGGAAGATGGCCCAGAAACGATGCCATAGAGTCCTCAAAGGGACTTGAAAAAAATGTACTGCAGGTTTCCCCTGCAACTGGCTCAGGTTCTCCTTGATGTCTAAGTCTTGATTCTTCGTTTGCTTTGACAGCTGAAGAAATACATACAGGGGTCAGGAGGGCAGACTCCATAGAGGATTCCAGATGCTGGCCCTGCCACTTGCCAGCTATGCAGCTTTGAATGAGTTACTTCTCTGTCCTGAAAAAGACTCAATCCGCAAAATGGGGCAATAGAGGCACCAAACCCTGCTCGGTTGGCTGTCTGGAGACACACTGTGGCCTCCGTGGCCCATTCTGCCCTGTGTGGGCTGTAGTGGCATTACCTCAGGGCAGGGCTGTGAGGAGCAAAAAGAACAATGCAGAGAGGGCAATGAGACAAAAGATGGGAAATGTGTCACGCCACTGTGCGCTCATCAGTGCGATACAATCATTTACAATCATTAAAAAGCCTATTTCGGGGGCAGGCAAGATGGATCGGCCAGTAAAGGTGTTTGCTGCCAAGCCTGGCCTAAATTCAATCCTTAGTCTGTGTGTCTCTCCTCTTCCTCTCTCCTGTACCCTCTCCCCCTCTCTCATCGGACTGGCCCTTTGAAGCCTGTCAGAGACTAGGCAAGGCCCTATACCAGGTCTGACACCTGTGACAACCTGCAGCCACTTCTTAGAGCCTCAGGGCTGCTTTTCCTGGGGTGCAGAAAAAAACCTGCAGAGGTGGCAGTAGGGTCCCCTATTTCTGCTGTGGGCCCCAGCAGATCTCCCTCCAGCGTGCAGTCTTGACAAGAGTGTGTGGCCCCAGGCGTTTGCCCCAGCTGTTTCTTAGCAAGGTCTGGGGTTGCACAGGGGGTTGCAGAGCTATGTGGGTAGTGGAGGACCAGCTGGCTGGGGTAAAGCTGAAGTTCTGTTCAGAAAGAGGAAGGGAGGACTTCAGGGGAGGCGGGGGAGTCCCACACATCCCGCTCTTCCTCCCAGTTACCTCCCAGTGTCTCCTCCAAGCCTTCACCAAACAAGCCGGGGAAGCAACTGTGGACAGAGAGGGGGCAGTTTCTGTACCGAAGGGCGGGGCAGCCGATTGCTGAACAGTCAGCATCCTGCCAGACAGGGAGTTCACTTCCACGGGCCCTACAGGAAAGTGGTCACTGAAATTGCCCTCAGGAGACGATGGGTGGCAGCAGTTCAGCTGTGGTCTTGGGAACAAAGCTATTGAATGAGGACTTCCGGGGCTGGGGCAGGACTGGGTTGGAGGCTTCTCTCTGGCCTTCACACTTTTGTTGCTCATATCCCCAAGTCTGCCTTTTTTTTTTTTTTTTCTAAGATGGGATCTCACCGGTTCCAAGTTGGCTTGGAACTTCCTGTGTGGCTGAGAAGGACCTTGTGTTTTTTTTTGACCGGCCTGGTCCTGAGAGCACAGGTCTGGGAGCACGGTGATCAGTTCGTGCGATGTTGGGGATAAGACCTCAGGCCTTCTGCGTGCCAGGGAAGCCAGTGTGCCAACTGAACTTTATCCCAAGCTGTCCTCTGCCAGTCTGCATGGCTGGGCTGGAAAAGGAGGAAAAGCTAATGCAAAATTATCCCGCATCTGGTGCAAGGCATGCTGGGAAGCTTTTCTGCTGTCCAACAAAACTAGAGCTAGGCCTCCTTGGGAAGTCAAGAAAGAGCTCTCATCCCTGTGTGTGACCCCTAGGTGACTCAAGTGCCATGCCAGTCCCTGCTGATCAACAGTAGAAAGAGCTTTGTCTAGGCTCATCGACGGACAGTCACAGTGGCTGATGTCTTAGTCTGTGTTTGATTGCTATGAAGAGACACCATGACCAAGGCAACTCTCGTGAAGGAAAGCACTTAACTGGGGCTGGCTTACAGTTTCAGAGGTTTAGTCCATCATCCTCATGGCAAGGAGCATGGCGGCATGCAGACATGGTAGCTGAGAGTTCGATCTACATCCCTAGCAGCAGGAAGAGAGAGCATTGGGGCCTGGCTTAGGCTCTTGAAGTCTCAAAGCCCACCCCCAGTGACACACTTCCTCCAACAAGGCCACACCCACTCCAAAAGGCCACACCTCCTAATCCTTCCAAGTAGTGCCATTCCCTGGTGGCCGAGCATTCAAATAGATGAGCCTATGGGGGCCGTTCTTATTCATCCCAGCAGAGCTGATTAGAGATGTCTACTGTGAGTACAAGAATGTGTGTTTCAAGAATTCCTTCCCCGGGGAGACATAAGCAATATCTCCCTTGCCCTAATGAGGTCCCAGAGACAAGTATGATTCCATGAAAGATCTTTCTGCCCTAGTGTGTTTATTGGCTTCACATACAGAGCATGGTAAAGGGATACTGGCAGGAACTTGAAATGACCCCAAAGCAGCAGCCACATGGAAAAGTCTTTACCCAGCATGAATGGCAGCTTTCCCCTAGCTACATAGATGGGAGGTCGCTTCCCTTAACCTTCTCCAGCCTATATATCAGCACCCAAGGCTGTCGGTAATTAGGACAGAACTGCATACCAATGACTAAAAGGAGCAGCTAGCATCTGAGGTGAGAAGCAGGGACTGACATCCTCATCCCCTCCTAGGAGGGGACATTGACAATCAGGGCACTTGGCTATGAGGAACGAGTGTATGCCTTTGGAAATCTGAGGAAGACGGTGGCCATTTTGCTCAGAGGGCTTCGTTCCATTCTGCAGTAGAGGTGCAGGGGGGGGGGGTAGGAGAGAGGCGGGAGACAGACACTGCACCTGCTGCCCATGTCTCCCAGGTCCCTGGTGTTCCCTTTCACCTGGACCGTCTGGAAATGTTTGTGCCTGAAGAGATCATGACAGATGTGAGCTGTAGTGCTAAGATGTTTAACAACCGGTTTGTGGGGGTAGAAGGATGCTTTGTTGCGTTTACCAATTTCTATGGTGTAAACTCGTTCTGAGGCCAGTTTTCAGCTGTCAACGCGTGTGGTTATAAAGTGCCAAGCTAAGGAGAGCGATGCATGTGGGTGGGCTCACGGGAGACCTAATGTGCTGATTTGAACAGTTCTTAGATTTTCTAAAGTCTCCTGCCACTACCCTAGAGCTCTACCAGGTCTGAGCGGTTCCAAAGTAGGGCTCCTTTACCATCTGTGAACATCTGGCCACAGCCAGAGGTTTCTTCATCCATAGACTGGGGTTTACTGTGTCAGACACAAAGCATGGTTTGCCCAGTGTGTTCCTGGGGCAACTGATTCACATGCTTTAACCAGAAATTGGCCTCAGTCCTTCCTAACAAGGTCCCCGTGGTGTCTCTAGACATGGCCAACTGTCCCTGGGAAGTGAAGACACCCCCAGTTGAGATGGCCCAGCTCTGCAGACAGCATAGGACATATTATAAGTAATTCAAGGTCTCTGGAGAGTCTGGGGCACCCAGTGTCTGTCCTGGTAGAGAGGGGCAGGCAGTGGGAGCAGGAAACAGGATTCAGATTTTAGTTTCTTGGAGCCCAACAGTCAAGCAGGCTCAGAACATGGCTTGGGTGACCTTGAATTCAGAACACTGGGACTCTGTAGTAGCTCTGCCCAGGACCAGGACCAGATCTGGAGAGGGCAGACCCTTCCACCCTTAAGGACCTCCTGATTCCAGCATGGAAAGCACAAGATTCATAGAGGCCAGGTTCAAAGCTAGGCTAGTGAACAGAGAGTTAAAACTTAAAAAGTAAGACTGCCTAAGACTGTGTATGCCTTTAAACCCAGCATTCTCGAGGCAGAAGCAGGTGGATCTCCAAGCTAGAGGCTAGCCTGCTCTATAGAGAAAGGTCCAGGACAGCCAGGGCTACATGGAAAGACCCTATCTTAAAAGAAGAACAAAAACAAAAGGAGCCTAGGTGTTCTCTAAGGTGTCTAAGGTGACAAGTCACCATTGCCTCCAGTGGACGGCTTTGAATTCAGCCCAAGTTTCTCCAAACATCATGAGACCTTTATTTCAGCTTAAGTGTTTCGTAACTTGATTGCCTAGTGCTCCCCTCTGATGACGTCAACATTGCGATACGCTGTCGGGAGAGTAAGCAAAAGGTTTGGAGGCTCAGACACCACCTCAGTGAAAAGGTCTAAGCCTGCCACGCCCACCCAAGGCTTGCGCTAAGCGTGGATGTGATGTCACGGAAGTCTAATGCTATGTCTTGTGCACCCTGTATAATGTTGATTAGAATAATTAGTGATTTGGTGAATGAATGAAGGGCCCTGAGCACTTGCTAAGTGTTGATGGAATGAATGAATGAATGAATGAATGAATGAATGACTTCTTCTACCACAGGCATCTTCCCAAGGTCCTCCCGGTCCAAGGCTCTTTGGATCTTCCCCAGTTCTCTCACATACTATACTTTAACTTCTTAGTAAGAGGGGATGAGCTATTCATCTTAAGTCAGCAGAGATCAGCATCAGGCGTCTAGATGACACATAAGTCTGGGTCTTGTTGCTGTCTTTGTTTAATGCAATTTCCCCTCCTCTAAGGGCCTGTCTGTGTGTTCTTCATCTTTATATAGCCATAGCCTGGTAAGAATTTATGGAAAAATGGCCGCTCAGAATTCTGGCTGCCCCAGGTTTCTTCACAGGATCTGATTCTGCTTGTCTGTTTAGAAGAGGCAAGACTGCCTTGTTCAAAGAGGTCCAGGTGACAGGTGACAGGTATGAGGAGCACTACCTTAGGTTTCTACTCTGGATGTCTGCTGTGGACCATCCCTGAGCATCCTGTTACAGGCCACTCCATCCTTCCTGGGTGGCCTGGAACAATCTACATCCTTCTCCCATCAGTCTACTGTCCCCATGGCCTGCAACAGGCACAGGTGCCTTCTTCCTTCTTCAGATGGAGTGAGTGGATCACAGAGTCCTCGCCCAACCTCCTAGGCCCCTCTGTCCCTAGTCTGTCTAAAGTAGAGTTGATAACCCTTTGAAGTAACTGTCCTCTGAGTGCCTGGATGGAGACATGACCCAGTCGTGAGTCATGTGACAGACTGAGCACAGACACGTGACATGGCAGCCCTAGCACACTTTGCAAAAGGATCAGCTGCCCATGCACTGTTCAATGAACACAGCCCCAGTCAGGGGCTCTGCTATAAAATCCAGGGGTCCCCATTGCAAGCCTGGGCAGTGGTAGGGAGTAGGAGGGCAACTGCTGGATTCTCCCTTGACCTTCCAGAAAGATCCATCTGAGTGATGGCAATCTTCCCCACTGATAGAAAAGTGTTTGTCGAGAACAAAGCCTCATCTGTCAGCTTTTCTGAGTCTATTCCATGCCAGTTCTCTCCAGCCACTGAACGAGTCCCAGAAATCAAACTCAGGTTATCGGCATTTACCCACTGAGCCACCCCAGCCTCCCACGAAGTGCTAGTGGCTTTCCTTGGTGCTGTGACAAGATCCCTGAGCTAGCAACCTCAGGAATGAAAAACTTGATTTGGGCTCACGGTTTCGGGTCATCATTCATTATGGGGGATGGGGCAGCCATGGCAGCAAGAGTTTCCTGTCAGTGGTAACACGGTGTCTGTGATCAGGATGTGGAAGCAGAGAATGAATCCTGAAACCTCCTCCTAGACATGCTCGGAGAGGTGTGTCTCCTAGGTGATTCTCGATTCTGTCAGTACTAACCCCGCCCCCCCTCCCAAGGTCCCCATCGTCTTACCACACAGCAGCACCATAGGGGCTTCCCCCTCACTCAAGTCCCTGTGAGTGACAGGTTGGGAGTTGGTGAGAGCTTGGCAAAGCAGGGGTCCCCTGGGAGCTGTAGAGAAGCCCTGCAGAGAGCTAGCTACAGGTAGCCCTGCAGGAGGTTAAGTGCAACCTATGTGAGGGGTATATCACAGAGATGGGTCAGAGGCATTCCTGGTTTACTAGTACCAGGCAAGGTGCCCCACCAGAGTTTTTCACCCTGTATCATGAGGGCCACCCTCCAGTCTTGTGAACTGGGAGTCAGGGTCCTGTCACACCTGATAGGCTCGGCATAGCTGCCCTCCATATGGCCAAACCATCGAAAAGTTCCCAGAGCTCACTTCTGTCATTGTTGAATACTTGTCCGCCAGCCGGGAGATGCAGACTACCGAGGCAGCCTATGTTTTCTGAGGTAGTTGCAGGTTCTGGATGACATTTCCCTGTCCCTCGGCCTGATAGGTCCCAGATGCTCTCCTTCCCTGACCCATGCTGCCCCCAGCCTGTTCTGGAACCCTGCCATCTGGCACAAGGGCTTCCCAGCCTGCCACTAAACTTTTTTTGTTGTTGTTTTGTTTTGTTCATGGGAACATGATGGCTTGACAGAAGCCAGCATGAGATGGGCTGTTTCTTCCTGGATGAGGACTAGAACACAAAATTATACTGGTAGAGGAGAGAAGAGACAAGAACATGGCTTTGGGGTCATAAGGAACTGGGGGTCGGTGGGGGGAGTGGGGAACATCAGGCAACCATCTTGGCAGAACATGAAAGACAACAAAAGTAGCTTCTAAGCTGATATGGTCAGGTCAGCAGGGGCTGAGGGAAGAACACACAGCTGGGCCCCTCCCCTCCGGGCTGTGGGGCTTCTTATAGTTCTACAGAAATGCCATTTCGACTGCCTTCCTTTCCTGCCCTCTTGGCTCCCACCCTCACGCTGCTTGGACTTGTTACTAATGAGACAGGGCTGTTGAAGTCCATTGCAGGAGGAGGGAAAGTGGACGGGGGAGGGGGGCGGGGAGTCCCGTGGAAACAGAGAAGTGGGGGTCAGGAAAGCAGCAGTAGGCGGCAGACTCAGGAGGGCAAGACATCTGACTCAATGCCTAACAGAAACCAGGCCAGGCTGATAGACATCAGGCTGGGAGGGGAGAGCCGGAGTGCCCCCCCCCCCCCCCGACACCATCCCCCTTGTTCCTTTTGCCAGTTTTCCATTGCATGTCCTGGGAAAGCCTGCAGGAGTAGTGAGCAGGCAACACTGTCCGCCCCTCTCTCCAGCACCTCCTCTGGCCTCTCCGAAATGCTGGCAAGTCCCCAAGAATGCAATTTGACAGGCAGGAAGGTAAGGGGTGGCGACCAGTAGACCCCTCTCAGGGCTGGGCCTGGGGTCCAGACCCCTGCGTTTCTCATCCAATAATAAAAATACGGAGAGAAAAATAAAGAGGAAATGAATTACGCCGGCGAGAGTGAGCCAGGAAAAGACAAACTTTGAAGACCAGATGGAGACCTCTTTGCCAGAAAAATTCTTGGATGTTGTTTGTAAGGTGACCTCCCCACCCCCCCTCCCTCTGCCAGCAGTGACACTGACCAGCCCTTTTCTCTCTCTTTCAGGACCTCCTGTAAGTACAGGCTGCAGCTGGTCCCCGTGTGCGCGCCTCAAAGGCCTGTGTCGTCTCTGGTAACAGGGCCCTGGGTGGAGCGCTGACAGCCAGCCCCCTGCTGTCCTCCAGGGGAGTACCTCTGCCCTCAATCAAGGATGCCCTGAGGGATGTCTGTCTTGTCTGTCTGTCCATCATATCATTCTAGAAGGCTGGCTTGCCCCTTATTGGCCTGGCTATTTTGTCTCCTGCTAGGTTCTACCTTCCTCCCCCAGTGTCTTTGTCCCATACAGAAAGCAGGTCAGGGCACAGCTCCAAGCTGGGGAGACTCAGCAATGCCATCCACACCCCTGCGTGGGCAGCTCCATTCTGGCCTGGCCCCGAGGGGGCAGCTGAGGCTGGTGGTGGCGATAGCACTAGAGGCCACATGTCCCGCTTTCTGGGCCTTAGTCCCAGGGTGGGCAGGGAGCTGGACCTTTTCCAGTCTTGGAGAAGACCTCAAGGAAACACCTCCCTAAGGTAAAGGACCCAACCCAGAATCACATGCTCTTTGAGGGACAGCATTTGATAGTTCTACAAAAGACTCAAGGATACTGGGGGGGGGGGACCTGGGGACTGGCTCTGAAAGGGCCCAGCCCCTTCACATCAGATCTTTCTCAAGGTTACTGAAATCTACCCTACCTCCCCGTTTTGACCCTCCCTCCTGAGTTGCTAGGAGTTGCTTTGGGGCTGTGAGGACCCAATGGAAGCCAGAAGAAGTGAGTCCCCTACTTGTGAAAGCAGTGCACCTGACTCTTAAAGAGACAGTTATTTAATACTCTGTGGTTACCCTGAAGTCCCAACCCTACCCCCGAAGAATCCTGCCACCGCCTCATCTGGTAGAACTTGGATAGCAAAGCAGCCAGGGAGGAAAGTCATTGTCATGGTTAGTTTGGGGACATCAAATGGCTATTTCTGTCACCCATCTTCCAAAATAAGCAGCATTGTCCGTGGATGTGGCTGAGTTGGTAGTGGGCTCGCCTAGCATGCATGGAGCTCCAGGTTCAATCCCCGAGTCAATTTTAGCACTTTGGAGGTAGAGGGGACAGGAAGATCCACAATTCAAGGTCACCCTCAGCAACACAGGGGGTTCAAGACCAGCCTACCTGGAGCTACCTAAGAATTTGTCTTTTTTTTTTTTTTTTTTTTTAAGGAACTATGGCAGGCCACCTGCTGGAATGGGGCCATGTGTCCATTTTTTGAAGGCAAGAATCCAAACCTGCCCCATCCTGAGGACACTCCAGAGGTGGCGTTAACTCTGTGTCCCTCAACAGAACTTTAGCATGTATCTTAGTCAGGATTTTATTGCTGTGACAAACCACCAGGACCAGAAAGCACACTGGGGAGGAACGGGCTTACATTTACAGATCACAGTCCATCACTGGAGGAAGTCGGGACAGCAACTCACACAGGGCCGGAAGCTGGAGGCAGGAGCTGACGAAGAAGCCATGGAGGGGTGCTGCTTACTGGCTTGCTTCCCCTGGCTTGCTCAGCCTGCTTTCTTATAGAACCCAGGACCATTTTCTTATACAGCTCCAGGGATGGCAACACCCACAATGAGCTGGGCTTTCCCCATTGATCACTAACAGAAAACGCCTTACAGCTGGATCTCATGGAGGCGTTTCCTCATTTGAGGCTCCTCCCTCGATGATGACTCAGCCAGTGCAGCATCCCGAGAACTGTACCAGTTTGTCTGGCAGGTTGCCCCAGCCAAAGTAGTTCTCTTTGCTTTCTGCGAAGTAAGGATGTTAGTGGCCAGAGGTGAGGGCTAGACAGAAGACCATCTGCTACCCTGTGGGCAGTCTCTCAGGGGCTAGCTCCATACTCCAGTGGGAATACCCAGGTTCCTGTAGCCACAGGATTGTCACCCACTATGGAGGATACATGGATGTGGTAGTAGGAATTAGCAAAGAGGAACAGATTGTCCTTACTCACTGTCCCCACCCTAGTGTCCAAGATGGAAGCCTGCCCCACTCTCCCCACCCATTCCCATCATTTGAGTTATAAGAACACACAACACCCTCTGGTTGTTTTTTGTTTGTTTGTTTGTTTAACTCTGTAATTCTCGTTGATTAATTTATTCATTTATTTCTATCCTACCTCATCTTGGGGGAATGGGATTTAAAGCTATGTCCTAGTTAAGTTTTTGTCAATTTGACACAAGCTAGGGTCATCTGGGAAGAGGCTCCTCTGTTGAAAAAGATACCTCCATCAGCTTGACCTGTAGGCAGGTTATTGCCTTGGTTAGTGATTGGCGTGGGAGAGAACCCAGCCCACTGTGGGTGGTGCTACCCGTGGACAGGAGACAAACGGAGCAAGCCAGTCGGCAGTGCCCTCCTGTGGCCTCCGCCTCGGTTCCTGCCTTGAGTTCCTGCCCTGACTTCATGATGGACTGAGGTCTTGATGTGTAAGCCACATAAGCCCTCTCCACTTGGTCACGTGTTCACGACAGCAACAGAAAGCGAACTAGCGCAAACTAGGTATGGATATAGGGACTGAGGAATAGAACAGAGGAGGTAGAAAAACAGACTGGCTCCCCCTGTTGGTCGGAGCGAAAAATGCAAAACCCAGTCTACAGTTAGGTAGGCAAGCATTGGGTGCCCAGTGAAGCATGGCTCTTCCTGGTCCTGTGCTCCCCCCCACCAACCCCCGTCCCCCAACTTGTTCCCTTCTAATAATGGCTCATACCAGCGTACGCTTAGCACTTGGTGTATCTGGGTCCCTAAGCTCGGTGCTTGTGATACACTAATTTCGTCATAAAAGATAGGTGTCACTCGGTTCCTGCTCTCCCATTTTCAAGCTGAGGAAACTGAGGCACAAGGGCACCAAGGCATCTTACTTACCGTCACCCTTACTACTCACGAAGTGCAGAGCCAAGGTTGTGCACAGATAGGCTGGCTACACAATGCTTGTCCAGAAGATTCCATCTCTGCTGCTGAAACATATCCCCTTGTACCATGGCTCAGGCTCAGCTCTCTTTATTGTAACTTAAAAAACTGTTTTCACATACTATATCTTAATCATGTTTCCCCTAATTCCTCCCAGATCCACCCCTCCACCACCATCTACCCACCCAACTTTGTTTTTTTTCTCTCTCGCTTGCTCTCAAAAACAAACGAGAAACAAAAATAAAAACAAGCAAGAAACACATACAAAAAACCCCACAAAAATGAAAGTCAAACAAGCAGAAGACCCACAAGACAAAAGAGAAATGCCAGAAGAGAGCGAGACGAAACAAAAGAGCCACAAACAAGGCCACTGAGTTTGTTTTGTGTGGGAACTACTCCTGGGCACGAGGCCTGTGCTGAAGTGTGCTTCATACAACCAGTGACGCTCCAATGGAGAAAAACTAATTTCCCTTTGCCACTGGGTGTAGTAAATATTTAAAATCCTGGCACAGGGCTTCTTCCCTGCCGTAGACCATTTATGTTCCCAGATGAAAGACACACACACACATACACACATACACACACACACACACACACACACACACACACACACACACGCGCGGCCTTAATATGTCAATAAGCCTTAGGCCTTCATATTTTAATATGCCTTAGGCAGCACAGTAGCTGGGCAGCTGCCTACCCTCCATGCTGTTAGAATCCACTTTCCTATGAACAATCCCAAATTATCACTTATTATTTACTATCTTCCATCTGGGCTGCTCTTAACTCCAATTGGGCAGCTCTTTGGGCCCTGTTCTCTGGGCCCTTAGCCTATGGCAGCTCTCCATCTCCCTCCTGCAAGTTCTCCCATGGTGGCTTCTTCCTCTTCCTGGCTCTCTTCGCTCTCCTCTCTCTCCAAGCCCGAGAAACCTAAGCTCCACCTATGTCTCTTCTGCCCAGCTAATAGCTACCAGCATCTTAATTTACCCATCACAATTAACTGGGGGGGGGGGAGGGGCAGGGTTTCTCAGTGTCTCACCAGTGTGCGGACTCTCCTGCAGACAGTTTTGGAGGATACAAATTAGCATTCAAACACAAGCATCATTGAGTCAACCCACTACAATTGGGTATCAATTGCAGACAGCTTCTTGGTTACGCATGGGACTGAGTCTACTTCCCTTCCCAGTTCTGGGACCCCCATCTCATCTGGCTTGAGCCTGTGCAGATTCTGTGAATGTTGCCACAGTCTCTGAGAGTTCATATACATTGGTCCTGTTTTGCCTAGGAGACTGTTTCCTTGGAGTCAGTCATTACCCATGGCTTAAGAGTCTTTGTCTCCTCTTGTGTATAGATTCCCAAGCCTTGAGGGGAAGGGTTTGATAGATGTTCCAGAGTCTCTCAGTCTATGCATGTTGTCCAGTTGGGGGGGTCCCTGTGTTAGTTACAAACTCCTGCAAGAGGAAGCTTCTCTGACATGGGTTGAGCTGATTTATGGCTATAGCTGTATGATATTTTATTCTGTATTCCTTTATCAGAATAACAGTAGTAGGGTTTTGTCTTAGGCCCATGACCTATCTACTCTCAGGTTCTGGGTCACCTGAGCAGTGTCAGGTGTCCCATCTCATAGAGTGGGTCTTAAATCCAGTAAAAAAGAAGAAAAGAAAAAAAAAGTGGTTGGTTACTCCTATAGCATTTATACCACTGTTGCTCAAGTATATCTTGCAGGCAGGGTGTTGTGGGTGTCAGGGTTGGTGTTTACCTTTCTCCTCTGGTAATGTGCAGAGTGACTTCAGTTTTGTAAACACTAGTCAGTAGGGAGAAGAGTCTAGTTAGGAACCAGCTTGACTTCTCTGTTCTTAGTGGTATAAGTAAGTGTTGCCTTCAGCAACCGGTTCTTACCGTCAGGTTGGGGAGAGCAACTGAGCCTTGGCGATAGCCTGAGATGTTGCATCTGTGGGGCCCCTCTGGGCAACCACTCAAAAATGTACAACTTATTCCTGGTACTGGAGGTTTTATTTGGTGGCATAAGATATCTAGTGGAAGCATTCTCTCCCGTTTGGTGATTCCATTAGATTCCTTTCATGTATATTTATATTTTAAGAAGCTTCTACGTACTGTGTTTGGTTTCTGAGCCCTAGTCAAGGGACCTAGGTGCATATTTTATATACCAAAGCAGGTCTAGCCTCCAGATTCTCCCAGCATCCCTCAGTCCCTACTGAGGGCATACCCTGCCCCCAACCCTAAACTTTCCAACCCAGGGGCTCCGCTGTCCTTCCCCTCAGAGGCTCTTCCCTATATAATCCAGACATTTCGATCTCTCCCTCTCCTTCTCCTTCTCCTCCCCCTCCCTCTCCCCACTCTCTCTGAGCACCCTTTCTCTCTCTTCTCCTCTCTCCCTTCTCTCCCCAAAGCAACTACCCAGCCTCAGTCCTTGGGCCCAGTGAACTCTCACCCAAGAGCAACTTCCCAATAAATTCTCCTTTATATAATCTAATCTGGCTTCAAATGCCTCAGTTCACAGCAGAGAAATAACCTATCATACGGCAGCAGGCTTCCGGATGGCTTTTCAAATAGTCTTTAGTATCCCCCACCCATTCCCTCCCTATCTAATTTCCCTATTCCTGTTTCCCCTTCGCCCTCCCCGCATGACACTATATTCTGTTTCCCCTCTCATGAGAGATCCTCTCTTCCCTGCTGTTCCTTACAAGGTACCTAACCTCTGTGGTTATTTATTCAGATTAAATCACACATATTGAACACGGAAAAGCTAACATCCACATATAAGAGAAAACATTCAATATTTGTTTTGGGGGGTCTGGGTTACTTTACTCAGGATGATTGGGGTTTTTTTTGTTTTATCCAGTCACCTGTGGGTTTGATAATTTTATTTTTTTAACAGCTGAGCAGTAGTCCGTTGTGTAAATATGCCATCTATTATTTGGTGACTACACCACAGTTTCATTATCCATTCATCAGCTGATGAACATCTTGGCTGTTCCAATTTCTGGGTGTTATGACTAGAGCGACAGTGAGCCTGGATGAGCAAGTGTCTCTGTAGCAGGGTGTGGAGACCTTTGGGTAGATGCCCAAGAGTGGTCTAGCTGGATCTTGGAGGAGATCAGTTCCCATATTCCCCAGGAACTGCCACATTGGTCTCCATAGTGACTGAACAAGTCTGTACTCCTACCCACAATGCATGGGTGGATGTTCCCCTTACCCCACATCCTCGCCAGCTTGAGCGGCCATTTGTTTTAGTCATCGTGGCCGTTTTGACTGGGATAAGATGAAATCTCAAAGTAATTTTAATTTGCATTTCCCTAATAACTAAAGGTGTCTAATATTTCTTTGTTTCTTAGACATTTGTGTTTCATCTTTTGAGATCTTTTTTTAAAAAAGTTTATTTATTTACCTATTTATTTATTCTGTGTATATTGAGTACACTGTAGCTGTCTTCAGACACACCAGAAGAAGATATCAGATCTCATTACAGATGGTTGTGAGCCACCATGGGCTCGCTGGGACTTGAACTCAGGACCTCTGGAAGAGCAGTCAGTGCTCTTAACCACTGAGCCATCTCTCTAGCCCTTGAGATCATTTTTTAAAAAATTGGGTTGTTTCCTGATGTTTAGGTTGTTTTGTTTGTTTGTTTTTAGTTCTTTATATATTTTAGATAGTAGCCCTCTATCAGGTATATAGTTGGTAAGAGCCTTTTTCTTACTCTAGGCTGCCACTTTGCTCAATTGAAGGTATCCTTTGCCATATAAAAATGTATCTACCTTATAAGGTCCTATTCATTAACTGTTGGTCTTACTCTTCTGTCAGACTCAGGGTGTCTGGTCATATGTTAAGGTCCTAGATGCATTTGGAGCTGAGTTTTATGCGGGGTGATAGGTGTGGATCTATTTGCATTCTTCTACAAGGACATATCCAGTACCATTTGTTGAGGATACCATCTTCTTCAATGTGTATTTCTGAGATTTTTTTTTGTGAAGAATCAGGTGTCCATAGGTGTGTGAAATTGTGTCTAGATATTCAGTTCAATTCCATTGATCAACTCAATTCCATTGTCAACATGTCTGTTTTTATGCCAGTAACATAACTAGTTTTATTTCTATAGCTCTGTAATACAGTTTGAAATCTACGATGGTGATACCTCCAGCAGTTCTTTTATCATTTGGAATTGTCTTAGCTATCCTGGGTTTTGTTGTTGGTGGTGGTGGTAGTGGTTGTATGAGTGTTTGTGTGGACACTCACATGCATGCTTGCATGTACATATCTGTTTCCATAGGAAGTAGATGGGTTTTTTTTTTTTCAATGTCTGTATTATATTGGTATTCTGATAGGGATTGCATTAAATCTATAGATTGCTTTTAGTAGGATGACCATTTTTACAATATTAGTTTGACCAATCCATGCAGGCTCGGCTCCTAAGAGTATCCCAGAAGCCTCTCCCTTCTTGGCATCTGTCAGTGTAGAAGCTAAGCATCCCTCTTGGGTCAGACCCATCTGAGGTCAGGGTCCAGATCTAGAAAGACACCCTCTCAGGATTTTGCAGGTTCCTAAGGGGTTTCCAGGATGTGTTGCTATGATGTAAAACATAATTGATAGAATAGTTACTGGATATTTCTATTTATTTATGCATTTACTTATTTTGAGACACTCTTACTCTGCAGCCCATGTTAGCCTAGACTTCATTTTTCTCATGCCTCAGCCTCCCAAGTGCCAGAATGACTCCAGGCTGTCACATGCCTAGCTGGTGTGCTTAGAGACTTTCATCTGTTAGGTTCTAAGAAGCAGGAAGGCAAGACAGCCTCCACCCTCACCCCAGAGCTGTGACCCATCAAGGACTGGGTGATCTTACCCGTTCTCATGCCCCAGATCAATTCCCACTGTCTCCCTCAGAATCCTCTGTGGGTTTTCCTCTTCTCTGATCCCATGCTATCAATATAGATGGGATCTGTGCACCAGGGGCATCATAGCCGATGACAGGCTCTGCCCTGCCTGGCTTCTCTTCTGTGATGGAATAGGTAACACAGAGTTTGGCTGTCTCTCATCCCTGCCCTTTCCCAGTCAAGTCCAGTAGGCAGAAATGGTACACAGGAGCTGAAGGGCTCTGAGATGGAGTGGGGTGGGGGAAGCTGTGCTAATGAGATCCCAAGGCCTAGTGACTCTTGAGTCATGGGAGGGGACATATCAGCTTTCTGTCTCCTGTTCCTATTCCTGGGCCTGGCATATAGGAGATCGTACTTCCATGATTTTCCGGATGGATGGCTGACCAAAAGGAAGCCCCCATCCCTGTTTAGTTATTAAAATAACGGGCTCCTACAGTGCAGAAGAATTCCCTGAGGTCCCAGCTAACAGGGGAATGTTACCCCATTAACTGTTTATAACTCTGACCTGGGTTAATTTCTCTCTCTGTCTCTTTGTTTCAGGGTCCCACTGGAAGACCTGGACTCCCAGTAAGTAACTCATTTCTTCTCTCTCTGCTCCCCTTTCAGTGAGCGCTGGTCCCAGGACCCATGGGCATTTCAAGTGCTCTCCCGCTGACCACACCCCAGTCCTCATTACCTAACTCTTTCTCAGTCCATTGACTGACTGTTTAGGTTGGGAAGCCAGTTCTCACAGTTCTCCAAGCATGACCTTTCTCTGGAGTCTCTAATCCATAGTTGAGCATGAAATCACTCCCACATCTCCACGGTAGAACACTGGAGAGTATCTGGGGTCTGTGGCTGTAGCTCTTGGCATCTCCCCTGGGGTATTGTACATGCAGACTCAGCAGCAGACCCTCCCAACATAGGAGCTGCTGTTCAGATAGCTCTGTATCTCTGTATTGAAGGACTGGAGCAACTAGCCAGTCCTTGGGTCATTCCCAGCCTTCTTCGTGGCAGATGACATTCAAACTACTTTTCTAGTCTTCCTGTGCCTTCTAGGAAATGGTAGATTCAAAAACCTTTGTTTCTCCCCAGGAACCACAGGGACTTTGGGCAAAAGTGGGTAGAAGTCATGTGACTAGTCATCTTGTCACCTGATGGCTTTAACAGGTGCCGGGCATTCCGGGTATCCCCAGCCTTGATTTCATGATAACTCAGAGAAAATTAGTAATCACTTAAAGAAGAGGGTATTCTCAGCCTCATTTTAGTGATGGGGGGAAAAGGGCTCGGCCTCAGAAGGATAAAATGCATTGTCCTACCTGTCTGAGTTCTAATAGTGGATCTATCCCACCCCGCTGAGCACAACAGCTTCTGTGGCCTGTGCCTGGCATTTATTTGAATACCATCCTTAAAGTCTTCTAAGACATTGTTCTGTGGGGTCCAGCTTCAATAAATGAGATGAAAATTGATTATAAATTCTGTGGGTTTTGGAGCAGGGCGTGGCTCAGGCAAGATGTTATAGCCAACCAGGGGGTTAAGATCACAGATGGTGTTTTGAGGTAGGGCACAGAGAAAACATCTAGGTAGGGTGTGGAAAAGATGCAGGAGTTGTGGGGGGCGGCTTTCAGGGGACACCTGTTGATACCTGTCTTCTCTTGGCTAAAGGCCACTTTCTACTAGATTCTAGAACCTTCTGAGGGTGCATTATACTTTAATTTTTGACTAGTCCAGCAGCTTTTCAAATCAATGGCCAGTGGCTTTTTTAGTAAAATACACATGCAAGAAGGCTCAGCCCTGAAAGCAGAGATTTTTTCCCAGTGCTGCGCTCAGGAGAACGGTGACTGGGTCCGTGAAATCTAAGCAGGGGGATGGTCAGATGACCGAGAAGAATGTGGGCAGGTTTTTAGTTTTTTTTTCTTACAGCCTCCACCTTTAAAAGGCATTTAGGGGGCAATTCACAGAGTGGGGATGCGACTGAGATTCCAGCTGCTGGCCTTTCCATGCTTGTCCCTAACCTGAGCATTTTATGGCTAGGGCTGCAAAGAACATTACTTTCCAAATGAAAGGAAAAATAATCCAACATACACACACAGAAAGACACACACACACACACACACACACACACACACACACACACACACTGGAATATCATTCAGAAGCTCAAGCGTGAGTGGACGGTGAAATCACTTGGAGCCAGGGCTGACAACAGGCATGGGCCTGGCACACCCTTGATGGGAGGGGGCAGATCCACTCTCTGAGGGTCTGAACTTTCATGTGAAGGGTCGGGAGGTGATCCATGGCAGGTACATGAGTGTTGGCTGGCCCTTTGTTAGGATATAAAGGATGAGAAGTATAAACATGTACATAGAACCAAGGTGCTGTGGGTTCCAGCTCTAGTCAATACCATTTTGCTTAACATTTACCAAATACCAGGTTCTTGGCATGAAACAGAAGCATCCCATTGGGAACTCAGCAACCTCAAAGCTCTCTTCCTGCATCTTCCGTTCAATAGGCTGGTGTTCAGGGAGGACAGGGAAGCAGTCGGTGCTTACAGCCAGCACTGTGCCATTCTTAGCAAAGGCACAGTGCTCTGCTCAAAGATGCCCTGGATCTTGACAATGTAAGCTTAACTGAAACTGACGGCATTTCTCATGCGTCCCACATATGTCTTAGGACACCATTTGTTCCTTGATGCTTTTGGCCTCTTCGGGATCAGCAGATCCAGAGTCATCCCCAGGACTCCCCCCACCCCCATACACATCCCAGGGGGATTTCAGTGCAGCCAGGCATCACCTTACCCTCTACACCCTGTTGTTCCCCATCCACTGAGGCTCCACCCCAGATTTTTACGATGCCTGCCTGTCTATGATTACAAAAAAATATTTTCTACTGAATGCAGAACGAGTGAAACTTTGTAAGCAGATTTCCAGAGCTAAAGGATGTAACCCTGGCTACAAAACAAAGTATCCAAATCCACATGCTGGAGCAGCTGGGGGTGGGAGGGACCAGAGCAGGAGAGGGAGGAGCCGGGAGCATGGGCATTACTTCCCTGGCTCTGGCAGACAGACCTCAGGCAGTCATTTGTCCTTCTGTCTTGGTCTGTGTCTTAAAGCAAGGATAATGACTTCTAGCTCCATCCTGGCTATCACTGATGGGCTGAACAACACAAGCCTAAAGGGTCTCGGAGACAACTTAGGAGATCGAGAATGACAACCTCCACCTACTGTAACCATTTCCCCACAGCACCATGCTTGAGTGCAGAAAACCATAGGTGAAAGATGAAAGTCTGACTGGGCATTGAGGTCCTGGCTGGCCTTAGTTAGTGATGTCTCCTGCCAGGTCCATCAGTGACATCCACGTGACACTTGGTGCCACTCTAAATGTTATCCTACCCGCTCCAACAAAGCTAGCTAGTCATGTCCTCAAGTTAGGTATGCACAAGTTCGTGGGACACTCTGCCAGGTGGCAGCCATACTGACTATTTCCACCTCCTTCATCAGGGGGACAAAGGTGCCATCGGGATGCCTGGACGCGTGGTGAGTTGCCTCATGTGTCCCTGCTTGGGGCGCCATCACTTGTTTTTCCAAGCTGGCTTGTCCTCCATGCATGGTGAAGTGCTGCAAAGAGCTACTACTTCAGGAGAGCCAAGGAAGGGGAAGGGGAAGGGAAGACATCTTATTCCAGTCTCCAGACTAAACACAGCCAGCATCCATCAGTTCATCTCCACACACATCCTCAGTTACTGTGGTCAGATATGTCAAAAGAGACCAACCACATCTTAAATTAAAATTTGTCATAGGTACACACAGATAGGAAAGACATGTAGTACACATAGGGTCCCATACAAACCAGTGTTTCTGGCACCTACTGGGGGCTTGGAGTGTGTTCTCCTTGGAACTAAGTAAGTACTCTGTAGAAAGCCACTGGATGTACAGGGGGCTGGAGTAAGGCCTGAGTATCTCAAGGCATCAGCTGCCTCTGCAACCATCACCAGAGCAGCCACTGTCTCCTGTGGCTGTCCTCTGTAAATGGACACTAAACTAGAGACGGTGAAGGCAAGGCTTGGTTCCAGTCAGTTCTTCCAGGTCGTCATAAGGGTGAATTGCAGTTAATAATTCCTTTTGTGAAAAAAAAGAGATGAGAGTGGTTGGTCGGAAGCTATGAGATGGCTAGCTCCAGGCATTGAGTCCCTGGCACCTGGGTTGTCCTGTTAGCCTCAGGTTGAAGGGTGTCAGGGTTTAGACCGGTGGTTCTCAACCTATGGGTCGCAACCCCCTCATGGGTTGAACGACCTTTTCAGGGGGTCACTTAAGACCCTGCATATCAGATATTTGCACCACAGTTTATGATGGTAGCAAAATTATAGTTACGAAGCGGCCATGAAAGTGATGATTTGCCATCACCGCAACATGAACTGTATAAAAGTTCAAAGCATTAGGGAGGTTGAGAACCACTGGTCTAGATAGACAGACAGAAGACTGAGTTAATAAAGAGCATCCATACTTAGGATGAATATGGACAGGGGGCTGTCCTCCCCGAATTACCGCTAACTTCCCACTTCCTGCATGATCCCATCACCATCTTTGCTGGCTTCGCCTGACCGTCGCCGCTGTGCTGGCATTGGCCTTAAGCATGACTGTGACATCTGTGTATAAATCTGCATGGCTGGAGCAAGCATGGAGTTGGGGTATGCAAAGCTTAGTTAGGCAGCACTTGCTAGTACCGACATCCTGCTGGGCAGTGAACCAAAGGGCCTTCACATTCCAGCTCCTTCAGTCCTCCAGCGAACTGCCTGGGCAGAGGCACAATCTCCATCCCACCCCCCAGCCCTCCAGGCGAGAAACCTAAGGCTGGGAAGATAAATGTCTTTCTCAAGGTTACCCACCAGGAAGTGAGTGAGCAGACACTTGGGCACAGGAAACCAGGCTGCAAACTTGTATCCTTGACCCCGGAAGTCCACCCCTAGCATCAGAGCTGAAGCTGACCTTAAACGGATGCCTCAGAGGCCTAGAACATTCTAGAATTTGGTTCAAGTGCTCCATGCAACCTGTGAGTTGTGAGGCCACCTGTGTGGTGCTGGAGGGTGGTGGTGGCGTCTTTCACACTAGTTGATGTCATTTTGCCCAACATTTACCAGATTCTTGGCATAGGCTTTTTCTAAGTGGTATCTCACAGGGACCTCAGCAACCTCAAGGCTCTTGTCCCCTGCTCCCTCATCTGCCCCTCCATACACACACTCAGCAAGGCTTGGTACCCAGGGAAAACAATCAGTGCATACAGCCAGCAGTGTGCCAGTCTTCAGTGAGACCTAACAGAGTGTGGGAGTCTTGATCCCCTCCACAGAGTCTCCACACTGGTTCTATAATACGAGGCCACTGGGCACTTTGCCTCCCGTATGTGCCCCATCAGTCTACCCATCAGACCCTGGGTCTGTACATGTTGTCACTGGGTCCCACCCAGAGATTGCAACATACCTTACCATCCTTCCTGGAGTGATCATTTTGAATGCACTTAAGTCTTTGCTATTGCCTTAATGATCCCGTTTAGTGGGCAAAATCTACCCAGGAAGAGGGTGGAGTTGATTTTGTACCCAAGCCAACTGGCCTACCGACCTTGCTCCCTAGGTGACTGTTGGGAGCTTTTCCCTGCTGGGTGCAGCAGCTGGCCTGCAGGAAGTTCCGATGAGTGCAAAATGTACTTCCGGCTCCTCCTTCCTGCCCTCCCCCATCAGAGCTTCCTGTGTGGTGGCAACCAGGATAGGTAGGGGGGCCACCGGAAGCCTCCCACCTCCTGTGCAGAGCTCTGCTCCAGCCACTTTGGAACTTCTCACTCTTGGTGCTATTTTAAATGTGGGATGGCCCGTTTGGCTGCTCACTAGGGAGCCTGGCATAAGCCACTTGATAAGGACCGGAGTGTCCAATGACCGGGTGTGAAATTCCTGAGTCATTCCCATACGTCACCAGAGGTGGCGCCACTGGCCTGTTGGGAGCTGCATAGAGCGAGGCTGCCTACCACTGGCCACCGGTAGTGGTAAAGGATCCAGCTTTCTTCCTACTCTGACTTATCCAGCATCCTCCTACCACCTCCTACCACCTCTGCCCCCCCTTTTTTTTATAGTACTGGTGACTCAGTGTAAGAGTTTGAGCATAGGAGGCAAGCATCCTACCCCTGACTTTGACCCTCAGTCCTCTTTAGACTTTATTTTTGAGACAGGATCTCACTGAGTTGTCCCTAGCTGGCCTTGAACTCAGCCTCTAGCTCAGACAGGCCTTGAACTTGTATCCTTCCTGCTTCAGTCTCCCAAGCCGCTGGGATTACATGCCTGAGCCACCCAAGCCCAGTAACCTCTTTCTGGTTGTCCTGTGTCATCCTTTGTCCTGTCCCCCAATCTGCCCCCACCCCCACGCCTCAAGCTTTCTCTCTACCAGGAATGGGGACCCCTAATGGTTCCAGTTTCACCTCATTTCACAAGTCTCTGTACTTGGGACATAGAGGGACCTTCAGAGCTCCTGGGGTTCATGATCACAGACCTTGGGGACTTCTTTCCAACCCCACCCATGGCCCTTTGGATTTGGCTACTCAGGAAGATTTTCTGACTGGGTTAGGAATCTCTCTCCCTTCCTCCCTCCCTCTCTTCTTCCCCTCCCCTCCCCTCACACACGCACCACTTGGACAGGGTCCCTTGTTTCTCTCCTAGTGATGTAGAACAGCTGTCGGTGCTTGCTCGCTGAGATGGCTGTCGCGTGTCTGCATCTGTGTCTTGTGCTGTGTTTCTTATTTCACAGTGATTTCTTTTGCTCAGTTGCTGTGCCATTAACATGGATCCTTATGTCTGTGTCTGTCTCTCATCCTCATTTTTCTCTCCCCATCTCTCTTTTCCCTGTGCCCTGTGTTTCACGGGGGCTGCCTGTCCAGGGTGTCAAAGGTCAACCAGGCGAGAAGGTGAGTCTTTGCTGCCCCCTCCACTTTTAACCCAGCCTTCTCTCTCTCTCTGGGAGGCTTTTAAGCTAACATTCTCTGAGCCCTGGGATGGAGCCCTGGGATTCCTAGACAAGGCCTCAGCTGTCCCAGCTCAGTAAGTCCGTCCTACCTTACCTTACGTATGCAAAGGGCCCCACTGCTCTGATTCCTAGTTGTGGGCTGTCACCCACTCCGATGAAAAAGAAACTGGCTTATCACTGCTATGTAGTTGGGACTACCTAGAGGGAACCCCAGAGTCACAGAGAGGTTTCTCTACCCTGTCTGGGAAGCCAGAAGCCAGGTTGGGGGAGGAGACATCCTGAAAGAGCAGCCTGGTGGGTTCTGGAGATTTCAGAGCCTATCCAGTCAGAAGAGAAAGTATGGGGTTTGTCTGGAGTCCCCAGCAGTAACATGAGCAGGTTCCTGGTCCTCCGCTTTCCTTCCCTCCTCAAAGACACTGGGCATGTCAGAGTTGACACTGTTGTGGATTTTTTTTGTTCTGCCTTTAAAAAAAAAAATGGGAAAGGGTTTTGATTTGTAACCTAGGCTAGCCTAGGAGTCATTGCGTAGCCCAAACTGACATTAAATTAACAAAGATCTTCCCGCCTCTATGAACTGAGAGCTGGAATTGTAGGCAACCTCCACCTCCAACGCGCGCGCGCGCGCGCGCGCGCGCACACACACACACACACACACACACACACACACACGGCATGGCACAGTCACTGCACAGATACTGCAACTGAGTATCCTGTCTTTAAAGTCGCAAATGCTAACAGTAGTGGCAGCTCCCCAGCCGTGGGCAGGCTGTGAGCATTCTTTTCTATAGGCTCAGGTAATGCTGACGGCCCTTCCTGGAAGCTTTACTCTTCTTCTGTGCATTAGGCCCAGAGAAGGAAAGTCACATGTGCATGGTCACACAGAAGGTGGCAGAGCTGGAGAGGAGCCCTGTGTGCCAAGGCTGAAGCTACTGATCGTAGGACAGGGTGGTCCTCCAAGTAGATATTGATCCCATTCTATAGGGTGAGACACATCACTTTCCTCAGACCACACGTGATTGTAAGCACCTGTGTCTTTAAGTACCCAAGTCTTATCCCGTGAAATTTCCATATGATAGGGATGTTTTCCCTGTCGTAGTTTAAGAAATGAACAAAGAAATCAGTAAGCTTGTCCCAACTCCTATTTCAAAGTATCCATTTGCCTTAAGCCATGGCTACTTCCCAATGTTACAGTCACTGGTTGGTCCCAGATCTACTGCTGCCTGTATATGAGGTAGGACATTTTGAAGGACTGCAGACATTCCAAGCTCCAGCTCTCGGGCAGGCTGTGTGAGCTCAGAAAGCTGCCATGATTTTAACTCAGGGCCCTGGGCTTTTTCATTCCCTGCCTGCCTGCCTCTGCCCCAGATTCTTA
The DNA here is from genome assembly GCA_030674055.1 of Rhabdomys pumilio. Classification (NCBI taxonomy): domain Eukaryota; kingdom Metazoa; phylum Chordata; class Mammalia; order Rodentia; family Muridae; genus Rhabdomys; species Rhabdomys pumilio. Next base: position 41,027,947 of record JANHMN010000019.1, read on the forward strand.
CACATCCACACCCTTCATTTATCCAGCTGGCTCAGCCACCTGTCATAGCCCCCAGGGCTTCCAGCCAACTAGCTCCAGGCCCTGCTATATGGGCTCAGCATGGGCTCAGCCTTCATCCTTTTGGAGCATTCCTTAGGACATCCGAGAGTATCAGCCTTTGGCCTCAAGGCTGCTGGGCCCATATAGCTGGGATATTGTATGTCCTGATCATTCATTCCTAAGTCGAGCTGCCAGGTGAACCAGCTGGAATGTCACTGCTGATCCCGCCTTTCCTTGCTCCTCAGTGTCATGGACGCTGCTCTCTTATACTTCCAAAGCCCACTGTCCTTTCCCATCTGCTACTCTTCTCAGCTCCCCCGTGATGTTCCAGTGACTGTCTTTGTGGTCCCCATTTTCCGCTGATCTCTGGCCTCCCTTTGGTCTATGGGGTTGGCATCCCCCTTCCTGACTGCCAGCTCCCCCACTCCCTTTTACATCAATCCGCCCCCCTCTATCTACCCTTCCACACACTCTCTGTCTCCCCACAGGGTGCCCCTGGAGATGCAGGGATGTCCATCATCGGACCTCGAGGCCCCCCTGTAAGTTGCTGATGTTATGGGGCTAGAGGGGGGCGGGTATAGAGGTTGGGAGAGTTAATGAAAAGAGCTTTGGGGGAATAAGGGTGAGCCTTGGCAGGGGCCTCTGGGTGTGGCCATCCCATGTCCTGTGGTCATTTCTGTTGGTTCTCAGCATTGCTGTTGATGTTAAAGAAAGTGGGCTGACTAAATAGACCTAAATTACCGCCTCCCCGCGGACTCCAGAACCAAGCCTTTAGCCACAAAACTCCAGCAGCTGGGAGGCAGGAAGGTGGTTGCTGCTGTTTACAAGAGGGAAAAGTGCCGCCTGCCTTGAGTAAGCACCCCGGCTTTTCTTTGGAACTAAATCTTGGCCTCCCAAAACCAGGAGCAGATGGCAAAGTCCAGGTTCACTGACCCCAGCACCCACTCCTGGTTCTGGTGACGCCCCAACCCATCCTCCCCGTCCTCACCCTCACTGTCAGTACCAGGTCCTCTGAGTTACCTAGTACCTCCTGCCTTCCCTCTGACTTGCTTCCTTAGGGACTGCCTGGGATGTGGGTGATGGATCCAGCAAGATAGTGCCGCTATGCGTAGGAGGACAAGTGGGGTCCCAAGGTACCCGGTCACCCAGCTTCAGTGAAGCCAGTGTCACCAAGGGAGCTAGAATTATTCAGCATAGCCTAGATGGTCTCTCTCCGTAGAGGAGAAGGGGTTTGGACAGGCTCCTGTGTGGCCGTGGACAAACCAAACAGTCCTCTCGTTCTGATGAGGACTATGAGGAACCTGTCACAGGGAGCACAGTGAGAGAGTGGAATGCTGGGAAAGTGTAGTAAGGTATCATCTACATCGGCGGCCCTCAACCTTCCTAATGCTGCGACCCTTTAATATGGTTCCTCATGCTGGGCTGACCCCCAACATAACGTTATTTTCGTTTTTACTTCATAACTGCGGTTTTGCTACTGTTATAAAGAGTAACGTAAATATATGATATGCAAGATACCTGTATGTGACCACCAAGGGTTCGCAACCCACAGGTTGAGAATAGTTGGAGTAGAGGACCAGGAGGTCACGGTGACAGGCACTAATTACATGCTAGGCCTCCAGCACAGGCAGGAGGTATCCTCCCCCAATTCCTCAGCACATCCTAGGAGGAACCTGGGACTCTCGTGACTGTTATGATTACCAGGCTCCTAAGTGATAAGTGTAATTTTGTCCCAGTACCCCCTTTCAACTTAAAGTATCACTGTATATAAAGGATATATACATCTTCAGGGGAAGGTGATGGTCCTTGTTGGTGTCTCCAATGACTCGTGACACTTGGTGTCCTCGCCATACCCAGAGTCCTCTGACATTGGCCACTGATTGTCAGCCATATGGTCAAACCACCCTAGCTGAGTGACACCAAGTTACCCCTCAGTTGCCCCTGCTGCCCCAGCCTGGTGGGAGTAGGAGATAGACAAACAAAAGGGCTGCTTGACAGTAAGAGCTGAGGTCAAGTAGGCAAGCCCTCCGTGGCAGCCAGACACGTCTTCCGTAGCAGCCGGACACACGGGAATGTGTAGCCTGGCTGAGAATAAACATTACTCATCAGAGCCAGCCTTGTCATCCTCAAGGGCCACCTGCCCACCACTCTTCTGGAGCCTGATCAATAGTCCAAGCAACAGGGGCCATCCAGGTACCTGGAGAAGGATGACTCCCATTCCAGTGACACAAGGGGTTGGGACCCAGTGTCTAGGTGTCCTCATGGGAGCCCCATGAAGCAGAGTGGGAGACTGGACCCCAAGGGGCACTAGGCAGGTCATGGCTAAGCTAAGGATACCTGAGAGTCGAGCTGCCCCCTGCCCCCCCAGCTGCTCTTCAGAGACTGATAAGAGGGATCTGAACTCCCTCCCTTCAGGTAGCTACACCTGCTGAGTGTGTCAGGAACCTAGCGCCTGCCAGGCACAAGGGAGATGATAGAAGCCTGATTCTTTGCTTTCCAGGCTCACAATGCCAGTCTCATTGGCCGTGACAGTATCCATAATGGGTGCTGTGACAAGGAGTAGTGGGGACATGGGGGAAGGGAACCGCTGGGCTCAGACCATGTCTGGATGGAGAGGCTGCAGGAAGAAGGGATAACTGGCCTACTTTCAAGGTCAGAGCCCACCCAAGAAAGGAGGATCAGGAGGGGTGCCAAGCTCCTTAATTGGGAGAAGCACCTGGAAAGGACTGGACCAGAAAGCAAGGGTGAGGCTGGAAAGGCCAGCGAGGGCTTTGTGTGACAGACTTGACAAGATATCCAGAACTGTATCCCCTAGGTGTGCAGACCTTCGGGTTGTGTTGAGTCGATGAGGGACATAACGGTGTGCAGCTTAGGGAGAGGCTGCTCCCTGTGCTCAGCCAGGAGCTCATTGAAGGGAAGTGACTGGTGGGTGCTCTTTAAATGCCCAGGGCCACGAAATATATATTATTATGTTCATGTTAGCACATGCATGCACATGTGCATGTGTGTGCACAGGTGTGTATGCGGAGTGCAAGTATGCAGGTGTGCATGTGTGTTTGTGTGCATGCACGCCATTTGGAGGTAACCACGGGTGAGTTTTGGTGAGGATAAAAATAAATTTTAGAAGAGAGAAGTCATCATAGACACCCCACACTCATGAGTCACACAGTACGTGGCGATGCCCTGCCCAGGAGGAGGAGCAGGTGCTGCCAGGGGAGGGAGGTGCCTTAGAACAAGATGAATTTCAGAAATGGGCAGACGAAGTTTATTTTCCCTTTTCATATATAGATCCTTTATCCATAAATGTAATGTGTGTCTCGTCCTGGTGAACGCTAATGGGTTGTTCCGTCAAATGCTGAACTTCATTCAGGAAAGAAGTAAGTTCATGACGAAAGAACAGGGCAGCTGAGACAAACAGCTAGATCGGGAGAGAAGGACCAGAAAAAAAGCCAGACGCCGGTGGGAAGATGGTTTGTGAGAAAAAGCTTCATTTAAGAGTAGAAAGAAAACCAGGTAGCGGTGATGCATGCCTTTAATCCCAGCACTCAAGAGGCAGAGGCAGTCAGATCCCTGGGTTTGAGGGGTTTGAGGCCAGCCTGGTCTACAGAGCCAGTTTGAGGATAGTCGGGGCTACCTGAAGAAACCCTGTCTGGAAAGACATAAACAAAGAGAAAATAATAGAAAAAGAAAGGTGGATTGTTCTGGAATGAATGGGACAGGGCCTGTGGGAAAAGGTAAATGGAAGGTTTGGTTCTATGTATGGTGTGTGTGTGTGTGCATGTGCGCATGTGTGCACGTGCATATCACGTGGAGATCAGAGGACAACTTCATGGAATTCACTCTTCCCTTCCACCTTTATCCGGGCTCCAGGGATGCGTGCAGCAGCGAGGGCTTTACCCACTGAGCCACCTCCCCTGCCCACAATTTTTTCCTGATCCTGAATCTATCCATCCATTCTATCAAGACAGATTGTCAGTGAATAAGATATTAGGTGTAATCTGGGAGTGGTCGTGTGCACTTGGGAGATGGAGACAGGAAGGTCAGGAGTTCAAGGCCAGCCCCAGCTATATAGTTGATTCCAGGCAACTTGAGCCACTTAAGACCCTGTCTCCGAAATCCAAACCAAAACAAAAGGAAAGAATAGCAACAGAAGACTAAGGTGTCAAAGGTGAAGCCATAAACAATGAGAGTATACTATGGGCAAGTGTTTTATCCCTCCCCGTGAGAAGGCCCCTTTGAACATGGCGGGAAACCCGAAAGCCACAGGGAAAGTTTCTCTGTGTAAACATGACCATCCTAGGTGAGTGAAAACACTATGAATCTTTCAAAGACAAAGATAGTTGTGTGCCCTCTGCAAGGGACCAGATACGAAAGGATAGCCTAACGGAGAAGAATAGGAAAAGCCAGACATTGTCTACCATCCCAGCTACTCAGAGGCTGAGGAAGGAGGACCACTTGAACTCAGCATGAGTTCAGGGCTAGCCTGAACAACATAGATCCTGTCTCAAATATATTTGCCTGTTTATACTCTTTACATAATGCACTGTTATATAAATAATACATAATACTAGGATAGCATATTAAATATACACCATAATAATATGTTGCCTCAAACAGCCAGCTCCCCAGCTGGAATCAGCTTGACCAGTGAGCACTGGGAGAGGCTATAAGCTCAGCATAAATTGAGATGTAAATTACAGTCCAGTTGCAAGACTCCGCAACTGCCTACTCCCCAACCTCTCCAGGAAGCAGAGTCCCATGCCCTTGTGGTTGATGACAGCATCCCCCCATCCCCCACCCCCATCCCTCCAGTCTTGAAAAAGCCCTGGTTAGTCCTGGACTTGGCCCTGGCTTGGAAGGATGCACCCTGCTTACCGGAGCAAGCACTGTAATTAGTGGGCCAATGTGATTATCTTAGCCACGTAAATATCAGCTGAGATGGCTATGAAGATGCTTCTTGGAACCCTTCTCTCCTGACCTCTTCCCCGGGCCTCTCCATGTCCAGAACAGTTACAGAAAAGTTTACATTGGGAGGTTTCAGAGATTACATTGCAATGGTTTCCAGGTTTCTCCTTAGACCTATTCTTAGCACCACTTATCCTTGAGAGGGGAGAGGCCAGAGCCCTCTGACATATGAGTGGCGTCTCTGCGCTTTTGCCTTTGGACACTTGCCACAAGTCCATCCTGAGCCTGCAGCTGACTTTAGCTAGTTCCTCTGTGGACCAGCACCCTACCCTCACATGGCAAAAGGTCCCATACCACCTGGCCAAAAAAGGGTGACATGGTTTCTGTGCTGAGCTTTCTGACTACTTCCATCCACAGATCCAGAAAGGATCCAGCGAGCCTGGAAATATGTCAGGGTCACAGCACGTGAGTCAAGAGAAATTGTCCCCTGGACGGGACCTTGTTCCTGACCTTAACTAAGATGTCCATGGATCCCAAGACACCCTGGGGAAATGACTCAGAGTAAAAACAAACAGTGAGCCCCTGAGTTCAGGTCTCCAGCATGCGCATTTAAAACTAGGCCCTGTGGCATGTGTCGCTGACCACAGCACCGGAGATGGAGACAGGAAGGTCCCCGGAACTCACTGGCTAGCCCAGCCAAATCGGTGAGCTCTGGATTCAGCAAAGAGACACTCTGTTGTTAAAACTTATAAGAAGAACAGTAGAGTAAGCATTTGGCATTGGACTCTGGCTTCTAGGTTTATACCTGCATATACATGGGCACACACATCAACACGTACATTACTGTCTACAGTAAATACAAGCCATCTAGCTGGTTTCTGGTACCTCCCCTGGTCATCTTAATTGAATACACACCCAATAGTGGAGCTTCTATTTCCAGGGGCATTACAAACATAACTGACGGTAGTTCCCTAGCCTGATGAGATTACATACTTATTCCCATTCTAGGGATGTGGAAGCTGAGGAGTGGGTGTGGGGAGTTTGGACAATGGCTTAATGTCACACAGTTGTTGACGAAGGCAGGATTAGAACTCAGCCTGCCAGACTCAACACTCCATACTTGCAAAGAGTCTCTGTCATGTAAACTGAAGGTATCTCAAGCTGAGAGCTGACGTGTCTTATCAGGAAAATTGGGTAAGCCACTATTCCCGAGCTGACAGCAGAGGCATAGAAGAGACAGGAAGAGGGGTAACCAGGTCTGTGTAGCGATGCAGGAGAAGCACCTAGGAGGCTGAAACAGGTGGATTTCTGTGAGTCTGGGGCTAGCCTGGTCTACATAGTGAGTTCTAGAACAGTCAGTTATATAGTGAGATCCTGTCTGGAAAAAAAAAACCCAAAACAAATTTTTATTACATTGTGTGTGTGTGTGTGTGTGTGTGTGTGTGTGTGTGTGTGTGTGTGTGTGTGTGAAAGTCAGATGACAATTTGCAGAGGTCAGTTTTCTCCTCCCAGTGTGTGGGTCCCAGGGCTCAAACTAAAGTCATCAAGCTTGGGGGCAAGTGTTTTTACCTGCTGAGCCGTCTTGCTGGAGCCTTGGATGGTTATGAGTGTCAGGGAACTCTTACTGGATCCTGAGGAGAGGGGAGTGATGGGGCTTTAGGCTTCTCCTCTCTGTCTCCCTTGACCTTCGGATTAGCCTCGAAGACCTGCAGCCACAGTTTGTTGTTGCTTGGGAACCTAATCGTTAGCCCCTGGACTGTGACCAGGAAATACACTTTTAGTCTCCAACTGCCTCCAGTCTGCAGTCTAAGGAAATGAACCTGGACGTCTCTCCTCCCCGAGAGACACGGGGATCCAGAGAATGCTCGACTGCTGGGAGAAGCCTGAGGAACAGAAGCAGTCTGACCCGTTCTAGTGTGAAAATATACATGCTGAAGTTCTAGTCCTGCAGACTTTGAAGCCACCCTTAGAGTAGTGGCCATGAGAAACGCCTGTAATTAAAGAAATGGACCCAATTTTGTTCCAGGACTTCTGTGCAGTTCAGAGTAAACCGCTCATTGTCCTGGCAGTCCCATTGGTCTGTGGTCTATTTACATGTCAAGGCTTAGCATGCCCAAGCATGGAGGAGCATCCCAGGCCACGTCTAGAAGTAGGCTCAAAGGATGCAGGCTGTATCCATCCCTCTCTCCAGCTCGGTCCCTGCAGAAGCTCAGCTACGTGTTCCCTTTCTGTCCTCTCCATCCTAGCCAGCTCACAGGTGATAACAGAGAGTCAGGGATGGGCTTGGCTCCACCCTTCCTCCCTCATCCTCTATGCTCTGTTCTTTTTCAGGGCCAGCCTGGTACCCGAGGCTTCCCTGGATTCCCGGTAAGTGAAGAGAACTTAGGTTAGCAGAGATAGGTAGGTCCTAAGCTTGGTTGGGTTTAAAGTGTATCGCCAAGATAATCTGAGGCCACATTTCCCCTCCTGATTCCCAGCCACTCAGGACCAACTCAGTAACCTTTCATGGGCCAGTAGCTCAGGGCTGGGATCCTGATACAAGAAAGGACAGAGACATCCATATAGATAGTAGTGGTGGCCAGGCAGGAGCTGAGTGAGTGAGCTGATACATCCCATTTGATGCCAGGATACGAACATAGGCTGGTCCTAGAAAGTGAGCTGATTGACTCTGGTCAGGCTCTGAAGAGAGGGAGGCCTATCATGGAAGCAGTAGTACAGTGGCCACTGTGGCTACCTGAGTATCCTTTTACCCTTGCCAATGGAGCCTTAGACTCTTAGAGGTGGGACCAGGGGAGCAGCTGCTTCAGTGCTGACCAACATTAGCTTTCAAGAAACACTGTGGGGACAGGAGGTGGTGGACCATGCCTTTAATCCCAGCACTCAGGAGGCAGAGGCAGGTGAAACTCTGAGTTTAAGGTCAGCCTGGTCTATAGAGGGAATTCCAGGAGGGAATGCCAGGACAGCCATGGCTACATGGAGAAACACTCACCTTGCAAAAACAACAACAACAACAACAACAACAACAACAACAGAAAGAAAGAAGGAAAGAAAGAAAGAAAGAAAGAAAGAGGAAAGAAAGAAACATACATGCATGCATGCATACATACATACATACATACATCAATTAATTCTGTGCCCAGACTGCCTCCTGGGCAGGGGTCCTGGGAAGCTTGGTTTTTGCATCCAGCCTTTGTATTTGCAGGGTCCCATTGGTCTTGACGGCAGGCCGGTAAGTGGACTCTTGGGGTAAGTAGACCCTTGCGATGGGCTCTGTCCCACCTCTGACCAGCTCACTCACCTGAGGTTCCTGGTCCTTCTATACCCCAGGTTGTTGGAGGCTATTTCCCATAGAAAGAAAACTTTCCAGGATGGCACTGTTAATGGGAAGGGGAAGAGGAGCTATTGAATAAGTTATCTCTGATCCCAACTGGGCAATACTATAGTTAAGCTGGGTATTCAGTGTCCAGAGCAAAAGTCACCCATAGACTTTGGTGGCTCTGTGTGGCTCTGTGAGATCAGGGGTCCAGAAGGACAAGGAGGAAGCAGACACAGCAGCAAGGTAGACTGGACCAGGCTGTCTCAGGACCACCAAAGCGCCAAGGTATCTCCTATTCTCCTCAAAGTTGGGGTCCTCTCCACAGCTGAGGCTTCATATGCATACCTGGGTCCCCCTCTGGTCACTATACCCCTTTGGCCTTGGTATCCTGGTCCTAGCATTCATAGGAGTTGGAAGATGGCTGCCCCTCCAAAGCTCTTGGAGTCCCCACAAATTCAGGCACTGGAGATATAATGTACATCTCTCAACTCTTCCTCAGATAGAGGGTGCCGTCTCAACTGGGCACCTGGTCACCTGCCCAGCAAGCCACATGTAGGCCAGAGGCTACAGTGGTAATGTCTTCTCACCATAAGGCCAGGTATCGCCCCCACAAGCTGTCCTGGGTATATGGAGTGAATGTAGCTGGAGTCCAGGGAGACACTGTCACCTCTGCTCGCCTTTGAAGAGCAGGTGACTACAAGTGTGGCTGGGAAAGTGAAAGGGGAAATGGTCCCACCTCTGGCTCAGCCAGCTTGCAGCTCTGAGTGAGAAGTGACCATGTGACCACGTGAGAGAGGAGAGAAGCTAACCTCAAAAATTAGGAAGAGCATGCTGGAGAAGGCAGGGTAAGGGACTTGCGGTTTAAACAATGTACATGAAACCCTTTTCCTTCCAGGGCCACCCCGGACCTAAAGGGGAGATGGTAAGCCCCCCCCCCCTGCTACTTCCTTTCCTTCACACGATAGGTAGGGGATGAGCCTTGTCTGACTCCTACAAAGGGATAGAGCCTGCCTGTCACAGACAGCAGGCCCTATATCCTCACGCCATACAGGGAGACGTGGCAAGCCTTGTCTTTCCTACACAGGAGACATCCAGGGTATCAGGCAAGCAAGCCTTTTCCAACGTGATGATATAACACTCTCCAGGTTGGAGGTTGGGGGGTGTCCTAGGAGATGGTAGCCTTTTACTTTCCCACAGTGGCTTCCCCTGAGCTGTTCTAGGACTCTCCAGCCCTGCCACTGTGAGCCCACTCAGAGTGTCCTAGTTTCAAGGTAGATCCAGTTAAGTCGGAAGCAGAAGGACCCTTCTCTACATTTTACCTTACTGAGGTCATGCACACAGATGCCCAGGGGCCCAGAGACTGGCACTCAGGTGGTTCCCCACAGACCAGCAGAGGCCTAACAGCTACCTCAGAAGCTCAGGCAAGCGTTCGAATTTACAGTGTGTTAGACTGGAAATGACCAGCCTTCCGCGGCCTCACCCTGAGCTATGTGTGAACACTGCTGTTTTCTTGGCACTGGGAGGCAGAGGTGATGTCCATCCCCTTCTCCTCTGACCCAGCAAAGGTCTGCAGAGCCTGCGCTAGAAGGGCCAGCCCACGAATGCTTCTGTCCTATACATCAGCATGGGCCTCCTTAACCAGGGCTTCAGTGCAGTCTCCTCAAAGCTTATCCATCACTGAACCCTGCTCTTGCCTAGAACCAAACGATAACACAACCTTGACAGAAATGCCAAGTCCCATCATGCCTCCAGGGAGCTCAAAACATGGGTTAGGGGATCTGTCTTGGCTTCCTGTCTGTACCACAGACCTCACACAGTGTGTCTGCAGCACTGGCCTAACCCACCTATGCCCCCCATGCCTTTCTGGTTCAATGACCAGGAGAACAGGAAGCAGGCTGGGCTGGGATCTCCTGGGACCCTAGGTGAAGTATATAAGTAAGGTCCTTCAGAGCAAAACACCCCAACACCCATGCCTCCCATGTAGAGGGGTCTTTGAGATGTCAATGACTGGAGGAAAAGGCGAGGGGAACAAGGAGGAATTGGCCACACCCACTGAGGCTTGGCATAGAAGGTCATCCCATCTTAAATGAGTTGGACTTATGTCATCGTGACCTGTAGGACTTTGGGACAGTCTGAGAAGCTCCTAAAAGCCCAGGATCCACCCCCAACCCAACCAGGCATGTGTCTGTGATCTACCCACCCACTGACACCTGTTGTTTTTTTCTCCCGCAGGGCCTGGCGGGTCCTAGAGGACAACCGGTTTGTAGCTCCTCTTCCTTGTCCCCAGCAGGGAGGTTGGGGACCATGTGGCCTGGGATGGAGCCCTAACAGTCATTTCCTTCTCTTTGTAGGGACCTCAGGGACAAAAGGGAGAAAAGGTAAGTGCCATTGAGGTTCCTAGACCTGAGTCTGGGCCAAACCTTCTGTCAGGCAGAAAGAGGTCACTGTGGCCAGAAAGGGGTCACGGTAGGCACTTGCAGACCTGAGGTTTGGGGTTTTTTTTTTCAAAAGATGTATTATTTATTTTCTGTATATTAGTGCTCTCTCTGTGTACATGGGTGCCTGGGTGCCAGGAGAGGGCACTGGATCCCATTACAGATGGTCATGAAGCACCATGTGATTGCTGGGAATTGAACTCAGGACCTCTGGAAGAGCAGCCAGTGCTCTTAACTGCTGAGCATCTCTCCAGCCCCTAGACCTGAGTTTTACAGAAACCCCTTAGGTGCCCAGTATGTAAGAGAAAAACAGTGACACTCCCCTCCCAAACCTGTCAGTCTTAAGTCTGAAGACCCTTGGGCAGTTTGGTTCTCCCCAGCAGGGGCCCTTCACTCTACGATATGATATGAACTGATGCCCTCACTGGTCTGACTTTTTCCTAGCCTCCTCCATATGCTGCCATTCACTTTCTGGCCAAGATTGGTAGCTTTACCCCTGGGCAGTGGTGCAGGAGCCTGGGACTGTTGGCATAGAGGAGGTATTCCCAGAGCCCTGCTAGCCATAAGCCATCATAGAGTCTGTGCCGCCCCTCCTCCCCCCAAATCAGGACTCCTCTCTAGAGCTGCTGGGTACTAACCCAGGGGTTGGGCTGACAACGGGGCTGGATATAATTCCTAGTCCTATCATCATGGCAGAGGGCGTGTGGTGGGGGTCCTATCCCTGAACCCCATGGAGCCTCCTCTGGTCAGGCCCTAGGGAGTTCCTCCTATTGCCTACTAGATACAAGGGAAGTGGGACCACTTCATCTGCCTCAAGAGGGCCAAGGCAGAGCAGTGGTACCATCCAGTGAGGAGATACATGGTGTGCTATGGGTGTACAGATGCCCCCAATGAGCGCCTAACACCTCTCCTCCTCTCTCCTCCCTAGGGTCAGTGTGGAGAATACCCACACAGGGTGAGTGATACTTCAAGCCAAGGGTGCTCCGTGGTCCATCCTGAAGCCCAGCCACTACCAGGGTTGGAGCGTGGGAGAGTTGGGGGTTGGGGAGTTGGGGGAGGAACCTACAACCCCGTGTAAGGCGTCGTCTGCTCTGCCCTTCAGCTAACCATGACTTGGTTTCAGTACTGTGTCTGGAGGTCATTGTGTCCATTTGCAATGGCCTTGTTTGTCTGCCGAACAAGTGTCCGAGAGCCTCTTGAATGTGTGTGTCACTTTGCCCTCTGTTGGCCGGGAGGGGTGCCTGGGTCTGTGTGTTGCCTCTGCCCTGTGTGTGGTGTGCGCGTGCGTGCGTGCGTGTGCATGTGCGTGTGTTGGGGGGAGTCAGTAATGAACAATATGAGGGACTTGTGAGTTAGTCGTGGTTTCAGATGCCCCACATCTCCAGGAGGGGAGATCATCTGGCCACGGCATCCTTTGGGGCAGTGTGCATCTTTCCTGTTAAGAACACAGGAAGCCTGTCTCAGCAGGAACATTATGGTGGGGGTAGGGTGTTTCTGGACTGAGATGGCTCCTCCCTGACCCCGACTGTTCCTGGCTTCATCTAAGCAAAGGGAACTCAAGGTTCACTTGTGCGCTGACAGCAGAGCTCTTGCTGGGGACAGAGAGGGACAGAGCCCTGTCCTCCCTCCCTGTAGCCTCAGCGGGACAGGTGAAACAGTCTGTAGATCACATGTATCACGCTCAGGCCTGGGCAGCAAGTATGGAGAAGAGCATCTTAGGTGACCTTCCATCCATGGGACCTCAGTGTACCAGAAACACGCAATCTGTTGTCCTGGCTGCTACTAAAGTTGGGCAGGGAGAGCTTAGGGGTGGAGTCCACCACAGACTCCCTCCCTCTGCCCCTACCCCAACACAAAACAGGCTCAGGGTCTCTAGGAAATTGTGGCTATTATGGCCAGCCTCTGCCCAGCCTCTCAGAACACAGAAAACTATGCCAGTCTCTGACATCTGGGTCCTTGGATCAGAGAGAGGCTTTGCTAGGTTTGGTGTATAAGAGGTCTCACAGGCAGAACTGGTTTGTCAGTGGGGTGCAGCTTCGGGGCTGCAGGACCTTGCTGTTCAGACCAGCCCAATCCCAATACAGCACCAGAAGGCCAGCTGTGTTTATTTGAAATGATAGTCTCGCAAGATGGTTTTATTATCCAAAAGAAATGCAGCATCCCCCATCCCTACCCTCATCCCCATCCACCCAGCACAGAGACAATACAACTGCTGGAGCTTCTGCAGGGTGCCATGGAGCTTGTAGGAATGCTCAGATTGGGGAGAACGGGCTCTCTGCCCCTCAACCCTGCACAAGAACAGAGGAGACAGTGATAGAAGGTTCCAGAAGCATAGTCTGAGAACTGCATTCAGGCAGGGATAGAAGATCTAGATACCCAACTGGCAGGCAAGTTGACTTAGAAGAAACTGTGAGTGGGGAAGCTAGCAGGTATGCAGAGGTGGGGGGATTGGTAGAAGGGTTGACAGGTTTCCAAAGAGACTGACCAGCCCCTGCCTTTTGTCTAGCAGGAAAGGAAAGGGCTGGGCAATGGATGGGAAGCCCCCCCTGGTATCAGGCAGGGTTACTAGGAGGGTCTGTGGGCTTTCTCTTACTCCACGTGACTCCATCTTTGCTGCCTCCCAAACCAGGAGTACCCAAGCGGCACGCTTGCAGCTCTGCGCTCCAGCCCGATAATTCCCCTAAAGGTTTGTCGGTTCTCGATGGGCTCCAGCCCCTCTTGGCTGAGATGCTTCCTGGACACAGAGCTCAACACTGCACATCTCTGGGCCCCAGCATGGGAGGATGGGGCTCTGCATGGCTCAGTGTGTGGCAGTTGCCCCTAGAGGGTGGAACAGGAACCTCAGGAGGACCCCCAGATGGGCTCCTAATTGTGTTCTCAGCAGAGATGGATAGTAGTTCTTAACATCCAGCCCTCCCCGCCCCCAAGCCTCCGGTGAACTGGGGGTGGCCCTTAAACACAGGTGGTTGAGCCCAAGGTCTTCATATGGGTTCTAACCTTCAAGCCATTTCCTCAAGTTCTGCCTACCCGAGCAGGAAGACAAGCGGCAGCAGAAATCACCCCAAAGGAAAAGGCCATTAGATAGTGTGATCAAAAGCTGGCTGTCCCCCTAGAAGTGGCTGGTTGTTCCCAAGGCATCTTTTACTGAGTGTGCCAGTCCCCGAGTGAAGCCTCAGCAGCACTTACTGTGTGCTACACAGCCACACCCTCAGCCAACTCAGCCTCGGGAGCCAGGCTTAGCCTCCCTTGACCATAGGCCTCAGATTCGCTGACATCAGCCTTTTTTTGTCCCACCAAAAAGGAACCCACAGGGGACCACACGCCAGCCTGGCTCCACGCACCAATTTAGCTCATTCTGTGGGCTCTCGATGCTCAGCCCAGTAGCCGCTGTCCACCCAGCAGGCCCCGGGTGGGGCAGGGCAGTGTTGGGTGGTATATCACCCGGCCTTGAGTAGCCTGGCATGGTTTCAGAGGTGGGTTTGGCCAGGGAGAGACCCTCTCTGGAACTCACAGGGACTGAGAGCCAGTCTCCAGAGCTGAGGAAGGATGCTCATAAGAGCCAAAGGCAGCATCAGCATTGCGGTGTCTGTCACTTGAGCTGAGGCTCAAGGGTGCCCTTCTCCTAATCTATCCTACTGCCATGTTTACACTGACCTCTCCTCTTCTCTTCTCTCTACTTGGCCTTCTTGGTGACTTCCTGCATCGTTCTGAATACCTGCGACCTCTGGCCTTTGCCCTCTGGCCTTCCAACTCATATCTCTCCTCAGCTGTTGCCTCTCCTCAATTCAGTGCGGCTGGCTCCACCCCCAGTCATTAAAAGGCGGACCTTTCAGGTAGATACCATATGGGGCTTCCCCAGGGGCTTGGCACAAATTGGGGGTCCTGACAGGCCAGTTGAGTTATCCATTATGCCAGAACCTTCTGCTTCTAACAGTTACAGTAAATTAGACCGAGATCATCTGGGTGATGCCATAAATGTGGGATACACAGCACACGTCACAACATGATGCCTGACAGGCACCAACTACAGGCATTCCGACATCCATTTTGCAGGCCAACTTCAAGTCTTTCAGTGGGGTCGTGAGTCAAGCGCCACCAACCTTATTCCACAGATGTGGAAATAAAAGCTCAGAAAGGTTCAGTACATTGCCTGAGGTCACAGCCTGTAAACAGAAGAGTAAGGATTTACACCCAAGTTCTCTATCTGTTCCCAGTGTGCCTCAGCTCTGGAAAATAAGAACAGGCACAGTGTGATAAAATTGAGGCTCATAGAACGACTCCCCCAAAGTTACAGGAATGGCAAGAGGAGCCAGGTTTCTGGTGCCTACGCTCACACTCTCAGTGGGACCTTAGACACACAGCCTGCTAACTGACCATGCAGAATCTGGGTGTGAGGAAGGAGGGCGTTTGGAGAGCAGCTTGACCCACACCCAACAGGCCAACGCCTGCTTTCCTATCTTCCTGCCTTGCTGCCTCCAAGGAGGGTTAGCCAGGAGCAGGTCCCCAAGGACAAGGGGCAGCTTTGTCCCTACAGTCTGAGGTCACATGAGGCCAAGGGCTGCCTGTCTTACTTTTCATCTGCCTTCTTTGGCTCAGGTGTCCCCAGGGCCCAGGGAGCAGGGAGTGGCAGGGTCTTGAGCTACTTGGCCTGTTGAGTGCCATAGCTCAGGAGCATGGATGCTCACGTACCTGACTGAATAAGACTGAAAACTCACACCAACGGTCAGCTAAAAATACAGAGTCACATGGTCCACGTGCAGCCTGTTAAGTATTCGGCCCATCCCTGTGGGCTATGGATCGCATTACCCACCAAATCCTCGAGAGCCTCTGAGGACTCCGAGGGCTGCTCAGGAGGCTGCTAGCTGGCCAGGCCCGCTGACTGCTGCTCATCCTGCTGCAGACAGGCGCTGCCTTTAGGGAAGCTAAGGTGGTGCTTCTAAACACGCCCACCCGACACCCCCAGCACAGCTCCCGTGTAGCCCTTGCATGCACTAGCCACTTCTTGTTGGACAGTTACCGAGGACTCTGCCTAATGGGTTGGAAGGGGTGGCTCAGCTGGTAAATTGTTTGTCGGACAAGCAGGAAAACCCAAGTTTGGATCCGTAGGCACATGCTGGTAATCGAAGCCCTAGGATAGGAAAGACTGGAGAATCCCTGGGACATTGTGACCAAGCCACTTTGGCCTAACTAGTGATCTCCAGGTCCTAGAGAGAGAGACCCTGTCTCAAAAGAAATGACAACAGTCCCTGAAGAGGGACACCCAAGACTGATGTCTGTCTCACACACACACACACACACACACACACACACACACACATACACGCACACACACACGCACACACACGCACATACATACACACAAGAACCATGCATGATTAATCACATAAACATTATACCAGCTCCCTATGGACCACAGTTTTCATTTCCAGTTAGTAGAGGAAGACCCTAGAGCGGTGGTTCTCAATGTCCCTAATGTTCTGATTACTTATTACTAAAGTCCCTTGTGTGGTGCTGACCCCCCAACCATAAGATTATTTTCACTGCTACTTCATAACTGTAATTTTGCTGTTGTTATGAATCATAATGCAGATAGCTAATGTGCGGATAGTCTTAGGCAACTCCTATAACGGGCCATGTAGTCCTTGTGAAAGAGTCATTCGACCCCAAAGGGACCACAACCCACAGTTTGAGAACACTGCCCTAGAGGGTCCAGAAGTAGATCTGGCCACCACCTGTTGCTCTATCTGTGTCCAGGATATAGAGATGGTCATGCCAGGATTTTCTGTACTGTCCTGACCTGATTTCCAAAGCAAAGCCAGCAGGAGTTGACCTCACGGCTGCTACAGATTCTCTGGGGAGTAAGGGTTTTATACCGCCAGCCATCATGGGACATGAGATGGCTTACCCACTTCCTATTGATAAATCTGTATTGATTGTACACGTTATGCAAGATGGTCTCAGATCAGCAGAAAGGGGAAGCTTGTGTAAGAGCGGATGTGTTTAGCAGATGGTGCTGGAGCCTGCTTCCAAAGCGCAAGGAGCTGGCTGACGAGCCCTGCTCTAGTGAGCAGTGAGCCAGATGAAGTTCGTGACCTCTCACCTAGGGTCTCATTTGATCCCCTGAAACAGATAATCAAAGCCAGCAAACACTGAGACAGGAAACAGGGACCCTGTGCTTCTGGGAAGCCCGGGGCTGAGGTGGATGATGGACTTGCTACATTAAGAGAGAGATAGAGGCAGGGTGCAGACCACCTGGGCTGAGCTCTGGCATCGGGCCAGGCCAGGAATGGGGCTTGGGTGCAGGTTAGGGGTTGTCTCTCACTCACTGTCTCTGCCACTGCTGCCAGGCTCCCTGTCCTGGCGACCATGTGCCCTAGAAGGCCCACTGCTCAGTAACTCCATGCCTTGATCCTCTTCCTGCTGCATGCATTCACTGTCAATCACGCGGCAGCAGCATCCGATCACCGCCCCACCGCCTTCCGAGCAGGTTCCACAGAGGCCTCAGCAGATGCATGGCACGGGGGTTTGGGGGCAACAGTCTGATTGCTGCTCCCAGATCTCCTCTCTAACGCATGTTTTCTCTAAATTCAGGGGGAACAAAGCCAGGCTGGCATTCAAGGCCCTCCAGGGCCACCGGGTCCCCCAGGACCAAGTGGTCCTCTAGGACACCCAGGACTGCCAGGGCCTATAGGGCCACCTGTAAGTATCCCTCCCTCTCTTCTTCAAGATTTGCTCCCTAGAAATCTCCAGAACTCTCTAAACCTTAGAATTGGGTAGAATAGCAACCCAATGACAGACACATTTTGTCAAAAATCTGAACATGGGTGCCCTATGCAATAAGCTATCCATAGCTGAGACTCTACTCACCTGTTGGCCCTCCCAACTCTACCAGCACACTTGCAGGGATATGTCAGTCGTGGCCTCCAGGGGACAGTCTAGTAAGCTACCACCTTATGTCACTGCAGAGTACTTGGGAGAAGTCTCAAGGGACTCTGGCAACTGTCCATGCCCCTGGCATAGGAAAATGGGAATCAGGGCAGTGGATTCCGGAAAGGTTTGAGGGGTGTGACCTTTGAGGACTGTGTCTATCAAGGTAAATGCAGGATCCATGCTACTGGGCCCAGTCAGTAGGGTCCTGCATCCTGGGTCCTGAGGATTGGCAGCCATGTGGGGGATGGGTGCCATAGACACCCCTTTCCAGTGACAGAGCAACCCCCAACTCCCTCATTTGTAAACTCTGGTCAAGACCGTGTCCTCCGCAGCCATAACAACACAGAAAGGGTTGTGCATAGAAATAGTGTGTCTGACAATCTCTCAGGTTCATGCCCAGCCCCCCCAGATGCTCTGACCTTTAGCCATCGTGAAGGGTCCCTGTGACCTGGACCACACCTCTACCCACCGTACTCTCTGATTCGGCCAGGAGGGTTGCACTGTAGTGACAGCCTGCGTTGCTCAGAACTGGCTATGCTTAGTCCCCAAAAGGCTTATTTACAGAATTCTCTCTCCTAAGGAAAAGGTTAGTCTTTCCTCTGTCAGTCTGGAGATGGGAAAGCAGAAGAGCTCAAAGGAAATCAATGTAAAAACCAAGCAAAACCAAGCTTTCAAAGTGCCAACTACTACCCTCCGACCCAGTACTGGGCTCTTGCTTGCTGCATGGCAGTTAGCCGGACTTTTGTTCCTATGTTTGTTTGTTTCTTCTTAGTCTGTTTATAAAAGAATGGACCCACAGTGTCTTTTACACCAGACTAAACCTAAGCCTCATGGTTTTCTCCAGCCCCTGTTTATTGCCCAGACCTCCGCCCAAGACCGCAGGATCCAACTACCCCTGGCCTCTCCCTTGGTGCCCACATCAGCTTACCATGGCCAGCTGCTGTGGTAACCCCCAAGGAGAGGGGGGCCAGTGGGCTCTTCTTCAGGGGTTCGGGGGCCTTGCTGGGCAAGGTCAGCTTTCCAGCAAGGGTCTTCAATTAGGAGGTACGTGGGTAAAGCCACGTTGCCAGCCCTAGGCCACTGTCCTACTTTCCAGGGGGTGAGCACAGCAGAGTTGCCCACAGTGCCCACAGGTTCCGATCAGAGATGGTAGCCTGTTGTCCCCACGTGCCCTCCCTAGGTTTCAGTTACTCTCCAGGACATCCTGGAGCTGGGGGGAGGGGGAGGGCTCTCTGCTCCAGCCTCTACTGTGAACATGGCTAACCTCAGCTAACCTCACCCACTCATTTGCTTTGTACTTCCACAGGGTTTACCTGGGCCTCCTGGACCAAAGGTAAGTGCTTCCCTGGGTGGGGATGGAAGTGTTCCTGGGGTGTCAGCTGAGGGGGAACTCAGAGGGACTGAAGCAGAGTGATGGATTAAAAGTGGTCCATTTTTAAAACACCACCTCCTCTTATGAACTGCTTTGGTCCTAGTGACAACTTTTTCTTAGTTACATTAGGTGTTCAGGCTAATCAAGCTCTATGGTTGTTGGCATAGGAAGTACAACCATATGGAGATGCAGTGGTTGAGATGATGAGTGTTTGCCTAGGATGCACGAGGCCTAAACTAAACCCCTGAGTTGAGGAGATGAGTGTTTGCCTAGGATGCACGAGGCCCTGGGTTTCAATCCCCAGCGATTCATAAAGTGTGACGGCTTATACCCTGTACCCAGAAAGTAGGGGCAAGAGGAACAGAAGTTCAAGGTTACTTGAAACTACATAACAAGCTAGAGGGCCAGTCTGGGCTACACGAGACCCTGTCTTTAGTGGGGGAAAAAAAATCTAAGAAAAAGGAAAGCAGAAAGCACAATCTTGCCAGCCTGGGAGTTTGTGTTCTAGCTGAAAACACAAGGCAGACAGATGCCATGACATGGTCACAGTGTCTCAAAGCTGTCAACTATAGGGGAAAAAAAAACTCCAAAGTGATCTGATCGCTTGTGAAATTTTGCCTGGAAGCCCATGATGACAAAGATGCTCTCACTTTGAAGTCAGAAACCCTGGAGACCAAAGGACATAAAGCACTGGTGGTGGCCGCCACTTTATAGATGTGAAGGCAGAGAGAGCTGAGGAGGGGCCACAGAGAAGACTGTTTGCTAGAACCCAAACTGGATGTCCTGGGTCTCTAACAAACTGATCCCTCCCCGCACCCTTCAGCCATCAGAACAGTATCCAGGACCTTGGCTGGCACTGAGATCTGTCCCTGCAGAATAGCTGGGTTTAGGGGACCTCCAGAGAACAGGGGTGTCATGGGGAGGCAGAAGGTGGTACTACGTAGCAAAGAGCACCGGCTGGTCTGGCAGGGAAAACCATTTGACTTTTCTTCCCCCACCCCCACAGGGAGACCCAGGGATCCAGGGCTATCATGGCCGCAAGGTAAGCAAGAGAAGGAGGGGGGACACCACCTCTTCCTTGGGGAACCCAAGAGGGGCCTTACTACAGGGGTGCACACAGGCCAGGGCTGGGTGGAAAACAGTGCATGTTCACACGTGTGCCAGCCATGTGAGCCTCAGTGTTTATAAAGCTGTCTGAATACTCAGGAACAAGTAGGAATTGATGGGACAGGGCTTCCGCAGGTTGGTGGCCCAACCCAACCTTAAGTAAAAAAGTTCTCTCTTATTGATCTGGATGGCTGTGTCTGGTATCTGGACTGGGTGAGCAAGAATATTGGGCTCCCTCTTAACACAAGGTCCACGCTGAACCTGGAGGGGGATATAGACAAACCTCGTGCTACCACTACAAAGCATGCTGAAAGCAGGGTGGAAAGATAGACCCCAATTGGGAAGAGTTGGAGGCACTTACTGGGAGAAAACAGCCAAGAGCTCAACCATGTGAGTGGGTGTGTGTATCAGCTAGCTAGTGCTATGTAACAAAGTAGCCCAAATTGGCTGGCTTAAAAATTACGATTATTTTTTATGTTCTTGTGGATTGGTAGCCTGGTGTTCTGCAGTTCCATCTGGGTTCAGAGGAGTAGAGGCTTATCATATGATAGCTAGGAGGCCAGAGATAGCCTGTTCAGTCCTGTGGCTGGTGCTGGCTGGTGGCTTCCCCTCTCCTGGTGCCTTTCAGCTTCCAGGAAACTGGATGGACTTCTCCACAGCAAGGTAGGCCCAGGACAGCCTTTGAGGTGGGCAGGTTCAAACACAAGAGCACCCTTCCAGTGTCCTCACCTACAGCAATTCCTAAGAACCTTTTGCTCAAATGGGTCACACAGCCAAGAAGAGACCTGGTTCTGACTGCTTGATTGGAGGGGAAGAAAAGCTTTGTGGATATTTTCCATCAGTCTCTGTGGTCCTTTAGCAACTCTGGAAAGAAATAGCATTTTAGACAAGGAAACCATTTGAGCCAAGACCGGGAAGCAGTTAGTACAGTAGCCATAAGAGGGTAGTACTTTCGACGGCAGCGGTGCTTACTGAGTGCCAGCCGCGGGCCAAGCACTGTCCTGCAACACAACCTGAACTGTTTCCAATCCTATAACCCCTGGGGCTGCTGAAACTTGCTTCCACCTAGCAAATGGGGAAACTGAGGCTCACCAAAGTCTCAGCTAGGAGAAGTCAGAACAAGGATTCAAGTCAGGCCTGGGTCCGTCTCATGATACCAGTGTTACATGGATCCCAGTCACTGGCTGGGAAGATCCAGAGTCTTCCAGAACCTTCCAGAATGGGAAATTCAGCAGGAAGGAAAGGTGTGGGCGGGGACGGGGGGTCTCAGAAAGAGATTCACTCATCCAGGAGTACACACCTCACTCTCTGGGGTCTGGTGGCTGCCATTGCTGTGTGTTTTATGGGTGCCTGGTGGGGGAAGCGGTGAGACATGAGAGAGCTTTAATTAGTTCTGCATAAACTGAGAAGCTTGCGCTGTGTCAGGAAGTGGAAATTATAGCCCCCGAGGTTACTTCCATTCTCTCACCCGGACTCACAAAATTTATTGCCTCCTGGTGCAGCTCGGGTCGGTTTTCCCATTAGTAGTCAGATTGGCTTTCATGCTGTGAAGGGGAGGAGACCCTGGCAGAAGTGTCCCTGGGGTTATGGCGATGCCCTTGGCTCGGACTGTGTTGTGACGGTGGCGTCTGCCTCCACGGCAAATGAGAAGTCCAGTACCTCAAAAACAGTTCAGGAAACTTTTGTCCCGAGGCTGGAGAGGGCCCAGCTGTGGGCTAGGGTGTCCTGACACTGGATCCCTGCGCCACAGTCATCCTCCATGTAAGAAGGTGATAGCAAGGTTCATTTGATCCAGGCATCCCTGAATTTGCAGTACCACTGAGGGAGGGGTGGCTCCTGGGGAGAAGGAGGTGGTAGGCTCAGGCACAGTACTCGCCTGGCAGGAGAACAGGACTGTGCTGCTCTCCATGGTGGCCCTCCAGAAAGAGCTCCATCAGTGACTTCCTAAGGCCAGTGCCAGAGAGAGAGAGAGAGAGAGAGAGAGAGGGAACGAGAACACCAGAGGCCTGGAGCTACTGGCCTAGGCCGGTCTACAGGAGTTGAGGTTACAATCCCTTCTTGCTCAGGGAAGCCATGGCTTCCTGGGTACAGACTGACCACACGCATTCCCTGGAGGCCTTTTAGAGCTTTGTGAGGTGTAGTGCTTTGGTACCTCAGGCCCCATCTTTTCATCCTATGTCTAGAACAGCAGAGCCACCTCAACTGTAGGACTCAGGGGCAGCTCGCTCAGCCCATCCCTTCCGTTAAGCCCCTTATCCCTCTTCTCTTTGCTAGGCCACACCCCTCTGCTCTTCTCCAGAATCTCTTCTCACAGTTTCTAACAGTAACAGCCATAGCTGCCCCTTCGACCTCTCTGGGCCTTCACCCCTCCCAGCCACCTCCCTGGTAGCCTCAGTACCCCACATCTGTGCCTCTCCCTCTCTTCTGGTGCCCTTGTCCTATCACCTCAGTGCGCCCTAGCCCATGGGTCCCCTGCAAGGAGACAGACGAATGCTTCCTTCATAGTCCTGACGTCAGACACTTGTCACTCATATACCCAAAGTCAAGCACAGCCATGCTTCATGTCTTAGTCTAGCCAGCGCACAATGGCACCCGTCTCTTTCCGTCCTTACCGCAGCCGGGCCAGAGAAACCGTTATCGCCCGGGTGTTAGCTCTTCACCTAAAGTTGCACAGATGGTGTCAGCCATGCTGGAATCAAAAGGCAGGTCTCGCCAGCCTGTCTGAAAGTGCCTTCTCTCCCTGTTGCTTCCCTAGGAGAGGAAGGCTGAATGCTGTCCCTGCCCTGTTTGTACCCATCAGTCCTCCCTCTCTCTCTTTCCCTCCTCCCACTCTGTGCTTAGTGAAGGCGTAAGGAAGAGAAATTAATTTGGAGGAGGAATGGACATAAATGCCAAAAGATGTTCCCCCTCCACCCCCGGTGGGGGGGGAGACGACCAGTGATGGTCACGTTGAGCTGAGACAGCTATGTAGCCGCCCCATTGTGGTCACAGTAAAGGGGGGGCGGTGTCCTTAATGTAGCAGGTGGACCTGCCACATGAGCTCCTCTTGCTCTGTCTCCCAGGCGTGGCACACAAAGTGGAGTTTAATTTCTCAGCCTATGAAGTACGAGAAGGAGACACTCCCACCATCACCCCCACTAGCTGCATCTGGTGTCCACTTAGCCAGGCCTGCTGCTCTACTGGCTACTTGAGATCAAAGCCCAGGGTGGTTAGCACCCTTGGGCATCTTGAACCCCTGCTCAGGGGCCAACCCTCCTGCCTAGACTTTGCATGTATTTGTATATGTGTGCTACCTGCTTGACACAGATTGTACGGCGAGCATCTACCAAGCACAATGCAAAACAATGTCTCAAACACCACACATCACAACCTCGGGGCTCCTTCAGACCACTGTGGGTCACACACCTGATGGGAGTACATCTCCTAGTACTAACTCTGGTTAGTACTGTGTCTGGTGCACCCCATACTATCTGTGAGGGTTTTTTTTGTTGCTGTTGTTGTTTTGTTTTGTTTGTAGAGGACCACAATCTAGGTTGTGAAGGAGGCAGAGTTCTGTGGAATAAGTAGCAACGTTGTCATGAACCTCCTGCATCCCAGGACAGAGTACCGACATCCCATGGGCATCACCTTATACCCTGCCCCCTTTTCTGAGCCCAGGCTTATCTTAAATCTACTTGGTAGTTGAGAATGACTCTGAATACCTGTTCCTTCTGGCCTCCCAAGTGCTGGGATTATAGCGGTGCACCCCCACACCCAGGTTATGTGGTGCTAGGGATTGAACTTAGCATTGTACTGTCTCCTGTACAAGTCCCCCTCAGAAAGATTTTGCTGGGGAGGGGTATCTCTAGCAAAGTGTGGCTATCAAGTTTGTCTCCTCCTAGCCTAGAGCTGAAAGGGGGTGACACCTGCTCTGTCTGTCTCCAAAGCCTTAGTCTGGATAACTTTGCTACCTGTGTGTCTCCAAGGGAATTTAGTATTCTGAAAGCTTTCCTCTTCTTTCTTCCCTGGAAAGAAATGAAGTCGTTGTTGAGGTGTTCTCTTTGTGGAAACAAAGATCACGGCTGGATTCAGACCTTGCAGGTCAGAGGATATAGGTGCATGGGTACCTCATTGAGATGAACGGAGAGCATACTTTGCCCAGTGAAATGGCCCTCAATAGCTGAGCTGGTGCTTGCTTCTACAACAGCCTATCTCGGACCTCAACTATTCCTGACAAATCCCTGTGGCCCCTGGCCCACAGAGGATCCAAGTGACCCAAATTCCCTGTGGCATTTCCAAGCAGCAGAGGGCACATGGCATTTTCTGTCAATGTTAGGAAGTCTCATCGAGGACATTCAGACTCCTGAAAAGGATGCAGATAAAAACAGGGAGACATGAGCTCCAGATCTGTGGCCTCAAGGGGACTGGCCCCACCCCAGCCCCCACTCCATGACCTCTGGGCTCTGCTCTGCCCTCCAGAGACCACAGACTAATGAGAACTGACTTCTCCTTTGGGACTGAGTACATATCAACAGATCTCAAATTTCGATTACAAGCCAGCCATCCTTCTAAAGCCCCAAGCCTTCAATGGGGCACCGGACCCAGGAATTCCCTGGATCACTTCCTGCCGGCCCTAATTACCGGAGGACCTAGGATTTCCAGGGTTCCGGTCCTTGCTTCTGGGCAGGGAAGCAGGAACTCAGCCACCTTTTTTCCAGGAAGGACAGACCAAGAACTCTTGCCTGGGACAAAATGTTGTGTCTCCTACCCTAGTCCCTCCAGCTTTTCCAACCCAGCCCTCTCAGTCATTCAGCCGGGCAGTCCCCCATCCCCCGCAGAGAACAAAGGTGGTGTTTCACTGACCCCCTTGTAGTAAAGCCCTGGCCTCAAGTTAGGAAAACCCATTCATCTCCACAGCCTGCCGGGCCCTTTCCTTGGCTGCAGAGCTGACACTGAAGCCTCACCCCTACTCCTTCCAGACAGACCTCTTGCCAATTCCCTGTGCAGCTTGTTCAACAAACAGTAAATCACCAATTAGGAAGCCACACCCTCCAGCCAAGCTTGTACTATCCTGTCATCTCTAGTAAGGATGGGTCCTCCCACTAAGAAACTTCAAAGGACAGGGGACCTGTTGATACTGGGGGTAGGGACACATGAAGGGGCTCTAGAAGCTGGGGCAGTCCTTCAAGGTCATTTAGTGGAGCCCCTTCCACCCATTTGTCTCCTGAGCCACAGTGACAGTGTGTCCTCCCCTTCCCCACCCCTCCACCCCCGCCACCTGAGGCTTCTGTTCATTGTTTCTTGTCACTTGTGTTAAAAAGCCAGTATCCCCCTTCAAGGGTGGCTGACTGCCTGAAAGTCACATCCTTTGCCATCATATGCTGGACAGAGGGGCTATGACCCCTTTGGGACACTTGGAGTACCCACTTGCCCAGCCACAAGATGGTCCAGAGGAGTTGTGGAAAGCCCCTCTAGGATCCCCACTGGGAAAGCAGAGGCAGACGGGAATCAGAGCCATTCTGATAGGCTTGGATAGCTGAGATCCAAGCCACAAAGCCAAGGGTGGTACCCAGCCAGCAGGGTCAAGCTGACCACAGTTCCACCTGTGCCTTTGGAACTGAAAACCTGGAGAGGACAATAGGAGAGAAGGCCCTAGATCACACAGAGGCACGCCACAGCCTCGGTGTGCTGTTCTCCTTCACTCATGGCCATGCCAGCCCCTGAGAGAATGTCTTGTGTCCCAAAGGGTGCCTCACTCCCGTCCAGGAAGCAATGCTCTCTGGCCTATCCAGAGGTCAGACAGGGCAAGCCCCTAGGCTGGAGCTGAGTAGTGAGGCTAATGAGAGTGGAGAGAGCCCTGGTGTGGGGTCAGCCAGGCGCCCCCTGCTTCCTGCCCAGCAAAAGGGCAGGAAGGCGGCAAGTCCCGAGGCCAAGATCAACCAAGGGGGATGGGGGCAGAAATAGGGGAGCACAGCCACCCTACAGAGGACTCCTGGAGTTGTGTGTTTCACCTAAAGCTAAGACTCCCTACAGAGAACCCTTTTTCTGGAACTATGGACGGAGCATCTCCTCTCTAGTTCTGGCTAATCTGCCTCCCAAGAGCCATGCAGGCAGCCAGGGCATGGCTGTGGGGGTGGGGGGTAGGGAGGGTTGCAGGAGAATGGATCTAGGCTGAGCTCACTGTACTGCACGGACTCAGAGAGGGAAACAGTCACGCGGACACCTAGCCCAGCTCCACACAAGGGAGACAGGAGAGAGTTCAGAGACCTTGCAGAAAGCTAAGGAACCACCAACAACAAAAACCAGGAGAGGGAGACAAACCGAAGTCTCTGAGCTGTCAGGACCTTCCAAGGTAACTTCCTTCCAACATCCCTGCACACACCAGGGGACTCTGTCTGGGGACTTCTAGCTGGGTCAGTCCAGTGGACTGTTATCAGGGGACCTGCTCTTCTCGAGATACTTGCCACCTAGGATCCTGAGGCGACTTTTAAGACCACTGTGGCCAAGATGGTGAAGTTCAGAGTAGATCCTCCTGCACCCTCTGCTGGCCACAGAGCAGACCTGCCTGTGCTGGCTGGACCCCCTCAGGCACCCTGAGCAGGCCAGGGCGGAAGAGGATTTACTTGGTGTCTGGACATAACGATTGGGGCCTTCTGTAGAACTCAGGTGCTTGGCTCTAGGAGGGTGAGTATGTTGTAATGTCTGTCACAGACAGGCGTGAGCATGTGTACAGATGCCGAGTGCAAAGTGGCTGAGGCAGGAGGATCCCGGTCCTGTCTGGGCTCTACAAAGTGAGCTCACGGTGAGCCTGCAGTGCTTGGTGAGAAGCCTGTCTCAGAATTAAAAGTAAAGACATCTCATAAAGTTCAAGAGTTGAACAATTGCCTAGCATGCATAAAAGCCCTGGGTTGGATTACTAGGGGTTTGGGATACAAAGTGGTCCCTGCTGGGTGGGAGACCCAGCATCGGGACACAGGGACAGTAAAGCGTCTCATGGAGGTATAAATATGGCTTTGCACCAAGGAAGTGGCAGAGAGCCATGAGGAAGTGGCTAGATAAACGAACATGGCGGTTTATCTGCACGTGGGACCTAGGATGGAGGCAGACTTCAGAGCCCAGCATCCCCGAGTCTTTTTATCTATGGGCAGCGGAGACTGTGAAGTCGGGAGCCTTGTTATCTCACTGCTGTGCTGGGAGACGAGACATGGAGACTCCAGTGAGGAGGGCTGAGCATAGAGGAAGAGGGTGGGAGTCACTCCAGCCTTTGTCTGGAGAAGGGAAGGCAAAGTAGTCCTCTGAGATAGCAGGGAAGGGTCCGTGCATATGGAGCATACAGGTCAGGTGGGAGTCAGTGAATCTGGGCTCTGGTTTAACGCCTGCAGCATCATCAGCTGAGACAAGCGACTACAGGCTGACAGGACACTGCTGCGTCTTTAAACTGGGGTACTATGTGGGGTTCAGTGCATGAGGCAAGACAATTGGAGTCTAGCCTTGACTAACATTCTCTTTGCCCCCTTTTGTCTACTGTGACAGTCGATGGTATGACTGCCTTCCCGGTGCCCCTTCCTCCTGTAGATCTAAGATTGCAGGGGATAGGAAGACATTGAACGTTAAGATGGACAGAGTTGAGAGGCACAGCCCTGCCCACAAATCCCAGAAAAGCCAGTGTACTTCTGTGTCTGGCCAGGCAGGATCAGAAAGAAAAACAAACAACTCACAAGCCCAGGGAGCTTGGGAAAAGGAGGCCCCTGGGTAAAAGTAGAGAGAAACTCATGTCTGGCCCAAGTCACTAAGTGCCATGTTAGCAAACCTAACTAAAAATGGGGGTAAAAATGGGGCACAGGTGGGAGAGGCCCATAGTAGTAGGTAGGTAGTCACATGGCTGTTCTTGCCACAGCCTGACTCAAGGCCCAGCATGGTGGAGGTAGGGTTAGTTCAAGGTCCTCCTTAGTGGCATATGTAGTTCAAGGCTATGCCCCTGACTAGGTTCTAACACCACTGATGCATGCAACGTGTGCACGTGTGTGCTTGCTATTTTAAACCCTCCAACTCCATCTCTTTGTCTCTCTTCCTTTCTGTTCTACACCTGTGACCTAGGACTTCCTGCAAGATGGTGTCACGGAAGTGAGGGGAACGGCCCATGTCACCGCTGCCATGACAGGGTCCTCAGAACTCACAGGGGGCTTAATGCTCAAGCCCAGGCCCTAACTTTGAGTCTAGTCCTTTCCTCATGGTTTCTCTTGTTTCATTTTCCAGGGAGAGCGAGGCATGCCGGGAATGCCAGGCAAGCACGGAGCCAAGGTACCCATGCCTCCCCTGTGCCTAGTCCTCTCCCCAATCCTGGGAATCTTCGTTCCTTCCTGGGTCTCTCCCTTCTCACAGCCTGTAGGGAACATGGGATACACACTTCCTCCGTCAACCCTCCCCTTCCTGTATCTGTCTGTCCTTCCTGACATGAGCAGGTGAGGGTAATGTGATGTGACTCCCATCGCATCCTGGCCTTTCTGGATCATAAAATCCTTCTCGGCTCTCAGCTCTAGTGTGATCCTGAAACCCAAAGAAAATTCGAGAACCCTATGAGTCCCCACTAGGGCTTTTCTAAGTGATGCTTTGAGCAACATTTTTACCTCGAAGTATTCAGTCTTGAAGTGGGGGGTGGGGTGGGAATGGAATTCATACACCAGATAATAGAGGTGCACACATGTAATCCTGGCACTTGGGAGGTGGAGGTAGAATATATATATCCTGGAATACATATCCAGTTCAAGATTAGTCTGTGCTACAAGAGATCTCATCTTTAAAAAAGAGGGGTAGGGAGTGGCTCAGCAAAGAGCTTACTGTGCAACAGTGCAAGTGTGAGGACCCGAGTTCGAATCCCCAGCATCCACA
Source organism: Rhabdomys pumilio (assembly GCA_030674055.1). Classification (NCBI taxonomy): domain Eukaryota; kingdom Metazoa; phylum Chordata; class Mammalia; order Rodentia; family Muridae; genus Rhabdomys; species Rhabdomys pumilio. The sequence continues at coordinate 41,056,919 of JANHMN010000019.1, forward strand.
TAAATGAGATGGTGTGTGCTTATAATCCCAGCACTGGAAAGAAGAAACGGGAAGCTCCTGTGGGCTTGCTGTCAAGCCTGTGTAGACAATCAGTGAGTTCTGAGATCAGTGAAAGACCCTGGCTCAAATGATAAGATAGAAAGCAAAGGAGGGTGAACCGGACCCTGGCCTCTGGATTCCACATGTGTATACACGGTTATAGACTCCTACCAACACATGTGCATGCACACATATACCACATACAAGAAGAGAAGGGGTGGGGTTTACTTCCAGTTCATGAGGGCAGGTCTAGAGAGCTACATAGGCATAACCCCACCTATCCACAGGGGTGCACCCTGCTTTGCTGAAACCAACCCCTTTCTACGGGGTTGCCTGCTAGTCCCCTTTGACCTCACTGTCTTAGTTACAGTTTTACTGCTGTGATGCTGTGAAGAGAGCCCTTGACCACGGCAGCTCTTATAAAGGAAAACATTTCATTGGGATTGGCCTAGAGGCTCAGAGGTTCAGTCCATTATCATCATGGTGGGAAGCGTGGTGGCATGCAGGCAGACAGGGTGCTGGAGGAAGAACTAAAAGTTCTACGTCTTGATCTGAAGTCAGCCAGGAGGAGACTTGTCTTCTGCAGGCAGCCAGGAAGAGGGTCTGGTTCACTGGCTAGAACTGTCCACACAAGCGCATGCATGCATGCGTGCATGTATGTGTGTGTATGAATGAGACCTCAAAGCCCCGCCTTCACCACAGTGACAAGGCTACACCTCCAAATAGTGCCACTCAGCTTGTCTCATTCTCTCACACTCTGGGGAGTTGCCAGCTCTCAGTCAGCAGAAATGAGTGGACCTTAAGGCCAGGCAGAGCTGGGCTGGCTCAGCCAGATACCTCTGACCTCAGAGACCTTCATGCCTTTCTTTTCTCTACCAGGGGGTTCCTGGGATTGCCGTGGCTGGGATGAAGGTAGGTAAACCCTGTCACTGTGTCAGGGGCAGGATAAGAGTGTCAGGAGACCACAAAACAGGGGCTCGAGCTCAGCAGCTTCACAGCTGGATCAAGGGGAAGACGTGTTTCAGCCAGGTCTCCAGACTCCACTCAGAGTCCCCCAAGTCTGCCACTGAGAGAAGCCAGCTCTTTCCCAGACTCCAGAATGAGCTGCCACGGACTTCCAAAGACTCTGAAAAGCCAACATCCTTTCCCTGAACCCCTAACCAGGACACAGGGTACCCCGGCAGGACAGATGCCCAATGTTGATCTTTGCAGCAGCTCTGCTCGTTGGGAGCACCCCTGAAGTGCTCCAAACCTTCCCATCCTTCTAGGGCAGTTTCTCAACCTGTGAGTTGTGACCCCCCCCCCTTTGGAGGAGGGGTTAAATAACCCTTTCACAGGGATTGCCTGAGACCCCACCCCTGAAAACACAGATACTTTCATTATGATTCATAACACTAGCAAACTTGCAGTTATGAAATAGTAGCAAAACTAGTTTTACAGTCGGGGAGTCGGCATAGCACAGAGAACCGTATTAAAGGGCTGCAGCATTAGGAAGGTTGAGAACCGTTGGTCTAGGGGTTGAAATGAGACCCTCAGGAGCCTCTGTCCTGGGGTTTCCCCTAAGCAGAGGATGTGCCCCTCTTGGAAAGCAGAGGGCCCTTGTTCCTGCTTTGTCTCTCTCTGTTCTTCATTGCTGTCTTCTTTCCCACACAGGGTGAGCCAGGGACACCAGGAGCCAAGGTACTGGTGGAAAGGGAACCCTGTGGTGGCCATAGAGAAATGAGATTGGCTGGGGGTGAGGCTGACAGGGATCACCATTTTGCTTCTGTTCCCCCCTGGGGCCAGATGTGCATGTGTGCACGCATGTGCTTTGCATGCAAGTGTGCATGCATATGTCTATGTATGTTGGGGGAGCTAGCTGAGTCCTTTCATCAGGAGCCCACTGCAAAGACTTGCCTCCTTCCTGGTGCTGCCCCTATGTATGGCAGCTGTGAGAGATGAGAGGGGGCAGGCACGACACAGTCCCCTGCTCTTACAAGTGTCTCTTCTTATCCCCAACAATAAAGGATGCAGTATGAAAGACATGTCAAACAAACTTGAAAAAAATTTTCCATGGAGCCAGGCCAGGTAGCACAGGCCTAGCATCTTGCCTACTTAGAGGTCCAAGGCAAGAGAGTGGCAAATCATGTCAAGCCTGTTGGACTTAGCATGCCCCTTTTCTCCAAGAAAATGGTGTAAAAGGGGCAGAGATATATAGCTCAGTGGTAGTATGCTTACCTCGCACGCAGGAGGCCTTAAGTTCAATCCCCGGTACACAGATTTATTTGATGTGAGCCTTGGAGGGCAGGGAAGGGGAATATGCCACATGTGCACTGGGAAACCCTTAAGATCCGATATGGTAACATCTGTATATTCACCTGAACGCCTCTGTTTAAAAGGAGCCTGAGAACAGCTGTCTGGGAACTCTGACCTCTGATTGACCCTCATCCTCCCTGCTCTGTCTGCCTATCAGTGACTTTCTCCTCTTATCTCTAAGAGAGAGGCCAGGGCTCAAGGTGTGCTGGGAAAGAAAGACAGAGGAGAGGACAGAGGAGAGGACAGGCTGCCTCAAGGGACACTGGTCCCCGGGGCTCTACCATGTAGCTACTGTGCTGAATATGCATGTTGTGAAAGAAAGGAATATGGCATGGACCAGCAAACTTGGGGACACACACCCCTCTAGAAGTCTTTGGCTCTCAATGAAAAGCCAGGGGATCCTACCTCAGCATCTTTGTTACCAAGCATCCCTGTAGATGGGACCTGCATCTTTTGCTCTTGCTATTGGGGATGCCGTGCTAAAGCCCACGCCAGGTGCAGCCATTTTCCCCATCTTGACTCTACTTACCAGGCTCCTGCCTGGCTCTCTCTGCCTCCTTACTTGGCTCCACGGCCATGTTACAAGGCAGCCTATACCCAAGGGCAAGTGGCAGGGACATGACACCTAGAGCCACCATGGTATCGTTCATGGCTCCAGATGGAAAGACCATTGATGTTGTGGCCCCAGAACCCCCCAGATCATTTTCTCGTATGTAGGAATGGCATTCCCACACTCAGCACTGTGGAGGCAAGGGTTCTAACGGCAGCCCGAATCAGACTCCCTGCTGGTGGGGTGCACTGGCCACTGCTGTGGACTTGAACTGCCCCCTCCCAACTTCATATGCTGAAGCCCAGAGCCCCAAGGGGTCTGCCTTAGAGGGTAGGGCTTTTAGGGGATAACAGAGGTTAAGTGAGGTCACATGGGGGAAGACCCTAATCTGATGATGTTAGTGGCTTCATCAGCAGAAGAGAGAGTGTTCCTCTTTGACAGTGAGAGCCCTGACAGAAGGCAGCCGTCTACAAACCGGGAGAGCCCTTCACTTCTCCCTGACACAGGCACCCAGATGGCAGACTGGCACTGTAAGAGACTGGACCTCTGCTGTCTCAGCCACTCAGGTGTGGTACTTTGTTACAACACCCGTGCCGACTCACGCACACAACTGTGGAGGCAAAGGGAGGTCTGTGCCCTAATAGGACGACTATGGCTGTGCCATTAGCTCAGTAAGGGCCTGTCTACTGCCACCTGGCTCATGAGGCAGGCTGGCTCTAGCTGTGAAGGGAAGCTTGGGTTTATCCAACCCTTCCAGGACTCAGTGATTCATGCCTTAGGGACCAATAGCTGAGTTCCTCGGTATTGGACAGAGCTGGGGCAGGGAGCGCTGCACCAGCGAGCCACAGACCGAGTGTATTGAACGGTAAGACTTGCATCCTCTCTCAGCCCCAGAGGCCAGGAGCACAAAGGTGGGGAAGGATGGGGAGCACAGTCTGAGGGCTTTGGCTTCTCGAGTGATTTATGACCATCACCGTGTTCCCTCGGCTTGCAGAAGCCTCACCTCATCCGCTTCACATAGCCTCTGTGTGTCTGAGTCTGTGTGTCTGTCTGCTGCCAGTCTCCAGACTTCCCTGCCCTGTAATGTCCTGGGAACACTGGGTTCTGTCTACTCCAGCATGATCGCTTTCATAGTTGATCTTAACTGATCATCAATGACCCTGTTTCAAAAAAAAAACAGGAAAAAAGGTCATTTTCTGATGTACTAGAAGTTAGGACTTCAATACCAAACTTCGCTGGAACACAATTTGGCCCATGACAAATTTCTCAGAAAGGATGTTCAGGTGGATGGATGCACAATGCAGGGGACCAGATGTAAAAAATAGCAGAGTGGATTCAAGGGGGAGTTCCCAAGCTCTGGCTTTCCATACTGTTCTTTCTGTCCCCACCCCCAACCCCAGGAGAGCAGGACTCAGCTGTGGACTGTGGCCAGTGTTTCTTCTCCACCCAGGGGAGCCATGTGCTAAGAGGGTAGGGGTGCTGCCTCCCAGATGTCCTGACGAGGTTGTTCTTAACCCTGTTCTCCCTGTTCCCTGCAGGGTGAGAAGGGCGCTGCAGGCTCCCCTGGCCTCCTGGGGCAGAAGGTAAGCAGGTACACATTTTCAGTGGTGGATGGTGGGCTCTCTGCTAGCCTCAGTATCGTCCTGGACCTGCACACTCCCAGACTAGGGGGAAATGGCTGGAGTACACAGCAAGACTGAGGTCGGCTTCCCACAAGAAGAGCCCATGAATGCACCGATTTGTAGAATTCAGTAGCTAGGACCTGGCTTGGATTTCTTCATGCAGGTTCTGAAAGCCTACCGCCTGGAGCTCTGAAAGTCAGCTCATTTAAAGCCATTTAAATTTTTTTTTTTAATTTGTACATTTGTAAGCGTGTGTGTTACTATATATGCTCCTGTGCCTGGTGCACATGTGTGCATGAATGTGGAGGCTGGAGGTTGACCTTGGTTACCATTCCTCAAGGGTTGCCTACCTTGGTTTGAGACAATGTTTCTCTTATCAGTTGATAAACGAAGCTGGTTGGCTAGTGAGCCTCGGGATCTGCCTGCCTCTGCCTCCCCAGCCCTAGGATTATAAAAGCATGGTACCATACCCGGCTTTTTAGTCTAGTGGGGGATGGGCACCGGGTGCTGGGAATCCAAATTCTCATCCTTGAGCTTGTGGGCCAAGCACTTTACTGACTAAGTTATATCTGATGAGGTCCCTCTGTGTTACCATTAAAAGTTAAGTCATTTTTTAAAAGCTGGAGGTCCAATTATGTCTGGGGAGAGCTACAGAAAAGGTCTCCCTAGGAGAGCCAAGGCTAGAGGCGATGAGCATTCAAGACTGAAAGGACAGGCAAAGCTTGCTGTCACAGGGCATATTTTCTTCCCACCTAGGACTGCTCACTCCTTGAGAGCCCAGTGTAACTTGTGCCCCCGACCCCTGTCTCAATCACCAGTATTATGTTGGTCCCACAGCAGGGCTGACCCAGAAAACCCCCCAGCATCTTAGTGGCCTTTCTGTGGTCAGCCTGACCTCAGGACTGCATTCTGCCTGCTGCTCTTCTTCCTTGGATGGGAGTCAATCAACCAGCTCGCCCAGTTTGGGGAGCCAGTGATAGAACTCTGCTTTCCATCCCCAGGGAGAAAAAGGTGATGCCGGCAATGCCATTGGAGGAGGCAGGGGGGAGCCTGGCCCCCCGGGGCTCCCTGGGCCCCCTGGGCCAAAGGTGAGTTTTTGCTGGCATCTGCATCAAGAGAGATATGGAGCCCCAAAGAGGCACAGACAGATAGCACCAGGAGACTAAGGGGCTAAGTGTGTTTCTGCCTTCCCAGCATCCTAGAGAAACAGCTCCAACCTAACCCAGCAGGGGCTGCGGAGTTGCGAGACAACCACAGCAGCAGCAGCAGCACCACTCCAAGCTGTCCTCTGGGCCTGGGGTCATAGGTCATGAAGTTGTCACAGCTTGGGTCTCAATGAGGACTTAGGGATGCCTGGCCACCATGGGAAGGAGAGTTAGAAGGCTGTGTTCACGAACTCCGGTCCATCTTCCATGATCTCTGCCTTCATTCTTCTCTCCACACATCCTATCCTGAACTCCTGGGGACTCCCTTCCCACAATTCCCAGGTGTGTCCCCTTCTGGTGCCCAGGCAGGCAGGACCTGGCATAGGTGTCTTGCCGATGAACTCCTGGCCCTCTAGCAGCTGACCGGGCTGCTGTGTGTGCCTTCACCTCATCTCTCTCCTTGCTAGGGAGAAGCTGGTGTCGATGGCCAGGCTGGGCCCCCAGGACAGCAAGGAGACAAGGTAAGATCCCCCACAGTCAGAAGCTGCAGGATGACGGTGACTTTGGGTGTTTAGACACAGCTCAGAAAGCCAACCATCCCTAGTCTAACAAGACCCCAGTGCTGACCCCAAGCTAGCTAGCTAAACCTGCGTTCAGAGACAGCGGGCACAAAAAGCCTGTCTAGAGACTGGGACACTTTAGCTGAAGGAGGAGTCTAAACTCTGGCTTCTAGTAGCTTCCCACACCACAGATCTAGACAGAGAACTTCCTTCTGTCCCTGCCTCCAACACAGGCACATGATAACCAAACTCCTGAGGTGGAAGAGACACAGGGAAAATCCTCGTAGAGACAGTGGCAGGGCCATCTGAGTTGGGCTGACAGAGCATTCAGATTCCCTTCAGCTTGGACTTGGTGTGTGAGTCAGGGTTCTCTAGAGTCACAGAACTTATGAATATCTCTACATATGAAAGGAGATTTTTTTTTTTTTTTTGGTTTATTTGAGACAGGGTTTCTCTGTGTAGCCCTGGCTGTCCTGGAACTGAAAGTACAGCCTGTAGTCCAATGAACCCAACAATGGTCAGCTGTGAAGGGAAGTCCAAGAATCTAGTAGTTGCTTCGTCCCAAGAGGCTGGGTGTTGCAGCTGGTCTTCTGTATTAGCTGGGGTCCTGAAGAAGTAAGTTCCAGCAGATGTGCTGGCGAGTGAGTGCAAGCAGGCAGAGAAGAAGGAAGCCTTCCTTCTTCCAATGTTCTTATGGGGGCCTCCAGCAGAAGGTGTGGCCCAGGTTAAAGGTGTGTACCCCATGTCTGAACATGAGCTGTTCTTTAGTTGGCACTTGCTCTGTCCCAGGCTGGCCTTGAACTCAGAGATCTGCTTCCCTCTCTCTCTTGGGATTAAAGCATGCTCCAACATGTCTGGACCTAAGCTTTTCGAGGCCACATGCCTCAAGATCTAGATCAAAAGCCCATGTCTTCCAGCCTCAAGATGTGCTCTCCATTTCTGGAGTGTAGTTCATTCCAGATACAGTCTGGGAATAGCCTTCACAATGTGGTGTTTTGTCTTCAGAGTTCACATTATCCTAGAAAACTGAGATGTGTGATTTGTACTTCGATTGATAATGCCCCTATCCCACCTACTCCATATTACCTGGTCCTGTTTCCATAGGAACAACCTCCAGCCCCTGGCTCACCCTCTACCTGCTCCCTCCTGACACCCTTGGCCTCTGGGTTGCACCCTGTGCTCCCTTCTGTCCCAGGGAGAGTGGTCCCTGAAAGGACCGCATGGGCTCCCTTTGGCCATCACTGAACAGCGGGCAGTAAACCCTGCTGGCGATACAGAACGGGAATCAGATGAATGGGGCTAGATCCCTACTGCCAAGGATGAGACTGGTTTGGGGAACTGGGAAAAGGTGGCCAAGGGGACAGACAGAAGTCACCAACAACTAACATAGCAGAAAAGAAGGGACATCATTAAGTGTAAAATGAGTAGATCCAGTCTTACCAACCCATTTCACTGTTATCAATGCAACAGGGACAGCCAGGAGCAGCTGGGGAACAGGGACCCGCTGGCCCCAAGGTATGTTCATCTCTCACCTGGAGTTGTAGCATGAAGGGGCTTGACTCTGAGCTCTTAGAGGGGTGGGAAGGGAAGGAAGGGCTGGACTCTAGGAGGGATGTCTGCATAGCCATGGTGATTGGACTCCGCCATCTCTGGGCCTGGCTAGTCCCGTTTGGTCTGCAAAGCCTTGAGCATCCTGACAAACAGCCCAAGATGCTCTATGCTACTCCGGGTCCTGGCAGGTACTGGTACCGCCACTGTGGGCTTCAGGCCCTCAGGCCCCTCCTGTCCCAGGCTCTGGCTGAGACTTTCTCTGCTTTCTAGGGCTCCAAGGGTGAACCCGGCAAGGGAGAGTTGGTGGATTATAATGGGAGCATCAATGAGGCACTTCAGGTGAGTGGGCTCTACTCTGGAGGCTGGGGATCCGCTGGACCTCAGCCTGTACCTTTGCAGATGATGTTTCTAGTTAAACTTCCAGATAGAGTATCCCCTTGCTTTCTATTAGCCTCTGTGGAGCCTCCAGGCAAATGGTCCCATTATTTGGCATCATGTGGCTCGATGTCTTGTCCCATCTGGTTAATACACGGGGGCTCTAACTAAGCCAAGTGCCATTGGGAGTACCCTGGTTTTCACAAAGTGCCACTTATCAAGGTTCTGGGGACACGCCACTCTGGGGCACCCCCCTTCACCTGGTAGGAGCTGCCTCCCTGAAAGGTGTCAACTTTCTGTCAGTTTCTCCTGTCTCAAGACCATGAGCCCTCATCTTTTAAACAGGTGCCTTGACCTTGGGCACAAGTCATTGCTGGACCATGGTGGTAGTAAGTGGAGAGGCCACCCCATGTTCTGAATGATTTTTCTAGCATTTTTTTCAGACCTCTAGACTGGCAGCACTCCGTCCTTAGTGAGGCCTGCCAGGCAGTTCCAGAGTTCCCCTTAAGGGCAAAGCCACACCGGATTGGGAGTTGCTCCTTCAAACCATCCAGGTGTGTGAGGCTGTGTAGTGTGGGAGTCTCTGTTAGAGCCAAAGGGTCATCTGCCTGCTGTGCTTCAAGAGAGTGCTTTGCCAGCCCCCTTCTCAGGGTTCTGGGAGAAGAAGAAGAAAAAAAAAAGGGGGAAGCCCCCTCGGTGCCAAGGAAGAGAAGGGGTGCTGTGTCCTTCTCGCCTATGGCTAAGAGGTTGCACTCTACAGTAAGCAAGTAAGCAGGCCTAGGCTGACACGAGTAGCCAGGAACAGCATCAGGCTTTGGAGAGATCTCATCCAGGTGTCCTCCATCCAGTTAGCAAACCGCCTCTGGGCAGTGTGGGAGTGACATAAAGCTGAGAGTCACAGAGTACATCTGGGAGGGTCTTCCTCCACTCTGCCCCTCTAGAGGGACATCACTGCAGGGGGGACCTGGCAGCTGGAGACTGTCACTCTCCAGCTAATTGTACTGTATTGTTGTTTCAGGAGATCAGGACGCTGGCCTTGATGGTAAGTCACCCTCTTCCCTGGTTTCCCTCAGGCACTGGGCGAGGAGAGCACAGTCTAGAGTTCTGACCTCTGGAAGGCCTGTGCTGAACTCCTGAGCCATGCCAGGCAGAGGGGGCTCCAAGCCAGAGTAAGGGCAGGAGCTGCATGTCCCTGTATCAGGGCTATCGGTGGTGACAGCCCATCTACCAAGGCTCACTGGAGCACAACATGAACTCTGGGTTATATTTATAGAATCTCCAGAGGCACAACCAGCCTGCACCTCCCCCCACAACTTTCTGAAAAAAAAAAAATGGGTAACAGCTGTCTATGCAATCTCAGTATCTGTTCCTGGAAAAACCCTGGAATTCCATGCTGGGTTCTGCACATGTGCTGACCAGTGACAAACACGAAGAAAACATTTGTAGTTACAACGACTGTTTCCAGCTTCAGCCCCCACAGTGAAGGGCAAAGGGGTCCTAAAGTTCTGGTTTAGAGGGAGTCTCACTTCCTATAATGTTGGGGACCTGTACACAGCAGGATGACACACAGGTGGCTCACGTCCAGAGTCCCAGTACTCAGAAGGCAGAGACAGGAAAGTCAGGAGGCAGAGGTAGGAGGGTCACCCCAAGTTCAAGGCCAGCCTGGTCTATGTAGTGAGCTCTGGCCCAGATAAAGCCATCTACAGGGCCTTGTCTCAAAAAACCAAACTATTTCCAGGGACATCTCATCCCTGGACACTGTTATAAACCGCAAGGTTCTGGAACCAATGAACTTCATTTGGGAACATTAAAATATGTGATATTTAAAGGGCCATCAGGAGCAAGGTCTACACAGCTTTGTCAGTAATGTGCTTGCTGGACTTTTGAAAATAAGGACCCAAGTTTGATCACCAGAGCCCAAGTGCTGGGTCAGGAAGATGGCTGGGGAGGTAAAGGTGCTTACTGTGTAAACCTGGTGACCTGAATTTCATCCATGGAACTATGGGGGGAGGGGAGTAAATTCCATAAAGTCGTCTCTACATTCACGATGTAGCTTGTGTGCATGCACAAGTACACACGTACACACACACACACACACACACACACACACACACACACATACATATCTTTTTTTGAAGTCAGACATGGTGGCATAAACTTATGAACGACCTTGAACTCCCAGCTCTGGGGAGGAGGAGACAAGCTTTCCTGTTGGTTTGAGAATCCCTGAGGGTTTCTGGCCAGTCAGCCTAGCCTACTAGATGAACTCCAGGCCAATGAGAGATGACAACAACAACAACAACAAAACAAAACAAAAAAACCACAAGCTGGATAGCAGGGACACCCAGGCTTATCCCCTGCCTCCATACACACACGCACCCACCCAGATACCCATCCCCCACCACAGTGGACACAACAGCTGTTAGAAAGAAAAAGTTACCCAGAAGTAGCATATTTTCTGACATAGCTTCCAGGAAAATGTACCAGTTTCAATGTGTAGGTGTCACACAGGAGCCACAGCAAATTCTCCAGGAGCCACGAGAGTCATCTTGCACCCACCCATCTTACACACACCATAAATGGCTTTCTGCCAGTGTAGAGCAGACTTGTGTTTTCTATAATTTCATAGAATGGAATCACAGTGTAGGCATGTAACTCTGGTTTCTTTCCACAACATAATGTGCCTAATAATTGTTCCTGTCATTGCCTGGGTCAGAACCGGTACTTCCCCCTGCTTTTTGGAATGCCATCATGTAGACAGTTGGACATTTATGGATACTTATGCTGTTGACTCTAACCTGCCAGGAAAAGTCACATTCTCTCTCTGTACTCCTAGAGAAAAAGCTGTTTGGCATAGCTCTCTGCACCCCACAGCTATAACCCAACACCCCGGTGCTCATCTGTTTGCATTTTGCGGTTCCCCATGCTATTTGCTTTGTCAAAACCCTAGAGGCTTATGGGATATAGTACAGTTGGTTGAAATCTCACCTATTATGCACAGAGCCCTAGGTTAATCTCCAGTACCACATAAAAGCAGGCATGTTGTTACACATATGGAACCCCAGTACTCAGGAGGTATAGTCAGTAGGATCAGAAGTTCAAAACCAGCCTCAACTATATAATGAGTTCAAGGCTGGTCTAGACTGTATGAGACCTTATCATTCAGACATACACATGCACA
>JANHMN010000019.1:41072096-41113852 GCA_030674055.1 Rhabdomys pumilio
AATTAAATATGACAGAAATATATTGCTTTTCCTCCTTTTAATTCTCTTTCATTTATAAACAAAGCCTGTGTTCATTTTAAACATTTTAGGTTGCTAGGTAAAATGGACTATGGGAGAGTATATAGATGTTTAGAACACATTAAAACAGCAGTTCTCATAAGCTGGATGTGGTGGCACATGCCTTTAATCCCAGCACTTGAGAGGCAGGGGCAGGTGGATCTCTGTCAGTTCGAGGACACCCTGGTCTACAAAGCCAGTTCCAGGACAGCCGGACAGGCAAGGGCTGTTACACAGAGAAACTGTCTCAAAAAAAACAAAAACAAAAACAACAACAACAAAAAAAACCCAAACAAACAAAAGTACCTTAGTACTTTTGGTACTGTGTTTGTTTCTTGTTTTGTTTTGAGGCACAGTCTCACTATGTGACTCAGGCTGGCCTTGAACTCACAGAGATCTGCCTGCCTCCCAAGGGCATCACCACATTCAGTGGAATGTGGATTTCTATATGCACCCTTACGATCAGCTCTGTACATTATTTATAATAAGAACAATGTGTGTGTGTGTGTGTGTGTGAGTGCGCGCATGCGCACATGCGCGCGCATACATGTGTGCTTGAGTTTTGCTGGAGAGAAAATCTAGAGCTTTTATGCATACTAGCCCAGTGCTCTACCACTAAGCTACAGCCCCAGTCCAAGTGCCCTAGTTTCATTTCTGTTGCTGTGATAAAAATACCCTGACCCCCTACCAAAAAAAAAAAAAAAAAAAAAAAAAACCTTGGGGAAAAGAGGGTTGGTTCCATTTAGCTCCCAATTCCAGGCTGTTTGTCCACTGATGCAGGGAAGTCAGGGCAGTGGTAACCTGAATCAGCTAGTCATGTCACATTCATAGTCAAGAACAGAGAGCAATGAATTGTGCATGCTCACTCACTTACCGATACAGTTCAGGTACCCCAGCTTAGGGAATGGCACTGCCCACAGTGGGCTGACTCTTCTCGAATCAATTCACTTATTACCCTACCACAGATACGGTCGCAGGCCGGCCCAAGGAAGGACAAAGGCTGTGTTCTCTACAGGGAGGTCACATGGAGCAGAACCACCACAATCCAAGGGACACTGGTGTTTTTTTATCTGACCTAAATCCCTTTTGCTGCACCTGCCCTTGAAGGAAATACAGCCATCACTAGCCTATTCATTACAAACCTGGGGCAGAGCTAGTATTAAAGAATATTCTTCAGGGTCATCTCAGCCTCCTCTGGCTTCAGATAACCAGTCTCAGCTCCCTTAAGCCAAGGATTTCAAACTCACATGTCTACTGGGTCCAGGCAACAGATGAATGGAGAGGCCAGAGTTGAAGTCAGCAGTGGGTGGAGCCTGGGCAGACTGGAGATCAGTCCTTACCTAATGGGCAGGGCTCTTACTCCTTTCCTTGCCATATGCAGCATGGCACAAATCCGTGCTAGCTAAGTGGTATCCCAGGGTAACCTGGAGTAGTAGGTGATCTAGAAACATTTCCTGAAAATGTTTTCCGGTCAGCACCGTCGTGGGATGCCAACAGTTTGCCCTGAGTTCCTGTCCTCAGTCTCCTATAGGGTGTGTACTGTCCTGATCTTCGGTGGCAATCCCATCCTCCTGTGACCTTAGCTGGACCAGGACCTTAACAGAACATAACACAACTTCCCTTTGGCTTCCAGGTTCCTGGGCCACCAGGGCCAGAGGGTCCTCCAGGACCTCCGGTAAGTGTCAAGGACTCTGTAGCTTTTCAGCCATTGTGGTTGGACCGACAGTGTCCCCTTCCTTGGCAATCACTGAGATCAACCTCATCCTTCCCCCACATAGAGATTTTCACTTCCAGAAAATGCCCCCCCATCCCTCCTTGCTCTTCCCTCTCATTGTAAACATGTCATCCCAGTAAGTGACACACCAGGGATCCCGGACACTGCCTGGCTGACTGGAATGGAAGCCACAGGCTTGCTCTGTCATGCAATCTGCTCAACATTTATTTAACCCTTTCTGTCAGATGTTTGTCCTTCCTCCTGTTACCAAGAGGATGCTTTTTTAAGAAAGTGACCCATTAAAACTTTTCCAACTGGATGCAAATAGAAGGTCCCTTCGAATGAGCAGGTGTTGGTCTGCACCTCTTCATGGTCCACGATGCCTCTTACATTCTGGTCATCCATTGTACTAGCAGCGACACTGATAGTGGACACCATTTAAAGAACGTTCCGGGTCCCACATACTAAGTGCTTTGCATAGTTGCGTTTCCACTGATACCTGCTCTTCCCTTCATGAGACTCCGAGTCAGCCACACGGAGGTTTTGTACCAGCCCCTGGCTGGGCAGATGGTTCTGACTCCACCCCCAGGAAGTCCAAACTTAAGCCACGCCCACATTCCCTTCTACCCCCTCAAGAGCTGAGACTCCACATCCCCAACCCTTGTTCGTCTGTGGGCACCTACACATGCCATTCTAATATTCCTTGTTCTGATTCCAAACACAGGGCCTCCAAGGTGTTCCTGGACCAAAGGTAAGGAAAGGTCATGTGACAGATACTGTGGGTGGGACACACTTCTGAGACCTAGTTGATCTTTCTCCCTAAATGGCACCACTCGATAGGTGCAGCTAGGCCTTCAGGGCAGAATGAAGTCCAGTAGTCCCTCTGACATCCACTACTGACACCTAACTTGCTTTGGGATGTGAAATTCTCCATTCACCTCTTGAATTCCATGGAGTGGCTTGCTTAGCAAATGATCAGACTCTTGCCCCATCTCTCCAGACTCTTCCCTCACCCTAAAGTATGGCAAGACTACCATCCCTAGCCTCCCAGACCCCAGGGCAAAAGACGGCGGTCCGGCAGCAGACCGGTTCACTGACACCTCTGAACGCCTTTTCCATACAGGGAGAAGCAGGCCTAGATGGCAGTAAAGGAGAGAAGGGCTCCCAGGGAGAAAAAGGAGACCGGGGGCCTCTGGGATTGCCTGTAAGTACCTTGGAACTACTAGTCTTCTGGGAGGAGCTTCACGGGGTAGCAGAGAAAAGGGACAGGGGCCAGGGAGGACACTGCTCTGCACCTAAATTTCTGAGCATTCCAGTGTGCTGGGTTCTTCATTTCATAGTGGGGAAGGAGTTCAGGCCCTCAGCGTCTTTCCCAAGCCTAGTCTTAGTGCTACAAGGATGTGAAACTAACTGAGGTAGAATCCGAACCCGAGGAACAATCTGATGGAGAACCAGAAAGGCCTGAGGCGAGCCGCAAGGCCTGCTGGTATCTGACTTGAAGCCATAAAGGTGTGCTCTGAGGGGGTAAGCAGAGAAGACTTGAGGTCGTTGGTGCCATGAAGGTGGGCAATTGCTAGTCTCCTCTCCCCTATCTTCCCTGAATAACCCGATGGGAGACCTTAGCTCTGATCTCTTATACGCCAGTCACAGCACCCAGGCATGTACAGAGTCAGCCCTGTGGTCCTAGCAGGCCGAAGCTCCTCCCACAACCCTATGCTCTGAGTCTTGCAGAGCCATAGGCCCCCTCATCAGCATCTGAGGGCTGCTTCCAAGCTTCTGCCTGTCTAGAGGTATGGCTGACTGAGTCTCCATCGCATCCTCCCGGTGGCCTGGTGGCTCTCTCATCAGCAAACAAACCATCTTCTCATTTGCTGGTGGTCACTTGAGGTTACAGATGGTTAGTGGCCAGACTGAGCCTGAAGGTTGCTCATCCATTGAAGCTACAGGGGGCTTCCTCTGTTTCCAGCTTCAGGCCAGTCCCTAACCCCAGGCAGCTGTAAACAGCAGAGGAACCGATACCAAACACACAGGGGAGGCCAAAGGAACAGTTTCTCTCTCACTGGTGCGGCGTAGGAAGCGCGCGAGACCACGGAAAAGTGATGGCTTTAGCAGATGTTTTCCCACATCAGGAGCCATGTCTGGAATGACTTTAAGTACACACGGAAGCACCTCCCGACCCCTTCAACCACAGGTCACCTGTTGTATACCTTCATGGCGCCAACAACCCCAATAAATATGAGAGGCTTCAGTTAGAGGTACCCAGCAAAATCTACAAAACAAACACACACAAAAAAAAAATAATAATAATAAGCTTGTTTCTAAAAGGCAGTTCAGGAGGACTTTACGGGAGGCAGTTGGGACTGGCAGTGATTGTGGTGTCCTAGAGATCAAATAGCCCTTCCCAGGGGAAGCAGTCTCTTAGCTCAGGTGACCTTAGCCTTGAAGGGGAGAAGAGCCCAGCAAGTTTGAATCTTTCAGCTGGATGCCTGACATTTTATAGGCAGTTGCCCCATCTCCTGGGTGGGTATTGATGCCAGTGGCTCACCAAGGGCCGGAGTGCTTTGGTCCATTCCCCCTGACTCAAACCTCTCAAGTGCATTTGGTAGCAACAGTGTATCTACAAAACCCATGGCTGCTCAGCTCCAGGCTGCTTCTAGGCTTCACCTGGATATCAGCATCTATGTGGTAGCAGGTAGCAGCCTCATCTTCAGGCCTGTCCTGCTGACATCCCCCTCCCCCAACTCATTTAGCCAGTATACTGTGAAGCCTGCTGGGCGCTTTCCAAATATGCTTTGACCTGGGCCCCACTCTTGGAGAGTTATGCAACTGAGCCAGCGTGGAACCTGGGCATCTGTATTGTGAACAGAACCCCAGGAGAGACCACATGAGTTCAGCCCCTCAGCTCTACCTTTGGGGTCAAAGTAAGTTCCCAAATCAGTGGTCTCAACGCTGAAAACAGGGTCACCTGAGCCTTGGAGCCACATCCTACCTAATAATACCTTTTCCCAGGATGAGCACCACGCATTCCGTCTTCCAGTCTCTCCCCTCTCCTACCCAACCCTGAGACTCGTTTCTGAGTCTCAATTGGAAGCAGTTTTCAAGAGGTCCATGCTTGCTGGCTAGGTGTACCCTGCTGCCAACCCCAGAGACCACTTTAGACCCTGGAACTAGGAAAAAAAAAAAGTCCCCATTCCCACCAAATGCTTCATTGGTCAGCAGGAGTGGGAAGGCCACAGGGCACATGGGATGAGTATGTCACAGGTTGGCAGCTGTAGACCTCTGGTCCTGCTAGCTCCTAAGCCTCTGTCTGTCAAAGGACACGTGCGGGTGGACTAAGTTTGTGTGTGAACTGTAAAGTGCCAGCGAATGTCAAGCGTGGTGGTCAGTATCGTCATTTAAGGGCTAGTCCTGCCTGCCCAGATGGAGCAGAACTGGTTTAAAGCCAGTGCTGGGGTCAGCGAGAGGGTTAAGTGGGTAAAAAGCAGTCGCTGCTGAGTCTACAAACCTGAGTTCAGTTTCTGGAACCCACATGGTAGAAGGAGAGAACTAGCTCCTGTAAATTGTACGTACGTACGTACACACACACACACACACACACACACACACAAATATGAAAGCAATTCTAATCACTCCTAAGGCTTATAAGGTACAGAACGGCCTGTCTTTATAGGGGAGCAAAGGAAACTGGGCTAGCATCCCTCCAGGACTCCCTCCGTGCAGTCTGCCCCTAAGGAGGGAACATAGCTCTGGATACACACTTACCTCCAGGAATGCCTTTCTGCGCGCCCTCTTCCTGGAGCACTAAAGCACCCTGGGAAGAGGGGTTCCTGTGAGGTGAAGGGACAGAGGGGGACAAGAGCTGTGGAGGGTCAGAGCATCTGTCCTCCGTGGTTTATGCCAACTCAGCAGCCAGCCACAGCCCTCGGTGTCTCCGTGTTCCTGTCCGTCTCCGTGTAAACACACCCACTGTCCTCCCCGTGGTTGTTTATGGCATTTGTGTCTGTCTGGAGTCACCGCTTTACTCACCTCCCCTCCCCCATTGTCTCCTTTTTCTCTTCCCCTTCCCTCCCTTTCTTTTGGTCAAACTGTGCCCTTCGTCCAGGGAGCTTCAGGTTTGGACGGCAGGCCTGGGCCACCGGTGAGTGTCATTACTCCATCACCCCACCCCCACCCCATCCCTGTCTGGCCTAAGACCCCTCTTGTCTATCCTGCTGTGGCCTTGTTCGCTCCCCACTCCCACCCCAACCCCTGCAGTGATAGGGACTATGTTTTGTCCTGCCATAGACACCAGAAAGTCCCCTCTATGTCCACATCAGAAATGCCCTTTCAGGCATCTTGGTGGCCACTGTGGACGAACATTCAGGGACCCCAGGACATGCCAAGCACAGGGCAATAAAAGTCACTCTAGCGACAGTGACCTCGATGCTGAGACCAACCTGGAAACCCTACCCTGGGGCTTGAGCCAAGATGTGTCTCCGACAAACACAAGTGTCTGTGTGTGACCTTCACGCTGTACTGTTGTCATACTGTGACGTCTGTCCTGTCTGCCTGTGAGCCTCCCGGTCACATGGAGTCACCTTTCCCAGAGTGTTTGCGTGGGAGCATAGAAGGGTCAGTATAGGAGTAACATGTAGGAGCCTGGAGCCCCCGTATTGGCTCATTGTCCTGTGGGTGTGTTTTAACCACATCTTTCACAGTGGGTGGCATCCAAGCCACCCTGCAAGCACAATAAAAGGTCTATATGACAGAGCAGCTGAAACACCTGGACCCTCTGTTACTCTGTCCCTCCTGATTCCAGACAAGAGTTCTAGCTATCTCATCTGCAGACACAAAGCCCTGAAGGGCCACAGGAAACGCCCCTTCACTTTACCTGCACAGAATACCCTGTGGGGTTGCCAGCATTGGTTCTGGGTGGGATCAGGGCACAGGATTTCCCCAGCTTGGAAGCCATGCCAGGGCTGTATGCCTGGCGACTTGTAGCCAACCAGCTATGCCTTGATGACAGTTTCTA
Source organism: Rhabdomys pumilio (assembly GCA_030674055.1). NCBI lineage: Eukaryota > Metazoa > Chordata > Mammalia > Rodentia > Muridae > Rhabdomys > Rhabdomys pumilio. The sequence goes on from JANHMN010000019.1 coordinate 41,078,879, forward strand.
AGGTCCATTACCCAGGAATCAAAGCTATTTATTGTTAGCCGGCTAGAGCGCCACATGGGAGAGAAGAAATTCAGACAGGTTGTGGGGCAGGGCCTAGAACTCTCAGAGGTAGAACACCCAGGTGGCCATGCAGAACATCGTCTTGCTGAATGCCAACTCTGTCTCCTCGTAAGAGCGAGTCACAGAGCATCCTGTCCTGACAGTAGCTGGAGGTCACTTCCAGCATTCGCACATTTATCCATGGAGGCCTTGAGACAGATTCCTTAGTTGATCTTCTAGATTTACAGAGGGGAACCAAAGCCTGGGTTAGTCCATGGAGGCCTTTCAGTACTGAGGAGTCTGGGACATGGAGGCAGGGAGCCTGCCTGAGGCCTGCTCCGAGCGAGCTGCCACTGTGGTCTGAATTCTCTTCTCTTCCTCCTCTTCACTGCACAGAGGACACAAAGAACCTCTCCTGGCTCTGTTTGTTTTCTGTGACAATAATCCGCATTCTCCCATGTGCTAATGTCCTGCCCTCCCCAGCCACGCTCAGAGTACCGGACAGTATCCTCCTAGGCCCAGCCCCACAGTCTGATCCGAGTAGAGACTCGAAAATACTGACAGGCCAATAGATAATAGGAGGCTGTGAAATAGAGATTTGGTCTCCTTTGGATGTGCAGATGGGAGCTTGGGAAAAATGCTTGCTGACTCTGTAGCAAGCCAAGCTCTGACTCCCAAGTAAACGCCAGCGTGTCACAGTGCCTCCCAGCTCCCTGGGACCCTCAAGTTAGGAGAGAACTTGCTCCTACTCCCTAAAGGCCAGTGTGGCCCTGACATTGGAGGATACTAACTCACGACCCTGTCCCTCAGGCCTGGGAATCTGTGGGGTCTGCAGTGGGTTGGGGGAGGGTTGCTGGATGGCCCTCTCCCGCCTGCCTCTAAGTGTGTCTCCCATCAGTCTCTGTGGCATGAAGACCCTCCTGCTGCATGTGAAGCTGTAACGTCAAGGGGGTGCCGGCACTAAGTACCCCCACTCCTGGGATGGGGTCACCTCCCTCTCCAGTGCTTGTTGGTGGCAAACTAAGCTACCGATCTTCTGGTTTCAGCCTTGGCAGGCTCGGCTGCGATGTAGGTTTTCCTTCATGAATCTGGCTCTGAGAACGGGGAAGGAACTCTCCTTCAAGGCCCCTAAATCCAAAATGGATCATGGCCCAGCCAAACGGCCTCCTTGAACGAAGCCTGGCTTTGCCAATCCTGAAAACTGGGGTTCCGGCTTTGCACATCTTCAGGTCCTGAGTGGGATACTTGGGGCCTCCTCAAGCAAATAGCCCTTTACCTCTGCTTTCTTCCACCTTCCCAGGGTACTCCAGGACCAATCGGGGTTCCAGGCCCAGCTGGACCAAAGGGCGAAAGGGTGAGTGCTCTGTGGACTGGGAGCTTGGGGAGCCAGGAAGGAGGATTACACTAGGCTTGTTCATCCCTTGCGCCTAAGACCCAGCCCCAGGGTCCTCTTCTCCTTCACTCATGGTTGCCCTCATAGCCTGGAGGAGAGGAACCCCCTTGGGGAGATGGAAGCTTAGGTGAGATGGAAAAGCTCCGTCTCCACTGGTACCTTGCTTAGCGTGGTGTCACTCAGGGATACAGGTCTGTTATGCTCATTTAAAGAAACAGTATGGAACAGAAGGGGATTTAGAATGTCCCCAGAGGACATTAGTCAAAAAGTCAGGGTGTTGGGCAGAGTTCTCACCATTAGTGTTGAGTAGCCACGGCCAAGTCACAGGGTGTCGGAAGTCCGATCACACCCCCTCACAGAATGGGTAAGAGGATGGAGCAAGAGTCAGCTTGGTGTGGGAGGATTCTGTCCCCCTCCTCCAGACAGGTTCCCACACACCCAGCAGGATCAGTCATCCCTAGTGAGGCTCCACCCTGATCCACCCCCACGGAGCATCTGTGACAGTTTTCTGGCTGTCCACACCTCCTCCCTCTGCCCTCTGCTATCCCAAGAGAGGCTTGTGGTGAGGACGCGGGTGGCTTCTGCAGAGATCAAGAGCCCCTCTGAGATCATAGGTCCCCTGGGGAAAACCAGGATAGCCACTCCAGGATGACGACATGGGCTTCAGAGAAGAAATCAGAGCTCTTCTCTGGCTATCTCTGAGCCCACTGTCTGGTCTCCTTCTCGTGTTGCCTAGTCCTGTCAGGAAGCAGGCTGTGCTGGAGAGGCAACAGAAGGATGCTTAGAGCACATCTCTCACACACTGCAGTTCCCTGGGGCTCCTGCAAGGGTCCGGGAGACTTTCCCATAGGGAATAGAAGGTGGGAAGGGAGTCAGCATGTCGGGGAGAGCTCACAGGGCATCTTTCTCTCTTTCAGGGCAGCAAAGGCGACCCAGGGATGACAGGACCAACAGGAGCAGCTGGGCTGCCTGTGAGTCTACGAGAACTAGAACATCCCGTTTCCCCTCCGCCCATCTCTCCTCCCAACTAGAAGCAGGGTCAAAGCACACAGCCCATATTCTGGAGCAGATACGTGGGGCTAAAGGAGACGCTGCCCAGAACTAACTGGGGATGAGCTAGAAGTTCCCGAGGGGCATTGCAGGGGGCACGTGCTCATCCCAGGGACCATCACATGTGTAACAGCATGTCTGGAACCTTCCACCGTAGCCCATGTGCTGGGCAGTAGGTTCCCAAGTGGCTATGCCTCCACTTCTGCCATCCAGGATAGACAGCCTCCGATCCAGATCCCCCACAACCCAGAAAGGAGATTCTGGCCTTGAAGACTGAGCTTGGTTTTCCATCTGCAGTGCATTTGCCTGTAGCTTTGTTACAGAAGCCAAGCGGCTGTCTCACGGAGGCTGGATTTTGTTTCCCGTCCACCCAGGGTTCATGTGTGGAGTGACTGAATAAGCGTATCTGTGCCGGTCCACGCTTAACATTTATTCCCCTAGGGTATTCTGCACGTTAAAAGATGCTCAAAGACCCCGTGAATCAAAGGCCTGGCGAGAGAGCCATGGGAATATTCAGCCCATGCCCACCCATGAACGCAGCATAAAACTCACCCCTCACCCCATGAATGGTTCCCAGAAGAACACAGCTACCAGGCAGGACATATGGGCTACATGCAGTGTAAGAAAACCAAGAACCTTGTCCATGGGTTTGCTCATAAATCCAATGTGCCTCTTGGTCAAATTCCTTGGTGCACTGGCTTCTCATGCCCTTCTGTAAAACCAGTGTAATGAAATCCATCTCCACTGACCTGAAGCTCATCTGTGGCATTTTCTGAGCCCAAAGGAAGGACCGTATGGCCGTTTGCATGTTCCCTCATTAACACGTCTTCCTTTCTCTGATTTAATGCAGGGTTTACATGGACCACCCGGGGACAAAGGAAACCGGGTAAGTCTGAGCCCTCGCGCTCTGGATCTAGTTACTAATGTCTTCATGATGGGATGGAATGATCAATTGGAGACTCCTGACCTAACAGGACAAATAATCTTTGCCTATAAATCACCCTAAATTGAAAGACTTTCTAGCGAGGGGCTCCATGCCATACATGCAGGGTGTGGAGCCTGAGGCCCAGTGCTGTGGTTGAAGCCAGTATTTCTCCTCATTTCCAGAGATGGCCAAATGAATCCCTCGGCAGCCATCAGATTAGCATGGTCATCCAGTAACAGGAGCCTCTTGTCTAGCCCACTCTATGTTGCCCTGATAACCGGCCCCTTAGTGATATTTTTAGATCGATCGTCACCTCATCTTTGCCTCCTGAAGCTGAGATTTGTCAGGCATTCCAGGCCACTGGTGACTGAGAAAATAAATTCCAGCTCCGAGAACAGACAGCCAAGCCCCTCCCCGCCCCCAAAAAAGAGTATCCCAGCTGCTGTTTCTTCTGGAGACCTGGCAGGGAACAGAACGGACTGCACCCTCCAAATCCTTCCTCCTCCCCTTGGCTCCTGTGGTCCTCAGAAGAATGCATTAAGTGTCTCTAGCACCATAGGCATATAATAATCATGGCCATTTGGGTCCAGCGGCAATAATCTAACTACATCTGGCCAAGAGATAGCCCTTTCCATCACCGCCTCCAATGCCCACCTGTGTGCAATGCACACACCTAAGGTTCTCAACCTGTGGGCCGAGACCATTTGGAGGTCAGATGACCCTTTCAGAGGGGTCGTCTAGGACCAGCAGAAAATACAGATACTCACATCACGATTCATAACAGTAGCAAACGAAAGAGAGTAGAAACGAGAATAATTTTATGGCTAGGGGTCACCACAACATGAAGAACTGTCTGAAAGAGCCGTATGACAGTGGTCAGAATATGCTGAGGAATAGAATATATCAGAATCTGTATGCTTCTCTCTGGCCCCAACTAAATCCGTCCTACTTGATTTAAGAAGTATTACTGGGCACTTCTAAACCCCTAAAGCCTCCTCACTGGCAGCCACCCCAAAACAAGTCAACTTGTCCCCTAAAGCCCACGAACAACTGAGAGGAAGCAGGGCCACCCCTACCAAACTTGTCAATGGTGAGACCGAGTGGAATCTCTACTACAGTGAAACAATCCACTTTCAGCTGTGAGGCTGGTCTCTGAGTCTACCAAACCTGATCGTTCCGTTTCTTCATTGGTATACAGACCTTCCTAACTCCTAATTCCCAAAACTTCCTAATGCACTCCAGCTCTCTTTATTACACCCGCTTTGCATTTTTCAAACCTGTTTCCTAAGACTTTCTCTGTTGGCTGAAGGCATTGGGTCACTTGAAATGAAGGTAATGCTTCTGCCGTAGAGAGGAGGTAGGGTCAGTGATGGGTTCTTCTCATGGAATGCGGGAGGATGAAAGAAATGGACCAGGCTGCTGTCTCCGGTGCTAAGCCATCTTCTATAGAGGCTCCAGGAATTGTGGGAAATTTTTCTTTCTCCACTCCCCCTTCCTGCCCTTTGATAGTTTTCCCCGCAATCCTAGATATAATTTAGAATATGTCTCTTCATCAGAGTCAAATTCAGGGGCTGAGTTCAGGGGCTGAGGGTATAGTTCAGTTGGTAGAATTGTTTGCTTTGAGCCCTAGGTTCCAGTTTAATACTGCACGAAGCTTGGCAGGTGGCACGCGCCTGCAATCTTGGCACCCAAGGCGGGATAACAAAGCAGGAGAAGTAGGGAGTCACACTTATCTCTGGCTACATGTCATCTAAGGCCCTACCTCAGAAATCCAAGAAACAAAAGGTCAAGTTCAGAAGAGCAGTGAGGCACGGCTCGGAGGGTCAGATGAATTGTCCCAAACAGCAGGCTTCAAATCAAAGAGCAACTCCATTTTCTCACCCAAGAGAGTCAGTTCTCAGGATACCAGATGGACTGGAAAAAAGGACACTCAGAACCTCAGCCACCTCAGCCAGGCCTCTGAGCCACCAGCCCTAACGGGGCCTAGAGGGAGGTGTCAGATACACTCCGATCCAGGCGACATGTCAGAGGCTGAGGCAAGGTTCGAAATGTCACTGTTACTACCTGGGAGGTGACGCTGGAGATATCCTCCCCATTCACCTGAGTTTTGGAGAGTGGCTGCCACAGGAAGCCCTCAGCACTAGCCCTCGTTGACCTTTGTCTTGATCAGGCCTGGGGACTCCATTAGAAACCTGTTCCACCTGACATGAACCAAGACACAACCTTATGATTTTACTGTTGGGCTGGCAACGTGGCCTGGCAGGCAGAGGTGCTTGCCACCAAGCCTGACAGTCTGAGTTCAATTCCCCATGTGGTAGAAGGAGAGAACTGACTCCCACTAGTGACACACACACATACACAAAGAGAGAGACAGACAGAGAGAGGTGGGGAAGGGAGGAGAGGAGAGGAGAGGAAAGGAGAGGAAGGAAGAAAGAAAGAGAGAGAGTTATCTATTATTACCTGTCATGCCCAAAACTGTCCTATACCTCTTTCCTGTCCATGGAATGAGGAAAGTCCTTGTTACAATGGGCAAAGACAGAATCCAAGACTTGCTAAAGACACATAAGTCAGTGCTCGACCCTCATCTCTAAGGGCACCCTTCCCCTGCCCATGCTCTACCTTGTCTCTAAGTGGCTCCATGAACTTGGCCCCAGAGTCATACTGACAACAAAAGCACTGGTCAGTGCCAGACATTGCCCCTAAGGCCTCTGATCCCAGCATTTAGGAAGTAGAGGCAGAAGGATCAGGGGTTCACGGTCCCCAATTATTTATCAAATGAGAGGCTAGTCTTGGTTCTAGGAGAAGGTTCAGTTGAAACAACAAGGAAAAGGGGGTCAAACAGTAAGGTACCATCAGTCTGCCAGCGTAATTACCAGGACATGGGTTGATTGGTTGTTACCACAGAGCTGCCTGCAAGCCGGCCAGCAGAAAAAGTCCCAGCATGCCGAACCCACTTCCACCTCTGCCTTGTCTGGGGATGGGGGAGTGTGACTGGGTGCATGCATGTCTTGCTCCCTGGGTCCTTCTGCCCCTCCTTTCTCTCTCTCTCCAGCCTCTCTAGCCTCAGCCTGTCTCTCTTCTGTTATTTCCTCCACCTCCCCCCAACATGTGTGCCCACTAAAACCCCACAGCCCTCATCCTTCCCTGCCTTCTGCTTATGTCTCCTGAAGTCAGTCCCCCACATTCATCAGGAATGTGGGTCACTGTCTGCCCCTCCCCTCTTACCAGCTGGAGCTGTGGGGGTGGGGGCATCTCTAGTGTGTTCCACTCTGGGGTGGGCAGGAGGGGACATGTAGGTAAAGCAGTAGCTCTAGAATCTTCCAGAACACATGATGTGTGTGTGTGTGTTGGGGGGGGTGATGCCTTATCGAGTGGGTGGCCCACACTCTGACCTTCAGGCAAATCCTCTAAGGCCTGGAACCAACCCCTTAGCAACCCTGCCCATATTCTTCATTGGGAAACCACTCCTGACTCAGAGGGCGAGGGCCACACTCCTAAGGACATATACCTCTAAGGACAGGGTCCTGGGTCTTCCCATTCCAAAGAGCTGGTGCCCCAGCTTGTCCACACTAAAGGAATCCTCATGCCCTGCCCTTTTCATTGGTGGGTGTGTCTTTGATCCATGGATTTCACTGCCTACCCACACACTCAATAACACTCATCACTCTGAAAAGCCATTCAGAGTAATATGTGGACAAACTATAGGCAACCACTGGAATAAAAAACAAAGCAAAAAACAAATACATACACTTAGGTTCATGTTCTAAGATGCAGAGAAACAGAACTACAGCCCCCTGCGGATGCAGAAACACCACAGACAGGACAAGACCCTCTCCGGGAGCATTTGTTCCCATACTAGGTAGGAGAGGGTCATCACCACAGTTGGCTGAAACCACCCTCCGTTACTGACTAATACGACATCCCACCAGTGACCATACAAGATCACGCAATAATTTTGGGAGCAAGTATAATGCACCCATTTTACAGGTGAAGAAACTGAAGCTTGGAGGGGTTCAAGGTTAGTAACTGGCAGAGCTCGCTGAGCCTTTGGCCTCCCCATAGTGGAGCAGTCATATACAAGTCCCCAGGCATGAGACAATCCATTTCCACAGAGGAGTGTGTCTGGGGAGACCCCTAGAGACACACGTGGCCCATTTTTAAAGGACAGAGACATATGAAAATTTAACTGCAAAGTCATTTCCAGAGGCCCCAGAGCCCTTCTTCAGATGAACCCCAGCATACAAAGACAGGGTTCATTTAGGAGGAAGATTTTCAGAAACAAATGGACTCCCCGAGCTAGCTGGAGCAAAGTCTGCCAAGATGCTCTTACGGAGGTCAGAAGACAACCAGGAAATCACTTCTCTCCTCCTGCCACTTGGGGATTGAACTTCAAGTCGTCAGGCTAAGTGGCAAGCACCTTTACCTGCTGTCCGCCCGCCAGGCTGGCATGACAGCCCAGCAGGACAATTTTAAGTAGTGATGGATGGCGTGAGACAATAATAAATCAGAGACAGACACAGCATATGGGAGGATCAGCCTGAGAATCTACACATGTGCACACACGTGCACACACGTGCACATACACCCCCATCCCGCTCACACGTGTGCAGGCTGCAGTCATGTATGCACATGCCTGTAGTGGGCTCTGACCACGGTCACCTTGCCCCCTAAGCAAACAGTATGCAAATGAGAGCTAATGTGTACTGCTCTTTCACAGGACCCAAGTTTGACTCCCAGCATCCGTGTGAGGCAGACTACCACCATTGTGACTCCAGTTCAGGGAGGCTCTGACACCTCTGGCCTCCGAGGACACTTGGCACTCACGTGCACACACACATACACGTATTTATAAAGAAAATAAATCTTTATTGGGGCAAGAGGTTCTCAGCCCAGAGCTCTTCAAGATTAAATGCTCAGAGATAGAAGGCATAAACATACACACACACACACACACACAAAACCATCCTTTGCTAGGCTTAAGATCAGCAAAATTGGGCACTGTGGTCCTAAGAGGCCTCTTCCACTTCGCCTCAGAGATGCCCCTGCTCCCTCCTCTCTCTCCTCCCTCTCCTTCACCCTCCTCCTTTGCCAAAATCCTAGGTACTTGGAGCTGGGAGGTGGGTGTGTCCCATAATCCTACAGGAATGCTAACTGAATTAAGAACGCCTACTTTTCACTCTGACCTTTTACGTGTCATTTTTTCTCTCTAATGTTAACATGTGAATGATCCTAAAGTTTTGATGAGATGTTGTTGTTTTCCCCCCCTTCTTACCTCGGACTAAACCATTGCTCACAGGGGGAAAGGGGGAAGAAGGGCTCTAGAGGGCCTAAAGGGGACAAGGGGGACCAAGGAGCACCTGGACTAGACGCCCCCTGCCCACTGGTATGTTTTCCGTTTCTTGCTCGCATTGTTCTGAGTTTTTTTCCCCACAGAGTTGCAGGTTGGAAACAAAGAAACCCAAGAGCTCTGAGGAGCCGCGCTCCACAGATGCCACCAAGCCTGTCTGTGCCTTGGCAGTCCTGCCTGCAGAGGCTGGGCCTCAGAGCCACAGCTGCAAGCCATTCTGCTAAATCCCTAGTCTTTGAGTCCCTGTCCTTTGAAGATTCAGAACAATGGATGGGTGGAAGGAAGGGAACCCGCAGGGTTCGGGTAGAAGGTCTCGGGCTCTGTCCCCAGCGAGCTTTGCAAACCCACCCTAGTGTTTTATGGCGTGCAGATTTGCGACCGTTGTTGCATGGCCACCTCTGTGGCCTACGGCTCCAGCTGTCCTGAATGCTTGCTCAGGTCAGGATGCAAAACCCAAGTTAGTCTCCTGGGTTCTATACTGTGCAGAATAAGATCAGACAAGGGGCTTTTCATGCACTGCCTAGCTAAGCATGAACTAGTAGGCCCATGATCTTATCATGCCCAGTAGCCCAGCTAAGACCCAGGAAGCTGCAGACCCAAAATCAGTAGATAGCCCTAAGCAGTCTTCTCAACAAGCCAGCAATTGATGGCTGTGGCACAGCAGCCTGGCTTCTCAAGGGACCTTTCAAAGCACTAGAAGCTCTGAAAGGCGTGATGCTGTCAAGCTGGGGTTGTCTGTGGTTGTGCCCGGAAGGGATTGCAGTACAGAAGACGGCCAGTGTTCTATCGATGCACTTTCGCCTACATGTAATAGCCTCAGGGTCTGCATCCTGGCCAGGGTAGGACTGGGCCTGTCCCACTCCACAGCTGGAGATGGCTGACTTTGACCCCAGTAATCACTGCGGTTGGTTTTATGAACAGGGCCACCGAGGTTTTAAAGGAGAGAAAGGGGAGCCGGGGCTACCAGGGCTGGACGGACTGGATGCCCCATGCCCACTGGTATGGCGTTCCCCTCCCCCTTGCCTGCGTGGCCAGTTTGGGCTACCCCACGTGCGTGTGGTGTGCACCCGTGTGCCTCCTGATCCTTCTCTCCCAGCTCCTCGCTGCTTCTTCCTGACCAAGAGTCACCTAGAACGTTAGTGGCCCCCAGCCATGTCACCCTCTTGCATGCGATGTGCCCAGTGGCATTTTCTTGGCATCCTCCTGCAACTGCTTCTGAAGCACCACCCCGTCATCCCGCCTACCCCAAAGCTAGTCCCGGCTGCATATCATCCTCATTGCCTGATGATTGCTTCTAGAACATTCTGGAAGCTAGGGAAGCGAGTGAGTTGGGCGGGTTTTGTAGAACTGACTGCTTTGCCCCCACACAGTGCACTTAGCCCTGAATATACAAGCTAAGCAAACTAACAAAACACTGGAGTGAGCTGCCAGCCACCTGCCGCCCCCGCCCAGACCTGCCCCACCCCACAGTTTGGTAGGGGACGTGGGGTACGCTTCTGGATAGAGAAGTTCTATAATTAAGGTGGTGGGAGAGGCCACTCTGTCTATTCTTTTGGACTAGATCCCCTGTGTCACGGCCCAAGTGTCACCATCAGAACTAGCTTGTGATCCAGCATCAGATATTAGATGCTAAAGACCCAGAAGGCTCTACTTGGTGTGTTGTCCTTCATCTAAAGGTAGCTTACCATGCAGTGAGAAGTGGAAAGGTCTAAAATGTAAGTTAGGAGGAGGTAGGTGGTATCCCAGTGTCCCTGAGGTGTCTGGAACTAAAACTCAGGAGCTGGTTTCCCCACACCTACTCTTGCTCTGGATGGTGACTTCCAAGGTATCTATATGATCCTCCCAGGTAACTGTAAAAGAAACAGAAGGCAACACTTGACCCTGCAGGCACTGGTCCAGACGTTCCTGCTTGCCTTCCACTGCCCCAGAGATTCAGGGGCTGCTGTCACCAACAAATTCCCAGCCTCAAATCCCCACCCTATCACTCAGGAATTCCCTTGGGGTGAAAGATGGCGGGAGAGAGTAAGGATGATGATACAGTTCCTTGAAGGGCCACAGAGATGTCTTAGGTCACAAGCACAACAGAGCCAGTACAGGTGACGTGCATGAAGTAGCAAGCCTGCTGACACTGCTGGCCCGGCCCGGCCCAGCCCGCCTTCACATCCCCAGTGTGCATGGCTACCTTTCTCAACCTTGGTTTCCAAAGCACTTCCATTAACCAAAACTGGGTCTTTCCAGGACTATGGTTGTGCTCCACCTCCGCCCTCTCAGTTCTGCAAAGGCATCTTGGCCTTTCTGCCCTCTGCCTACTTTTCCACTGCACCCTGCCACCATCCATGTCCCGATGGAAATGACCGCAAAGGCCCCACTCCTTCCCAGAGTTTGTGTGCAGTGTGCCGTACCGTGGCAATGGAGTGACTTGGCATGGCATGGTGGACTGCGAAGGGGACAGAGGCTCACCATGAAACCGAAATGCATGCCCCTTACAGAGCCCAGAGGGGACATAGATCATTTGACTATTCAAAATTATATCTTTTTCAAAAATGATGTGTTCTTTGTCTTGGGCTGGTGGAAATGGGGTACCAGAGCTATTGACATAACTTTAGCACGTGCTAGGTTTGTTTGGGCTGGGGCAATAATTGCAGCATGCTGGGGGATTGGGAGGTTCCCTGCTGGGTGGGTGGAGGAGACCCTAGAGACTGAATTCTAGGATAGGGCTGAGAACTAGAACTCTGAGGCGCCACCTGGGCCTCCCTGACAGCCTGGCCTCTGGAAGATTCCTGGGCAGCCTCAAGATGTGCTAGAGAGGCCAGAATGTCAGGTCCAAGAAGCATTGTGAAGGTGCCCTCACACACGCAGTACCCCGAGGCTGCTGCTGCCGCCTTGCCTCAGAGAACACATAATCAGTTCCCACCCTGATGCTCCATTTCCCTCCAGATTCCAGGATGTATCAGAGGCGGGGCCAGAAAGACAACTCCAAATCATGTTGCAATCCCCCCGAGGCTGTCTGTCCCTTACCACCCCATTCCCACCCACTACTGACCATTATCTGGGACTGTTTGGATGACACCTCCTGTGCTCAGGAAGAAAAACAAGCTAAGGCAGGCAGGGGGCCATCTTGTCCCCACCAGGTTTGCAAGGAGTGCCAGGAGCTGAGTGACCTAAGTTCTTAGCACTCCCCGGAGTCCAAGCCGTGGGCATCTGTGCTGGCCAATCCCACGGGCCACAGTAGACCCTCTTAGCCTTGCCATGCAGCTACACTGGGCATTAGCTGAAGGGAAAACGATAGCATCTAAACTCTACCCTCGTCCAAGATTCTGACCCAGAGTAGGAATGGAAACAGGCAACAGTGGGTAGGCCATGTCCCACCGAGGCTATGTTTATGTCTTTGTCTGTTCAGACACCCATCTCAAGAGCCTACCCATTCTCTGCCTCCTTGCAGGGAGAAGATGGCTTACCAGTCCAAGGCTGCTGGAACAAGGTAAGATTCCCAGAGGGCCATGCAGCTCGGGGTCAAAGATGCCATAAAGTTGGCAGTTTCTCACCTGCTTTTCTGCAGATGAGACAGGAAGATGTGGGTGGGTCAAAAAAAGGTGCCACCTCACCAGCAGTTTGGCTGGTGGGCGGGGCGGGGGCGGGGCATTAAACATCTCACTGCACACACCTGCAGAACACTTAGAGACGTTTTAAGGGACTAGGTATATAGATCCATTGATAGAGTGTTTGCTTAGCAAAAGCCCTGGGTCTGATCCCCAGCTCTGCATAAATCCTGCATAGCAACACGTGTAGGCAATCTCAGTACCGAGCACCAAGATATCACCAGGTTTAAACTGCTGTTGTCGTTTGCCATTGTTAAAGCTGTCAGCCTAATACCATAAGGGCAGACACCTACCTTAGTCCTCAGCATGATCTGCCACTACATGGTGAGCAGCTGCGCGTGTGTGCCATCTCCCTGTGCCTCCCCTCCCCCTCTGCATCTTCTCAGCCCGCACCACCATTGACTAAAGTTATCAGTATGTCCTCATTGTAAGGTTCAAGACCCTGCACTCACAAGACTTGGTCCTAAGCCAGTCCAGCCCCTGTGCCTGTAACTCAGAATTGCAGTGAGATAGCTAGGCAACGGCACATCCCAACACTCGAAATCTTGTTGCTGTACAAGTCTGGGGCAAGTACGGAGACAAACAAGCCTTCAGGACTAGACTGAACACCTAGCTACCGAAAGCACCCACAAGCCAAAGAAAGGAAATATTCAGCATTGAAGGCGCCATTAACTACCCCATGAATCTTTACTCACTCAGCACGTAATCCATTAAATAAGACCCTCCCCTGTCCCCAAAGAAAGATACTCCTGGTAGGCAGGATGTGGAACATGTTAAGCTTAGCAAGGGAGCTACAGCTGCTGGCCAGAGCTCCGGTATGTTGGAGGAGCATCTAAAGAAGCCTAGGTCTGCTGGTTAACACCAGAAATGACTTCTGGGCAGATGTAGTGAGGTTTCCAAGACAGCATAGAGAGACTGCCCTCTAGTGGCCGCAGGAGGGAGTAGCTTCAAGGTGAAAGTCGAGGTTTCCATCCTGGGGGTGGGCGTGTCTGACATTCCAGATGTGGGTCTTCCTTCTAGCGAGTTTAAAGTTCCACACTTCCCTATCAGTTCTGAAGAACCGAAGACAAATCCACCTCTTCTCCTCCATGGGAGTCGGCATTCAGGGCTCCTGAAACTAACTGTCCATTGTTCTGCTTTTGTTTTGCAGTGATGCCTCTAACCTCGGACTGGCCTGTGTGTGTTTGTATATAGGATATTTATTTTTATACAGTTTTCACCTTTTGAAAAAAATGCCCAAACTATGATGCATCTTACAGATCATTAAAAGAGAAAGAAGAAAAGCCTGCATATTTTGTACAGGAAATAACCCCTTCCCCTTTTGTTTACAAGACATGTTTGTATAAATCTGTTTCTAATACACTTTTTGTCTGTGCGTCTGCTCCTAATGTTGCATGATATTTGTGCACACTTATTAAATATCACAGCTTAATAAATTATTATGTTCCGGTGCCGAATGGGGCCCGCCAGCCCAGAGGTGCTGCGAGCTTACGTGTGAATTCACAAAAACATGGAGGTCCATTGTGTTTGCCAGACTACATGTGTCTGACAGTATTTTAAACTTTAACTGACTTTCATTATTATAAGAAAAAAAAATAAAACGTGGCAATTCATAATCCTGGTTAATCTCTAAATTAAATCCATTCTGTCTTGTGCAAGCAGGAAATCTCAAAAGCAGGAACCCTCAGAAGTATGGAGCAATATTGGGAAATTTTAGTTTCAACAAAAGGACTTGGTTAGGACATTTTCCGTATGTCGCGGCCCAATCTCACTTGAGTACTAAGAGTTCATCAATACCAGGACCCAGGGGCTGCAAAGCCGACTTCAGGTTTGGGTAGGGTTTCGGGTCGTTTGTTTTGGTTTCTCTACCCCCTGTGCCCTCTGAACTATTTCTGTTTCTGTGGTAAAATACCATAACTCAAAGCGGCTTAGAGCAGTCAAAGGGTTGATTTGAACTAACAGTTACCTAGAGAGAGAGCCCATCATGTCAGAGAGTGACAGGAGCGGGAAGCTGTTCATATTTCATCCGTACACGGGACACAAGAACAGAAAGTGGGGCCAGGCTACAAAACCTCTCCAGAGCCGGCTCCAGAGAGGGACTTCCCTCAGCATGGCTTTACCTCCTAAAGGTTCCATAACCTCTCCAAACAGCGCCACCAACTGGAGACGAAGGGTTCTGGCCTATGGAGGACATGTCCCATTCAAACTTTGAGCTATGGTCTCTAGCAACAGCTGCTTCAGAGCACATGATTGACTTCACAGACTGCAGAGCCAAGCACAGCTAGCTGGAGGAAGGGGCTTTGCCTCTCGTGACATTTTATTCCGGCTAAGGAGAAATCACCCCCTCACCACACACACACACACACACACACACACTATATCTCAGCCACATCCAACAAACCTCTAGTTGCTTTCTTTTGTAGGAAATGGGGGTGGCCAGAAAGATGGCTCAGTGGCTTAGAGCACCCCCACAGTGCACAACCATCTATAACTCACATTCCAAGGGACCTGATGCCTCTTCTGACCACTGTGGGAACCAAGCATGTATGTGGTCCCCATACATACATGCACATGTATGATTGATTACACATAAAGTAAATGAGTGGTTTTTAATTTCTTTTTAAAAGAAATGGAGTTGTTGGGCTTAAAGATGGATCTGTCGGTAACATGCCTGCCACACAAGGCTGCGTACCTGAGTTCAAACCCATGTTAAAAAGCTAAGTATTGAGGTATATGTTTGGATGTCCAGTGCTCAGATGTAGATCCTCCAGCCTTACTAGCCAGCCAACTAGCTTAGTCCAATCAGAAAGCCTCAGGCTGGTGAGAGACCCTGACTCAAAAAACAAGGTGGATGGGTCCCGAGGATCAGTGTCTGAGGTTGTCTGCTGGTGCAACACATGTGTTCATACACACGCATACACATATATGCATATACATATGTATCATATACATGCACATACATATATAAATACATACACATGTATACAGACATATACACAAATACACATACACAGAACACATACATGCACATATGTATATAAATATACACATACATATATGTATACAGACACAAATACATACATATACAGATATACACACATAAACACATACAGATACACACATATACAAATACATATATACATATACACACATATATACATATACATATATACAACATAGACATGCACATACATATATAAATATATAGACATGTATACAGACATATACACAATACATATACACATACAACATATACATGCACATATGTATATAAGTATATACACATACATATATGTATACAGACATACACAAATACATATGCATACATATACAGAAATATACATATGCACAAAGATACAAATACATATATACATATACACATATACAAATACATATACACAATATATACATGCACATACATATATACACACATGCACATATGTATATAGACATATATACACACACACAACATATACATGCACATACATATATATACACATACATACACATATGTATATAGATATGTACACACATATATACACAA
Organism: Rhabdomys pumilio; assembly: GCA_030674055.1. Lineage (NCBI taxonomy): Eukaryota > Metazoa > Chordata > Mammalia > Rodentia > Muridae > Rhabdomys > Rhabdomys pumilio. The sequence goes on from JANHMN010000019.1 coordinate 41,094,776, forward strand.
ATACATACACACACACAAAAATAGAGCTGTTAAGAGGCTGAAGCAAAAAAAATTCAAATCTAGGGCCAACTTGGGCTGCATAGTAAAACCCTGTTTCAAAGAGAGAGAGAGCCGGGCAGTGGTAGCACACGCCTTTAATCCCAGCATTTGGGAGGCAGAGACAGGCGGATTTCTAAGTTCGAGGCCAGCCTGGTCTACAGAGTGAGTTCCAGGACAGCCAGGACTACACAGAGAAACTCTGTCTCAAAAAAACAAAAAAACAAAAAAACAAAAACCAAAAAAAAGAGAGGGAGAGAGAGAAAGTTACTATGTTTTCCAATCATAGTGTCTGCTTGGTAAAGATCTCAGAAAACTGCTTCCTTTTTTTTTTTTTTCATGGTTTCTCCATTCTCATATCTGTGTGTAGTGTGTGTATATGTGCATGTTTGCATGTGTGTGGGCACACGTGTAGGTGCCTGTGCACGTAGTAGGTGTGTGGGCATGTGGAGGCTCCAGGTGGATGTCGGGAATCATTCTCCATCCCTCCTCCCTCATACTCAAAGGCAGAGTCTCTCCATAGAACCCAGAGCTTGCCAATATGGCTGGCTTCTGTAGCTAGGCTGCTCTAGGGAATCTCATGTCTCTGCTTTGAGTCTGGGAGCCTGTATGTGCTTTCTGGGAACCTGAACTCAGATCCTCACACTTGCTCAGCAAATGCCTTAATCAGCTTCCAGCTGGTCTGATGAGCCCTCTCAGGATAGCCCATGACCCCACCCCAGCATCTTCCCCAGTGGCAGAGACGCTGGACACATTTTAATTTCACTGTGTTTACACTCAGCAGCGAAATGGAACAAAGACTCCAGCCAGCAACACATTTGTCTTTCTACCAGCAGCCACAAAACAGAATCTTCTACATTTTTATGGAGGAAGGAACCCACATAGCAAAAGTGCTCAGCCCTCCAAAGTCACACGGCCCATCTCAGCTTGTCCTTTATTGAAACTGGCCCTCACCCTGACTTGGGGGTTACCCAGTTCCAGCACCAACTTCCTCACTTTCCAGTGAGGACCTGGGAACTCAGAATGCCACCGGGTTCTCAAAAGGTCACTGTCTGAATGGAGTCACAGCTCAGCGATGACATCATCAGAATAAGAGGGGACCCACACAGGAACACACCCCTTCCATTACCACTGATCAAGCATTAGGGAGACCGGGGCCTGAGGACAGAGAATCTGAGGGTGACATTGATTACAGTCTCTTGTCTCAAAAATAAAAGAATAAATATATATACTATAGTTATTAATATATTTTAATTATTTTGATTAAATAGTTTAATTTTAAGAAATGTATATAAAATTAATAAAACTATTTAATAATTAAATAGTTCTATTTAATTAAGATTAGAATAATTTAATTAATAATATAACTAATATAATAATATATAAATATACATAAATAACATTAAAAATATATAAGAAAAAATGGAACTATATGTAAAAGGAGTGGGGCAAGTGCTGTAGCTCAATGATAGGACAGTTGCCTAGCGCTTGAGAGACTCAGGGTTCAATCCCCAGTACCACAGAAAGAATTAGAGAAAACCATGAGCAACAGTGGCTGGAGAGCAGAGCAGCGTCATCCCTGTTACTAACGCTGGGCCCCACTTGCCATTTCCAGCCTAGCTCTGGAGTCTCCTCCTTCCTGGCCTGTGACACAGGTCACAGTCCTGTGTGCACAAGCACACTGCCTTTCCAAGTCATTGCATACGCGCGCGCGCACACACACACCCCCGGTCCCCACCACCACCACCACCACCACCGCAGGAACCCGCTGATCACTCCCAGGCCACTGAACTGCACCTGAGCCCTGACCTCAGCCTGCTTCCTCATCTGAGCTTCTCTATTTGAATCTTAACTGGGTTGAGTGCACTGAAAAGCCCTGACTCGGAGCAGATGGGCACAGTCAGGAGAAGGGCGAGTGTGGTTGCAGGGAGACTCTGGCGCTCTGCAGGAGTCATCAGAAAAAGGTGATTCCGAGCCTAAGGTGTAGCTCACTTGTAGAGAGCTTGTCTAGCCCGGGCAACGCTCTGGTGCCTTAGTTACGGTTCTATTACTGTGAGGAGACACCATGACCAAGGCAACTCCTATAAAGGACAACATTTAATTGGGGCTCACTTACCGTTTCAGAGGTTCAGTCCATTATCATAATGGCAGGAAGCATGGCAGAGTTCAGGCAGGTATGGTGCAGGAGGAGCTGAGAGTTCTACACCTTTCACGCAAAGGCAGCCAGAAGGCGACCTGTCCTCCCACACGGAGCCAGAAAAGACTCCCTTACACTGGGTAGAGCTTGAGCAAAGGATCTCAAAACCCACCCCCACAGTGACGCACTTCCTCCAACAAAGCCACGCCTACTCCAACAAGGTCACGCCTCCTAACTAGTGCCAATTCCCATGGACCAATCATATTCAAACCACCGCACCTGGGTTCCGTCCCCAGCACTGTCTAAAACCAAGACTGGAATCCTAGCGCTTGGAAGCATGGAGGCAAATTCAGAAATTCAGGGTCAAATCTTCAGCTATGTAGTATGTTTGAGAATAGCCTGGGCTACATGAGACCCTGGTCCAAAAAATACAAGGAAAGGGAAAAAGCAGCACTTGAGGTACTCTATTCTCGGGGCTGAAGAGCAGCTCCAGCGGTTGCCCGCCCAGTGCCTTTTCTCTGTGCTCCCTCCGCCACAGTGGACATATTATCCGGAATCATCTACATCAATGATTCTCAACCTTCCGAATGCCGAGACCCTTTAATACAGTTCCTTGTGTTGTGACCCGCAACCATAAAATTATTTAGTTGCGACTCCATAGCTGTAGTTTTGCTACTGTTATGAATCAAGATAAATATAAATTATATATATATCGGATATGCGGGATATCTGATATTCAGCCCATGAAAGGGTCGTGACCCATAGGTTGAGAACCACTGGTCTACGTGGAGCTGTACAGGAAGTTCCACAAAGACCCAAGTAATGGCTCTTCCCATGACTGGTGACTTAAGCAGAAAGCTGAAAGAAGCCACCACACCTTGCTCTAGGAATGGCTAGCCCCTTCCCACAGGCCCACCTGACCCCATCTCTGACTCATCCTGCATCCCACTCTTCCCAGCATCTTGAATGACAGAACATGGCAAGATGGTGACATGACCCAGCTTATATGGAACTGGTCCTTTTCTCTAACCATCACTGTCCAGTCTTGAGTAGCTCTAAGCCGTGATATGTTCAAGTTTCAGATGAAAAAGTTAAGTTTGGGTGATCTCCAGTGGTTCTGTCATCTCTGATAGCCCAGAGCCCTCTGATTCCAGTTCCGGGTTAGCCCTGGGATGACTGCGGATACTGGGGCATCCTGTGCTCCCCTACTGCCTGGAGTCCTTTTGGCTGCAATAGCATCATGCATGGAGCTGGGTTTGCAAGCTTGAGGCATGCATGTGTTCATAACCCTGGGTAGGGACAGGCCACTGTGGCAGGCACAGCCCCATTCTCCAGGTCGTAAGGATAGGCATCAAGGCAAGAGCACATGTGCTAAGTGCCCAGTGAGGGTCACATCCAGCCAGGGCTCATGTGTCCTTAGGACAGAGGACACTAGGGGCCAACATGGTCTGAAGAAAAGGCTGAGATCTTTAGCAGGGATTTAAAAAACAGAGAGGGAGGAACTAGTGGCTGCCTGAAGGTAGTCCCCCTCCACTGCGGTTTATTTCTATGGCAAAATCTTCAAATGAGCTCAATGCCTCTTGGTTCTAAGTCTGAGAACACACATGTGATAGCAGTTCAAGAGAGAGGCAGAGAGGGTCCATCCCAGATGTGAGGAGCTGATGGTCTGGCTATAGCTATGTGGGTGCTGGGCTGGGGAGATCTCTGGGCCATAAAATCTGGCAATGCTCAGCAAGTCTCCTTCTCAAATATCCCCTTCTCTATACCTTCTCAAGGGTCAGAGTCCTTGGCTAGTGGCCAAGAAGTGAAGGCAGCCCTGAGCCATGGGGAAAGCACCTAGCCTTGGCGGAGGCCCAAGATGGAGGATCTATTCCTGCACAGAGGTTATCTGCAGAAGCCTTCCTAAAGGCCTGGTTTGAGGAGCTGATCGGAGTGTGGTGTGACCAGGAGAGCAAGGCGCCCCCTCCACACACATGGAACTTGGCTAGACCACCTCAGGCCACCAGATCGGCTCCCTGCAGAGGTTCCTGGTGCTCTCTGCAGCCAGGTGGGCTAGGGTAGCTCTGATTTCAAGGGCACCCAGATTCTCCTTTCCTACAAAGACTTCTGGCTCTTTGAGCAACCTGTCTACATGAGGGGCAGTTGGCAGCTTCCTGTCCTGACCCTGGGAACCCTTCCCAGGAGGCTGTGGCCTGAGTCCTACCATTTTTCCCGGTTCCTTCAGCTCCTTCAACTCCACGTGGCTCTTCATATGTCTTTTGGAGCTGCTGCCATTAACCCTGTCAGAGCACTAGGCTCAGGAAGGAAGCAGCAGCAAGTGATTGCACTCATGAGCAATCACCGCAGCTGCCTGGCCTGGCCCTCAGAGCCAATCGCCTCACACACACACATCTGTGGAACACGGTGCAAAGCGGCAGCTGCTACTGAGCCAACATGGAAGGAGCAAGGCCACAATATCGATAACGTTTCAAGCCGGTCTGGAATTAACTCCATTCCTCTGGCAAAACTGTTAGAAGCAACGGATCACCTCACATCCACCATTGCCTGCCTGCTTCGCCAATGAGCAAACATGCTTTCCAGTGAGGGAGGGCAGCCATACTACCTATGCTGTGACAACAGAGGTGGAAGTCACACTGACAACCCAAAGGCTAAATTCAGCCTTCAGTCCTCGGCACATCCTCTTATTCACAGAATTGCAGGCCTCAGGTGTCCAGGCAGCAGGTGGACATTGTATAGGGGACAAAGGTCCCCTCACCTTTGACAGGGAGGTCAAGCTAGAATATGCTCCCTAGGCATGGAGTGAAGACCACTGGAAGGCCATTGAAGGGGCAACAGCACTCAAATGGAAAAGATCCCATCTGGAATAAATTACCATCTCAAAGGAGTCTTGCCCCAAGACAACCAAGATGGAGCCTCTGAGGCACAGGGGAGCTCTAACTTTGAACCCTAAATAGCATCTTTCTTTGATGCTTTTGAACACGGTTAGGGGGTTTCCCCCACACTCATAGTGTCTGAACTTGAGGGGTGCCGCTCCGATCTTCATGTGGCAGCTTCCTTCTTTTCCCCTTTTTCAGGGGATCTATTTGTCTAGTAGGAACAGCGGCCTTTTTTTTTTCCCCCACCACTAGGGCTATAGACAAACCGCATGGATTCGTCTTAGATTCCTTTTGGAGTCAAGGGTACATGCGTGTATAACTGGGCATGGCAAAGGTCCCACGTAGTGGATCTAGACATGACATGGGGCTTAGTGGGTATGCTAGGATTGCCAAGGCCAAAACACCGGCTATCCAGCCCTCCCGCCATTCCCAGGGCATGTGAGAAGTGAAAGACTTCAGTATCATTTGCAAATGGGTTTGAGGGTTATGGATGGCTTGCGGGATCCTAGACATTTGTACATAGTTGGATAGTCTCTACCACCTGCCATCAGACCACTGGCTCAGCATCAGTACCAGTGGAAAAAGATACATACCATCTTGGTCACCTTTTCTGCTGGATCCCACGGCTCCTTGTAAGAAAGACTGTGAAACCATTTTAAAAGAGACATTTTACTTGCATTCCGTTCATTCCAAAGACTGTTTTCACGGAGGCCGCTGCCAAAGTAAACGTCCGGAGAAACTCCTGCAACCAATGAGAATGTGTCCCCGCCCTCTGGTAAGGTGCAGCCAATGAGAATGTGTCCCCCATAAACTGCAGCCAATGAGAATGTGTCCCCCCAACAGTCTCCCTCAAGGATGTCTCTGTGTTTGCCCTGGCAGCAGCTTGCTATCTAGGGGACACTGGCCAAGAACCTTCATAGTCTGAGTACCAACTCCATTATCTCACAGGCTACCTGTCTTCAAGTGACAAACGACTAGCTCTGGAAAAGCTTGTGGAAGATGGAAAGATCCGTAGTGGGGGTGGGGATGGGGGCAGTAAATGTTCATATTTAGAAGAAAAAAACAGCTTCCGTTTTGCAGACAAACTTGACTTAATCTGAATCTTCAAGGAAGGGTCATTAAATTTTCTAGTGAAACTGGACTCAAAAAGAGGTTCTCCACGCATGCGCATAGAAGCTTGAGGGAGGAGCCATTTGGATGCTAAGTAACCTGGACAATGGAAATAACAGGGCCGGTTCTAGATCGGACACGAGGATGAACTGGCCCCTGTGAAGTTGCTTTCTCAAATTAAATTCCATAAACATCCATAGGGTTCCTTTTCCTGAAAGAGAAAAGTAAACAACTTACAAAATGTATACCTCTTGCTTTAAAATTCTAGTTACCCAGTTAAATGATGTTTTCTCCTTCCCTGGCTACCCAAACGCTACCCTCACCCACACACCAATGCTAACTCACCATCCACGCAAGCCGCCACCACAAACACACACACACACACACACACACACACACACACTCGCTGCTTCCTGCCCACCAGCAGCCTTCCTCCTTTCAGCTGCCCATCTGTGTCCTCTTTAGACACCTAGGCACATTATTCTCCCTGTGACCACCCTGATGTCTTAAGCCTGAAAAAATCACCACAGAGTGTCAGTAGGTCAGGTTCCATCCCCTCTCCCCTCCCCTCCTCTGCTCCCCCCCCCCCCCCCTGTCTTGCACCGCAATGCTAATAGGAGTTGGGTGTGATTTCTAAAAAAAAAAAAAAAAAAAAAATCAGAAATTAATTTTCAGAATGGCACCAAGAAAGCAAGAGGCTTACTTACCTTGGCTGGTTCCGAAATGTCAGCTGGTAGGAATAAGAAGGTTTTGAAAAAGTCACAGGCAGGTCCAAATTTCTGACATTATGACACGTTGTTATTGACTATAAAATTCAAACATGAGAATCATTTGTCAGTTACCAAAAAAAAAATTCTCATAATATTTTAAATACGTTTACGATTTTGCATTGGGCAAAACTCAAAACCATCCTGGGCTACAAGCTGCCCAGAAAGCTGCAGGTTGGACCCTGATGAAGATGAATTATTCGTTATTTTTGTTTTTCTTGTGGATTCACCCACACTGCAGGCAGTGAGTCTCTTATGTAAATAAAAAGGACATTCTCTTGAATCCAGTTTGCTGGCGCCTTCTGTGTGCCTGTGATGTCTATATTGACACTCAAGCAAAATAACCTTTTCCTTTGTGCTTTGAATGGTTTTTCCTCCGATCCTCCATTTTCAGTGGCTAAACCACCTTTGAGACTACTTGGTAGTTGAGTCCCCTGGAGGGAAACGTGGCACTTTCTCATTGATGGCATCCCAGAATCGACAGCTGTCGCCTGCAGAACTGCGTGGACCCCTACTACCACCCCCGGTGTTTTACCACAAAAAAAAAAAAAAGTTCACTTGCCAACATCCAGAACCCCTCCTGCCTGACAGGTACCTGGACACCACCGTTCCTTTTAACATCCATACAGAGTCCTGTGGCTTGCTTCTTGTTTTGAGGAAATAGATAGTCAGATTGTTGGGAGAGTTTGTATCTTCCGTGCTGTTCTGGGTCTTCACCAACTGGTTTCAGAAACCCTCAGCAGTCTCCTTCCCGTCACCACACCCTCCAAAGAAGATGGCCCCCAGGCCCTCAATTCAGATGGTCCCTTCGCCCTTGCTCTCTCTAGCTCTGCCTCTGCTCCCATCAGCCCCTGGTGGTTTCTCGCCTCATCCTAGCACTCCCCACCCTTTTCATTTTCCAATTTTCTCCCCCACCCCCACCCAGATCACTTGGTCTTATAGGCTGCCTCCATCCCCATCACCTTGGGCCCCTACCCCTATTGTCCTCCCTACTCCCCCATCCCCAGCTCCGCTAGGTTCCCCTGCGGAGGAAGAAGATACACTGTCTGAAAGTTGTCTGACCTTGACCCCCCGGTCCCTGGCTCTTAGACTCTGACAGATCTATTGCTATCTGTTCCCCACCAGAAAGACATCTAGACGCTTGTGTTTGCTTTTCTGTTGGTTCTCCATTCTACGTCTGATCTGTTGTGATTGGGGAAGAGACGCTTCAATTTGTCTTTGTTTTGGCCTCGTGGTTAAAAACAGAGTCTAAAGTCTTCCTGTAAGGTTTTTAATTTAGTCGTCACGGAAACAGACTCCAGGTCTGTGACACTATCTCCATAGAGGAGAGTGGCCAACGTCAGAGCTTCAGTGAAAAAGGAACACTGGATGTTAGATCCAGGAACTTTCTCTGTTAATTTCCTTCATATTTGTCCTTGCGCCTGCGCGTTTCGCTGTTCAGAACCACGCAATCACCAATCACCCGAGCTTTCAGATTTAAAGCGGAGCTCCGCTCAGGCAGGCGCTGGGGGCTGCCTGCTTGCCCACCAAAGCACGGTGGAAGACTGTGAACAAAGGCCGATTGACTATATCCCATGCTGGAAAAGCCTCGCAGAACGCTTCCAGATGTGTCTTTGTTTTTCTTTGGGAATGCACCCAGTTTCCCCCTGGTGCACGGGCTGTTGGGATCCGGGATTGCGTCTCTAATAGAGAAGACTTAAAAAGCAACTCTCTGGTTTACGATTTGACTAAAAACAAACAATCAAACTCTGTAGCCATCGAGCCCCCTATGAAGTAGCCCCAGTGTCTCCCATGAACCACTGGGATTCTGCAGAGACCCTGGCCTCACCCGCATAAGTGCTCAGCGCATGCGCTCTACAGAGGAAGAAAATAGTCCGCAAGTGGTTTGATGAAAGATGAACCGAGGAGAGATGTTACCAGCAGTCTATGTGGGTCTATCCGTGGGTGACATCTCTGGAAATATGGTTGGATTTAGACCACGTCATAAAGCAGGTGTCATGTGAGCCTTCGCCCAGGAGCAATATTGACAGCGAAAGCTGCTGGCTGGTAACTTAGAGTCTGGTGGCTTTCGTTGGCATCCCATGGCCCTGGGCTCAAACTCATCCTCATGATACTGGAAAATGTGGCCCTCCTAGGCAGAAGTCCTGTGTCTTCCATCATGGCTCTTCTCCATCAACTTGGGTCTACAAGCCTGCGTGACTAGATAGAGCTCGCCAGGCGCAAAGTCACCCTTGACCTCTCTAGCTAAAGACATTTCATGATTCCATGTGTCTGGGAGCTTGGTTTCTAAGAAAGACGTAGTGCCCCACAGCCTACTTAAATGAGATAGCGAAAATGCCATTCCACCAGGCAAACAGTACCAAGAGAAAAAGCTGATGGTTTCCAACAATCCCTCTGCAAACTGCACACGCATGACCTGGCGCCCCAGGCGGGTCTTCCCAGCTGCTATCGAAGCATCCGGTCGCTACGCAGCTTCTCCCTGGACCGTCCTGTAGAAACGTTCGTTTTCCTATTTGGTGCATTTGGTACAGTATTTAAGCCAGCATTTCTCTTCGTTGGTGAACTTGACTGTGAATTGACTTTCTGCTGTTTCTCACGGACTTGGCGAGCTGGGATTTTGACTCTGTCGGTGCCCAGTGTATGTCTGTCTCTCTGCTTGCTGCCAGCTTCCCACCTGCCAGCACTTTCTCTCCTACCTTGACGTTTTTCAGTTCCGTTTCTTTCTTTTATTTTGTTTTATTCTGATTCTCTTCGGTGTGGTTTTATTATATTCTTCATTTTTATTCCCCACCCTCACCCCCCATCCCCCAGGTCTGGTACACTTCACTTTCTTTTAATCCCCTGGGATGCCCAGAGAGTCTGTTCATTTTCATGCTGACACAGTAAAGCGCTTTGCTAATACATGCTGGTTTCCAGGACTGGCCCTTTTCAAGGGCTCAGACGTTTCCCCACTACCAGGTGCTGTTTCAAAAAATCTGGACCCTTTGCTGGGTTTTCCTTTCAGTTTCCGACTTGATTTCCGGGTATCAGTGGTTCCACTGACCAGAACTGAATGCTCCAGGTCAGAGACAGGCCCTTCCCTTTCTTCTGTCCAGTAAATTCCAGATTAAATGGCCAGAAGGGCAAAACACCCCCAAGTGGCCAGGGTCAGCACTTCACAAGTGCAGGGGACACTGTGTCCCCAGCTAATACAAAACCTTGACTGTTTAAAATACCCAGCTCCTTCTCTTCTCCATGGATTAGAAGTCTATTGCCTGCCACACAGCAGGGCCTGCTGTGTGGTCTCTCCCCAGCTGTAGAAGTGCCGTAGGGGTCTAAGGTCTTCCCAGAGAACAGAGGACCGCGTCTCCGACCCTGTTCCAACCCTCAGTTTTACAAAGTACAGGAATCAAAGTTCAGTGCAACTGGAATGTTCCAAATGGGGGGAAAAAAAACTTACCATGAAAATTAACTCGTTCTTTGAAATATGACTTTGGCATGTTGCCCAGAAAAGTATACCACTCTTTTAAGTAAGTGGATTCTTCTGGAAGAAAAAAAAAGAAAAATGATTAAACATGTTTGGGCTGAGTATGTAGCTCGGTGGTTGAGCGCTTGCCTACCCCGTGAAAGGCCCTGGGTTCAAACCCCAATACTGTCAAAAGGAGAGAGAGAGAGAGATTGAACTCAGAAACCCACCACCCCCACAGGATAAAGCTGTAGGAAGGTATTGCCTCCAACTACACCCATGTCATCAGTGTCCTAAATGTCAAACCTCCAGATGTCAATCAAATGACAACCTGTGGGTCTCAACCACTCTGGGAGGTCGCACATCAGATCTCCTGCATATCAGGTATCCACGTGCTGTTATGATTCCTAACAGTAGCAAAATTACAGCTATGAACCAGCAACAAAATAATTTTATGGTTGGGGTGGGGGGGGAGTCGCCACCACGTGAGGAACTGTATTAAAGGGTCGCAGCTTCGGGAAGGTTGAGAACCACTGCTCCAGAAAGATGTGGGAAGACCGGTGACTAAGTGTACTAGCCAAAGGCGTTTGGAAGAGGCCTAGAAATACCAAGAGGAAACATTGTAACCATGTCAATCAGCAACAGGGGCAAGAGGAGGGGTAAAAGCAAGCCGGAGCTCCCCACTGCAAACTCCTGCATGTCAGCCTTGAGTTTCATGTTGCCATTTCCTAGTCTCTCTAGTGTAAATATTTTCCATTGTAAAAAAAAAAAGTGTAAATACTATTTGTATATTTTGTTCTTGTTTTTTCTAAAGCGGAAGTTGATCTGAATAATAAATCACAAACCATCTATATCTCGTTCCTTTTTCTTTTTTTCCCCCTTCTTTTTCTTCTTAGAAATCATATACTTTAATATCTTTCAGGAGGCGAAGGCTGATTAAAGAGGGCCTTCATTCCTGACTAATGGAAGGAAGATGGCGCCAGCCAAGGAGAGTGGGGATTAGGCAGTAGGAGGTCAGATGCGCTCTGAGTCTCTCATTAACAGGTGTGGGACCCTGACTGAGCCTCTGAACCTCTTGGGGCTTCATCTAAAAGTGAAAACAGCTGCCTGGCTTTTAAAACAACCGAGTGGCAGATGCAAAATAGTTTGGAAGGAAAAAATTACATTCAAAGGCACCAAACTGCAAAGTCTCAACTGTCATCGGCTCTATTTCTTGGGAGACAGACACTTCAGAGATGGGAAATCTCCACCTATTTCCTGTAATTTTTCGCGTGAACTCAATTCTGGAACAAAACCAGTAAGACTGAGTGCAGTGTTGATTTCTGCTAGTACCTTTAAAGAGTCGCGCTTAACAGTCAAAATTATTCTGTGCACTTTAAAAGCACTTGGAGAAGAAATAAGGGTTTTCTCCGGAGTGTGTGTGTGTGTGTGTGTGTGTGTGTGTGTGTGTGTGTGTTTGTGTGTGTGTGTGTGATGTGTGTGTGATTGTGTGTGTGTGTGTGTGTATGCTGTGTGTGTGTGATTTTGTGTGTGTGTTGCCTGTTAGTCAACACGTATGTCTGTGTGCCACATGAAGTCAGATCTCCTGGAACTGGAGTCACAGCAGGCTGTGAGCTGCCATAGGAAAGCAGGAACTTGAACCCAGGACCTCTGGGAGAGCATCCAGGGCTCCTGACGACTGAGCTATCAATCCAGAAGTCCCAAGAAATAAGTTTTAATAATTTGAATATATTCTTGGTTTAACCATCTTGGTTTAACCAAAAACTTATCAGTTTCTAACATAAATTGAAGAACATTTGGAACCAGCAGAAATAAAGCCCAATGGTCTGGAATTGACAATCTAGCCAGCATGAGTGGGACTCTCAAATAGCATAGTGCAGGCAAACGGAACCAAGAAGTGGCCTTTTTGGCCCGTTCAAACATCCAAACCGAAGCCATAGAATTCAAAAGTAAGCTAGGCACTTCTCACATCCTCTTGACCATGGATGCTTCCCACCTCAAAGAAGGACAAAGCCTTCAAAGTTGTCAGCACCCTCACCTCTCTCAGAGGCAAAATTGATAATATATATGACTCGTGCCTATAATCATTACACTCAGGAGACAAAGGCAAGAAAATCAAGAGCTCAGCTACATAGCCGATTCGAGACCAGCCTGAGCTACACGAGACCTTGTCTCGAAAATAATAAAATAAAATATCTCCAGACAATTGAACTCAGTACTCATATCTCAGTAGGAAGAATTGTCCGTCAGAGTCAACAGGTTTGGAAAAACTTTAGGACTCAACAAGAATGTCCAGGAAGAAATAAAGTCATACAAACTTAAAACTGAACACATGTTCAAGATTTTAGCTGGATTTTAGGACAAGAGAAGCAGACATATGTTTTAAAGCGTTTTCAGAGGAGCAATCAAAAAGCACAAATTTATATGGAGTCACGGAACATTAAGAGGATCCGATCCGCAAATGGAAAAAGATTTGACTCTCACTGTCAGCTGTGACGGAAGGGAGAGGTCGACCAGTTATCCACACTTTATAAAGTGCTTTGGAATCAATCGCTTGCAGCCCACGAGCAGATCTAGAAGTTGGTAAGCCAGGAGGCTGCCGTGGGGGTGAAGCTTAGGCTCCCACTGAAAACCCCAACTGCTGTTCTCCTGTGGTAAAGCCCTCTCTGCTTTCTTGAATGCCCAGGCCTATTTCATAGACATTAAGACACATCGTTGCATTATGCTGGTAAACGAGCAATCAGGAAAAAAAAACCGCCTCGGGCAGATAATGATGGAGCCCTGTAAGAGTGTTAACCTTCTGACCTCTAACCTCTGAGCCCTTCCCCTTCCTCTGTTCACTGCTTCTGAGCCCATTTCCCCACCCCCACCCCCCACTCCCACCCTCACCCCCACCCCCACTGAGCTTGGGGCTAAGAACTCGACATAAATAACTAGATCTGCAGGGCTGATCAAAAGCAGATGTGGTAAAGGACACTGGCCCTACAGTGTGCAGTGTGCTCTTCTCTGGCTGAACAGTAAATCTCTGGGTTTATACTGCGGGAGTTGCTCCTCTGAACTAAACACCACTAACCCTTCACATGGGGGGTTGTTAACCGGGAGGAAACCTCTTTGCCTCTGACCCCTTGATTCAACTTGCTGACAGTTAGGATGCTCTGAGAATAATGGATTGCAGTCTCTCTGCCCCCGCCCCCAGAACTGCATCTGATGCTACTTCCTGTAGCTCATTCTCCTGGGTTTGTAGTTAGTCTGGCGGGGTGGCATCTTAGTGCTGGAGACAGGAGCCACACTTCCCCCCCTCCCTCACCCACCCCCTCCCCTAGCTATCAGTTAATGTGGCCACTGTACTCCTGCCATAGCTAAACAGTGGTTTCCTTAGCAGTTTAAATAATAAATCAGAATATTAACTCAAGATGTGGCCAGGGCACTAACAAGCAATGTACCTTCCCCCAGTCCCAGCCCCACCCCCACCCTGGCCAAGGCTGAACTAGTATCTACTAGTCTCTTCTAGTATCTACTGTGATGGCTGAACACACAATATAGCCATTGGCCTTTTAACTATAAGGTGACTGTAGTTGCTGCTGACAGCTGCAACTGTCTGTGTGCATAGTCTCTCAGACATCTGGTTTGTGCTGCAGGCAACAGGCCCGGGTACCTCAAGCTGGATTGAGATTGCTTTCCCAGCTCATGGGTCACTGGAAGACATACAGATTCTTCCCTCCCAGACACCCTCCCCCCCCCACCCCACCCCACCCCCACACACGCTGCTGAATGGCACTTCCAGGGATTCCAAGCTTGGACAGGCCACAAAGTGTTGAGGATCAGACACTCCCAAAGCAGATCGTTCACTGCTCCAGCGGTGAGGCAGCCATGATGAAGGAGGCCAAGCTAAACCCACGCATGCGCAGTCCCACCACCTCCAAATCCAGGCTGGTGACGTTAGACGTCTGAAGACCGTGTCCTGGAGCAGGGGAGGAGTCTGTCCAAAGTTTTCCTGCTCTTTCTAATAATTAATGCCACGAAAGACAGAAGAATTGATCCAAACCAATGAAACCAATAAGGAGGCATGAAAACGGAACGGGGCCTGAGCCAGAACAAGGGCAGCTGACAATCTCTGAGCACAAGGTGAATATTGCTGCTCTTAGAAACCACAGAAGGCCCTGTATGGTGGCCCATGCCCTAATCCCAGCAGTCAAGAGGCAGAAGCAAGGTAGATCTCTGTGAGTTTAAGGTCAGGTTGGTTTATAGAGAGAGTTCCGAGAGAACAAGAGCTACATAGAGAAACCCTGTCTCAAAAAAAAGACAAAAGGGGGAAAAGGAAAAGAAAGAAAGAAAGAAAGAAAGAAAGAAAGAAAGAAAGAGAAAGAAAGAGAGAGAAAAGAAAGGAGGAGAGAGAGAGAGAGAGAGAGAGAGAGAGAGAGAGAGAGAGAGGTACACAGAGATGTCTGAGAGGTAAAGGCTCCTGCCTACAAGCCTAGCAACCTGAGTTTGATTCCCAGTACCCACTTGGTGGAAAAAAAGCACGAACTTCAGCAGGTTGTCTTCTGACCTTTCAAACATGTGCTTTGCCCATAAACATACAACTGAAATGCATAAAAATAGAATAAAGAAAACATTTTTTAAAAAATAAAAAAAACATATCACATATTTAGAAAAGAAAGGCGGCTATAACTTGTTCTCAGATGATTAAAAGTAGAAAGAGATGAAGAGAAAATCAAAGAAATGTGGGATATATTAAAATGAGTGTAAGTTTAAGTGACATGATAGACAAGCTTTTTATATTGTGGTTTTTTTTCCTGATGCTTGACATTAGGTCAAAAATATATTTAAAAGAAGACAATTTTGACATAATTTCAGTCTTCTAAAACAAAGTAATTTGGGGTGAGCAAAGTGGCTCACCCGGTATAGGTGATTGCCACCAAGCTTGATGACCTGAGTTTGATTCCTGGGACCAACATGGTGGAGGGACAAAACCGACTCCCACGAGTTCTCTTCCTATATCCACACATATGCAAACAAACAAGGGGAAATGTCATAATTTTGAGCTTCCAGTCTATGTCCAAACAATTTTTTAGTTATTAAAATAAACACATGTTCAAGATGGGACAACCCAGAACATTTTCTTCAACCATTAAATTCTCACTGAAGTTAGTTGTTTTTTTTTTTTAAAAAAAACAAAACAAAACAAAACAAAAACAAAAAACCGAACCTCACAGGAAAGGAAATCATTGACCAAAATGATAGTGGATGTATTAAAATGTGTGGCTAAGCCTAAATAATTATTGTTCATGAGGTTTTTTTGGGTTTATTTTTTTTTCTTTTGGTTGGTTGGTTTTTGTTTATTTGTTGGGGGGGGGCGGTGGGCAGTGTTTGGGTTTTGTGTCAAATCCAGAAAACAAAATTCTCAGCAGCCATTGGAAGAAAAAAATATCTTCTTGGCATACTGTTCAAAGGTGTACAGAAAATATAACTGCCAAGTAGAAGCTGGTTTTGGAGGCTGTATTTCTCAAGCCAGACATGGTAGCACACGCCTTTAATCCCAGCACCTGGGAGGCAGAGGTGGGCAGATCTCTGAGTTCAAGGCCAGCCTGGAATTTTTTTTTCCTCCAGAAATAAAAATAATAAGAAAGCATTGACATCCATATTGTTAAAACTGTTAAGTTTTATATAGCATGAGGTTTGATAACAAAAGGGAACAGATACCCTGCACACGACTGAAAAAGGTATGAATTCAAGACAGCATGACATTCGTCAAACTTTGTATATCTGTTGTGTGAACCTGAAATTCTATCAAACAGCCTTTGCGCTGCAGAATTCTTTCACTTGTTCTACAAGAAAATGAACAAGAGAGTATTTAGGCAGCGCTGTCTGCTAGCGGGAGAATGACAATTGTTATGTTTCTAAGTTACAGAAACATCTTCAAACTCTGACATGCTCCCACCTACAGAGCGCTAAAATGACGAAGGGGGTGGGGAAGGAACGTAAGAGATGGAGAGGAGGGTACACCTGGCATACACCTATAATCCCAGGAGGCGGATGATGGAGGCAAGATGCGCAGTTTGAGGTCAGCCTACATAGTGAGACACCGTCTCTAAACAAACATATAGATTATGTTAGGGAGAAAGTGATTTTGCACTAAAGTAACATTAACTGTAAAACGTATCTGTAAACTGACGGCAGAGGACCCAGGTTGGGCTCCCAGCACAATTCCTCCGATTCCAGAGGATCTGACGCCCTCTTCTGGACACCACGGGCACTGCAGGTATATAGCGCACTCATGACCAGTCCCAGAGGATCCAACACCCACTTTCAGTCTCTGCAGGCACCGGGCATGCACATGGTGGCACAGGCATACGTGCAAGCAAAACTGCCATACAACTAAAATAAAAATAAAGAAAATTTTAACAAGAATAGGTTTTTATTTTAAACAACGGGATGGGGGAAGAAAGCAAACAGGCAGCAACTGCCCCGAAATGCAGGGGTGTTGCCTAAGGAGCAAACGAAAGACTGGGAGAGCCTGGGATGGAGGAGGATGCTGTGACATGGGGTCCTTAGACGTGACATGATTGTTGTTCATGTGAGCGCCCCGAAAGTGTTGTGTGATCTGTACAGATCAAGCCAGGCAAAAGGTCCCACAATTGGGGCTGGAGAGATGGCTCCGTGGTTAAGATCAATGACTGCTCTTCCACAGGTCCTGAGTTCAATTCCCAGCAACCACATGGTGACTCACAACCATCTGTAATGGAATCCGATGCCCTCTTCTGGTGTGTCTGATGACAGCTACAGTGTGCTCATATAAATAAACAAACAAACCTTTTTTTTTTTCAAAAGGTTCCAGCATGAAGCATTATTGGAACCCTTATTGGCTGTTTTTGACAGTTGATGCTGAGGAAGGCAGACTCACTTTTCTTTGGCTGGGGGTGGGTAATGAGGGGAGTTGGAGTTACTGGGTGGCCACTGACAGGTTGCCCAAATTCCAGTGACTGCCCCAGATCAATGCACATAGGACTCAGTGGGTCATTTTTAAAGGACATGAAGTTGGGCGGTGGTGGCGCATGCCTTTAATCCCAGCACTTGGGAGGCAGAGGCAGGCAGATTTCTGAGTTCGAGGCCAGCCTGGTTTACAGAGTGAGTTCCAGGACTACACAGAGAAACCCTGTCTGGAAAAACCAAAAAAAAAAAAAAAAAAAGACATGAAATTGAAGTTGGGAGTGAGAAATTTGGGGGGAGGGGAGAATTTTAAGGGAGAGCGGTGGAGCGTGGTCAAACGCATGGATAAAATCTTCAATTACATAAATTCTCTTAACACCGAAAGAAATTCTGATCAATAGTTCCAGAAAATTAATGTCTTTGAAATAGTTTTGTCTACCGTATCAGTGTGTAGGGAGGGAGGGGTTAGAACTGTGGTTCTCAACCTTCTTATTGCCGCAGCCCTCTTAATTCAGTTTCTCATGTTGTGGTGACCCCCTCCAACCATAAAATTACTTTGTTGCTGCTTCATAATATGCAGGATATCTGACATGCCACCCCTGTGAAAGGGTCATTTGACCCCCCCCCACACACACACCAATTGCTACCCACAGGCTAAGAACCACTGGGGTAGAGGAATGTGGGGTGGGGGCTATGGGATGAGGGGATGAAGGGTGTGGTATCCACGCTCTGTGTGTGGTTGGGATGCTTGTGCTCACGACAGCATCCCTTTTCTATTAGGGATGTAGAGTCGGGAGGTATTGATTGTCTTAGAATCAGATCTGGAGACCTGGGATCAAAAAGGGCAAACTCATGATAACCGGTTCCCAACATAACTTTCAAAGACCCTTTCCCTTCCCTGAGATCAGAAAACATAATGTACAGAACTCTTGAGTAACGGAACCACGCTATTCTTGTTCCCTGGGAAAACAGTGCAGCAAGAAGATGCCGAAGCCACACAGACACGTGGACGGTAAACTACAGGTATATATGGTCCTTGTTAAACACCAAAGCCACCCTTCCCCGGGCATGGGTCATTCACAGAGAGTCACAACTAGGAGTTCCGGTACAGACAGTCCTCTTACGACATTCAGAGTAGATGTCGGGAGCCACACGGAGAGAAGCGTTTTCCTGAGGGCAGGCCCAGGGCCTGCTGGACCTTCCACAGCCCAACAGAAAGTGGCCATTTCCAGCCGAATGGGTGGTTCCGGGTCATCCCAGCTACTCCAGAGATGGAGAGACAGAAGATCTCAGGTGCAAGCCTGCGGGCTGGAGAGAAAACTGACTGCCCTTGCAGAGGACCCAAGTTCCATGCCCAGCACCCACACAGCGGCTCTCACCAGCTGTACATCACTCCCAAAGGATCCATCACTTTCTTCTGGCCTCTTGAGGGCACCAGACATTCCTGTGGTGCATGGACATACACGCAGGCAAAACACTTATACACACACACACAAAATTTAATTTTAAGATTAATAAGTAGTAAAGTCCAAGGCCTAATAAGACCCTCTATTTCGAAAGAAAAAAAATAAGAAGATGCAAGCGCCCTAGATGCCCATCAAGTGTGAATGATAATGAAAATATGATCTAGACCCATTTTCTATGTGTCTATATAGACTAAGATTCTATATATACATAATTATATTCTGCTCTAAGGAAAACGGAGTTCCAGGAAATAGATGGAACTGAAAAATAGTATAGTGCAATGACCCAGACCCAGGAAAGCAAACGCTACAT
>JANHMN010000019.1:41127817-41172134 GCA_030674055.1 Rhabdomys pumilio
CACACGTATACCAGATACACAAATGTCACCCACACATATATGCACACATATACCAGATACACAAATGTCACCCGCACATATATGCACACATATGCCAGATACACAAATGCTACCCGCACATATATGCACACATATACCAGACACACAAATGCCACCCACACATATATGCACACATATACCAGATACACAAATGTTACCCACACATATATGCACACATATATATACCAGATACACAAATGTTACCCACACATATATACACACATATATATACCAGATACACAAATGTTACCTACACATATATATACCAGATACACAAATGTTACCCACACATATATACACACATATATATACCAGATACACAAATGTTACCCACATACACACACACACATATACCAGACACACAAATGTCACTGATGTATGAAAGAAAACAAATGACTTTCCAGTAGATCCAACAGAACAGGAGTCTCCGTACACAATAACTTCCCTTTCCTGCTAAAGCTGGTCGAGGGCCCTTTCATATTGTACTAGTTCAGCTGACTATTTCAGTTGATAGGTTGGGTTCATTTGATTTTAACAGGTGACTTTCCAAGTATATCAATAAGGAACTACAGGCAGTCATTTTGTCCCTATGCGGGGGAGTTAGTTTCCTTTTGACCTATCACACTCCAGCCTTTTGTAGACAACCAGGACGACGTGCTCACTTCCGTACTTATTTTCCGCTGAAATTAGGATGCTACATCGTTGTCCAGGAAGGATGGAATGCAGTCACTGAGCAGGAGAGGATCCAGACAATGGGGCATTCACCAGAAGCATCTGGTTCACTGACCCAGCTGAAGAGACAGGAAGCAATCACATCACTGAACCGGTTCACATCAGCTTCCAACAAGCCCTGGGCTCACAGCAGCTCGTCCTAGGATGGTGTCTGTCAGCTGAGTGAAAAATCTGTTGAAGCAAATACAGACTAGTAAAAGTCTAGGGACAACTTAAAGGAAAACCATACGTTTGGAACTTTCAGACCTATAGTCCTGGGAGAGAGAAGGAGGGGTCCCAAGACCAAAAGAGAAAGATCCCTCAGAACAGGCAGGTGGGGAGTCTTAGACTGTACTTACCTGGAGTCTGTTTAACCTCTGAGAGGTGAATCCAAATCCTATGACTCTCCTAATTTCCTGAAGCTTATATAAACTTTTTTGTTCTCAAGAAGAGATGAAAGTTTTAGAAATATCATCATTACGGCTGTTTGTCCTGAAATCCACCTTGTAGAAAACACAGCTAACAGGTGGCAGGCCTTTGAGTCCTAGTGAAAGTTTTGGGCTAAACGCATGCGCAGTTTTTCCTCTGTCCAAAGAGCTGGACATCTAGACCGGACAGAGATGTTTTTAGCATGACGAGAAGCACATTTAAGCCTGTCCGCAGAAGACAACCAGAGGATATTTAAATTCTTGAGCTCGTGACTGGTAACAGTAGTCAGTGCTCATCAGAACTCCATGGATCAATGTTAAAATTATGAACCTAGCCGGGCAGTGGTGGCGCACGCTTTTAATCCCAGCACTTGGGAGGCAGAGGCAGGTGGATTTCTGAGTTCGAGGTCAGCCTGGTCTACAGAGTGAGCTCCAGGACAGCCAGGACTACACAGAGAAACCCTGTCTTGAAAAACAAAAACAAACAAACAAACAAAAAGCTCTGAACCTTCAAAACAGAGGGGGAAGAAACCGGGAACATTTTTCGTTGCTTTATATTTCTGCCTGATACTTTTACAACTTGCATTTACACACCTTAAAACACTAGCTTTCAGAACCTCAGTCGTTTCCCTAGACCCTCAGAACTTACCTAAGCTTTTACTTTGTAAGTTCTGAGTTCTGGCCATCAAAGCATCCATGACAAGCCACATCAGTGGTGGTGGCTGACGGAGGCACAGAAAGCAAAGTAAACACCAATCAACACAGAACACAGAAAGCTCACATTCTCAAAGGAGACCAGTCAGAAACAAAACAAGCAATAGCCAGTATCATTCATATATTCAGCTGAGCCTGACCCACCTCTGTCTCGGCTCCCACGTTTGCCACAAGACTTAAAGACACGCCAGAAAACACAGACCCATCCGTACTCACAAAACAGACAAACCTTTCCAATCACCAGAACCAGGTGGTGAGCTTCTCTCCTTGGACAGGGTGAAAGAGTTTTGTAGAGACAGGGATGATGCTTGGCTACAGAGGGGTTTTGAGTGTCCCATACTTGGGGATACACAGGGAAGGCCGGCAAGGGAAAAGGTGTATCAGACTGAGTGATTTGGAGGAGAGGAAGGAACAACGGGCAACAATAGGGTCAACTGGGTGGAGGTAGCAAAGGAAACAGAGGCTTCCACCTTGGCTAGAGGATACTTCCCAAGCAAGAAGATGAGACAAGTCGGTAGCCTAGAAAAAGGCGGGCAAGGGAGAAACCCCTAAAGATTCAAGTAAGTGATGGGGTTTGATGAGGTTGGTAAGGCTGCTCCTCCACCCTGACAATAGGGGATTCAGCAGGGGAGGCGGGTCCCTAAAACTCAGTCAGGACCAAGAAGGTGACTCAGGTGTCCAGAAGGAAGGAGATGGATTACCCTGATACCACGATGACTAGACTATACGGGGCTCCCTGATAGAAATGGCAGAGGTCCGGCCAAGGAAGCTCAGACTCCCTCAGTTGTCCATGCCTAAGAGGTCAGTTAGAGGACAATCTGGGCCTGATATCCACATACCATGAGGGGCATGGGGACAATGAACAGCCCATTGTCCCTGTTGATGGCACTTTAGACCATGGTCAAGGTAGATTACGAGGGCTTGTGAAGGCCCAGGCCCAGTGACATTTCTGACTGCATTTGAAGTAGGAACTCAGAAGTTCTCAGGCTTTGGGAGGTGAGAGAACCCAGGAAGTGGCTACAGCCAGCTGAAAGGCCTTAATCAGTATCAGGTATTTTGTTTCCAGGCGTTTTCATCTCTCCCATGGTATAACTTAAAGGCCAGTGCTAAAACTTCTGCCTGTGGAGTCAGGGGTCCCCTGTCTGGGTGTTTAAATTTGGCCCTGATGTCAAGGAAACTCTGAAAGGTCATAAGGAGTTGTTTCCCATCTGTGGTCTCAGGATCCAGACTGGCATATTGTAACAGGGCATTTGGAAGGGGGTCTAGGAACTGAGTTGGGTGTTTGTGTTTGTTCTTTGGCTTTTTTTCATAATTCACTGCTTTAAGGGTAGTCTTACAGAGACCAGTCAGGGTTTACAGGGATAAATCAATCCCTAGATAGCATGTCCCCTGGGGTATTATAGTTCCATTCGAGGTCTGGTCACAGACCACCTTGGCCTCCACTGGGTAGGCAGCATTAGTTTGGTAAATTTCATCTGGGTGTGCCCTAGCCTGTTCCTTGGGGGGAAGGTTATTGGTGAGAATCAAAGGAATGTCATGAATGCTGAGCTTGTAAGACTAGGTAATATATTGGAATTCTTTAATGAAGGTGGAGGAATTAGCCCGTAAGACCCCAGTCACTCTTCTATTTGAGAGTTTGCTTAACAAGAAGGGGACATGTACCCTGACCAGGCTGTCTATTCTGACAAAGAGAAAAACATGGCCCCATTAGGCCAGATTAGACAGGGTAGACAGAGGCAGAGGGTATCCCATGACAGAGTGGGAGCAGGTAGTCGGAAGACCAAGGGCTCCAGTGCACTGAAAGTGGGCGCCACAGAGGGAGGGTTGATGGGAACGGCCTTTTGCTGAGGATGAAGAAGGGGAACCAAAGGGGTTGGAGGAAGAGAGGGAGCTGTGGGTTGAGGCCAATATAGGGAGTGGGGGAGGCTGGTGAGCTGGATTGAAAGTAATGGAGGAATCATCGGGTTCAGGCCTCATGGCTAGGAGGGGCTGGGTTGGAGAACAGGGAGAGCAGAGAGAGAGCTTGGACATAGGAAATCTCTTTCCGTTTCCCTGATTGCTCGCCAGAGTTCTAAAGGTCCCGAATAATACTGGGATCTAGGCAGTCATTTGGATTGGTTACCTGAGGGATACTGAGGCCAAATTTGATTGCAAAAGTGAATCAGTTTGGAACTCTTCAGGTCAGGTGCCAGGTAAAGAGGCATCTCAAGGGAGAATGAGAAGTTCTAGATGACAGCAGTCCCCTGGATGAGAAGGGCAAGGGGGGACGCGGTTCAAAAGAGGACACCTTTGTAGTTGTGGACTCAAGGAGGACCAAACAAAGACCAAGCCATTTAATGTGTCACCACAGCACTCAGCAGGGTTCAGAGCTAACAGCCCAAGGACACTGATGCCAGGGCTTTCAATGAGGCCCAAAGGCTTCCCAGAAGGTGATGATAAGCCTAGCTCAGGAACAAGGTCTTATCCACAGGGATGAGGAACGTTGTCCAATAGTATCATAAAAGCCACAGGGCATGGAGATGCTGTGGCACTCCAGACATCTGGGGGTTAGGGACAGAAAAGTGAGCGGAGAGCAAAGGTCACAGCAGCCCAAAGGAAGCTGCAGGATCGCAGTGCCGAGGGTCGGGGATGATGGGGCTGGTGAAAATGACTGTGGAAGTGGACCGTGCCACCAGACGGAAAACCTGGTAAGGTCGAGTGGATTCAGAAACCCCAGCAATTCTCGTAATTGAGAATGGTACGCATTTAAATCTACTCCCCCTCGACCAAGTTCTTGTCCTGGAACACGTGACCATGATACCCCTTTTGAGAGGATTGGGACAATCAAAGCATCCATGACAAGCCACAAGTCATGACCTGAAGTCCTTCCATACGCAGATGAGGCATCCCTGATATCTCAGACCCAGCCGATAGAAAGCATGTGCCTCTAGATCCCACTCCACCTCCAAATGTTTACAAGGTCCTGTTCACAAGGAATAAAAGGGCATGCGTTATTCCACCAAAGATCATCTGAGAGTGCCTGTCTTATTGAGCTGTTACGTAACACTCCAGGAAAGAGTTTTCTTTCCTGAAGCTTTTGTCACTGGATCTTGACCTGGTCCAATCAGCCGGGTGTACAAAGCCACGTCCTGCTCGGTGGCCTCGACTTGGCCCCTAGCTGCCCACTGTTGCTCGCTGCCTGCCATCAACTCCGGGGCATTGGTAGCCTTAGAAGAGGCCCAGCAGCCCGCCTTGCTCTGGCTTCCCCTCAGAGAGCTGTAACTCTTTGGGTGCTCCAGTCAGGCTAGAGGTCAACAGTGCCTGGTACGCAGACTGACAGGTGATCACCTCCAAGAGTTCCGGAGGGGTGCCAGAAACTCAGCGGTGGTTACTTCCTTGGATTCACAGAAGAAGCCTTTACACTGACTTAAGGGAAAACTTACCCAACCACTGCCAACAGATGGCGTGTGGGGCTATCGAGGAGCCAGACAGTGAGTTTGTTGTTGCATGTGGACTCGAGATGAGGAATGGAACCCTAGTGGAGTTCTGTGGTGGTTTGAATATGCTTGGCCCAGGGAGTGGTACCATTAGGAGGTGTGGCCTTGTTGGAGTGGGTGTGGCCTTGTTGGAGTAAGTATGTCATCGTGGGTGTGGGCTTTGAAACCCTTCTCCTAGCTGTCTGGAAGAGTCTTTTCCTGGCTGCCTTTGTATCAAGATGTAGAACTCTCAGCATCTTCTCCACACATCGCTTGGACGCTGCCCTGCGTCCTGCCCCTGCCATGATGTTAATGGACTGAACCTCTGAAACTGTAAGCCAGCCCCAATTAAATGTTTGCCTTTACAAGTTGCCTTGGTAGCACAGGCACCTGGAGAGTCTCTCTGAGTCACAACACAGGTTTTTTTCTGTCACAAGGGTGTCTTGACAATCGGGTGACAAGCAATACCACAAAGCCACAACACACAACAAACCTCACACAAGAGATCTATTGGGAAGAACAAAATGTCAGCCGCCTCTGACCAGGAAAAGAGACGCAAAGGACTGGGCAGAGGGGAGGGCTTTTATAGGGTCTTTAGAGCATGCGCAGTGGGCTAGTAGAAAAGCAGGGTTTGGCTGAAAGCATTGCTTGACAGTTAACTCTGAAACATTGTTAGGCTGTTAAACCATGAGGGGGAGGCAGGGATTTCCAAGTGTTACAGCTCATATGGTAAAGGTATCCTGGCAGTGTGAGCCAAGGAATCTCACAAAGTCACACTGCACAACAAACCTCAAACAGAAGATTTATTGGGAAAGAAAAAAAAAAACAGAAAGGTGGCTGCCTTTACTCATGTGGCCTGATCGTGAGGCAAACTCAGGGATTGGTGGGATTTTTTGGGAAAGAAAAAAAAAAACAGAAAGGTGGCTGCCTTTACTTATGTGGCCTGATCGTGAGGCAAACTCAGGGATTGGTGGGATTTTTTTTTTTTTCCTGTAGGGCAAGGCCTGGCCACTCTGGGGGTTGGGGGTGGGGTAGGAGGTTGCTGGGAATGGTCAACTTCAGGAAAGTCTGTGGGTGGGGCCTGGTTATTGGAGCTCCTGGAGGTTGGGAGCTGGCCACTCATGCCTCAAGGGGTCAGGCCTGGCTACCAGAGAGGTGTGGGAGTGAAGCCTGGTGGTTGGAGGCCTCCAGGGGTGAGGTCTACAATAGGAGTCTCCTGACAGGGAAAGCCACCCCTGCCCTTTAAGTTGTCATGAACAGTCAACACCACGTCTTGGAGCTCTGGGCTAAGCCAGGGGCAGGGTGTGTTCCCCTTGGCTCTCTACCCTACACATCTGTCACTAATGGCCTCAACTCAGAATCAATACATGAATCCATCATCACATTATACACACAGGTCAAGGGTTAAGAAAATGTTCCCAATGAAAACTGTCAGCAACCCACCTCCTACGTTAGGCTGACCGCCTACTCTTGAGGATACAGGTTGGGAGGGATCCAAGAGACTGTCAATCAAATGACCCGAGTGCTAAACTCCCTTGGCTTGAATGTACTCCCATGACCTCCAGTTAAGGTGGTAACTAAGTGTGAATCAGATGCTACCTCTCACTTACTCTCTGCCTTGGACCATGGACCGCCTGGAAGGATCAAGTGAGTTAGCATAGGTGACGGGTACAACCAACATGGAGCCAGTAAATGTGGGTTTTTCATTGTTATTTATGACTCCACACCTTCCTTGACAGCAGGCTCCCTGAGCTAGCCTGCCTTCTAGATTTAAATTTATTATCCTATCAACAGTGAATTGTCCTGTGGTTTTGTAGCACTGGGTTGGGGGCTTGGGAGGGGGGGGAGAGGCACGGGGAGTGAACCCAGGGCCTTGGGCAAGATAAGCAAACACCCTTCCACTGGGCCACATCCCTGTCTGTAGACTGTTTCAAATGTAGCCTAGTTATACACTGTTGTGTGAATTTTCCTGGGGAGACACAATACACACACACACACACACACACACACACACACACACACGTGAGGCAGTAGGTGTCTATTCATCCCAGGAAGGGAACCCAAGACAGATCCAAGTAACAGTTAGTAATAATTACACCACAGTCAATCTTGGCCAACCAATGAACTTTTGTTGGGGTCACTAACAGGAGTATGGGGAACAGGGTGCGTATAGGACTGACTCAAAAGCAGCCATCACCAAAAAGTGCACCCAAGACCAGTGAACCTTTACAAAGGCTGTAACCCTAGAGTTCTCTGACCAACTTGTCGGCAGCACAGCAGGTCAGAGAAGAATCTCTGCAAGGCAGTTGGTCAGCGTCTCCTGCCTCGAAGTTGTTTACTGCTTACTGCTTCTACATCCTTGGAGAGAGGCCTTGCTGAATCTTGAAAGTTTCAACTTCCCCAGACATGTCGGGTTTGTTTACTCCGCGGAGTCCGATGAGCCCCCTACCCAGCACCCGCCCCCACGCCAGCTCGCCCTTTGGAAAGAATGTTTCCCTTGGCAGGAAACCGCTCTAAATAATAAGAGTAGCTAGTTCTCAGTGGCAGATCTCTGGTTCTGTGTTAAAACCAACTAATAATATGAGCCATTGAACTCCGTCTGTACATCGGAAGTTGTACATCCATCCCCTATATTTCTTGAAAAATTTGGAGCTTGTAGAGACTGTATTGGCTGGGTCTCTCCACATGTTATAAATGCTCTCTGCTTATGGTTTGCTGAGTGGCCTTGGCTGGGCCATTGCATCTATTCAAGTTTTGATTTATGAAGTTTCGACTCTGCTGATAAACACAGTGTATTGTGGAGTTGATGAGCACCGTGACACACACACACACACACACACACACACACACACACACACACACACACACACATTCTGACTGACTGCATCATTTACAGCTGGTTCCCAACTTCCAGTATCTCAGCTTTACCATGGCCTGAGAGCAGTAGCACTCAGTAGAAGCCATTCCTGGAGCTCTGAATCTCCACTTCTGGATCAGTGATGTTCGGGCGGGCGGTGCACATCTTTGGGATGCTGGGAGGAATGAAGAGCCATTAGTCCCCAGTCAGCCAGGTGAGCAGGACACAAAAGGTTACCAGTATGCCACCGGGCACCGTGCTCAGCCTTAATGTCTTATTCAGCTTGTACTGGTTTACAGATGCATCTTAAATGAGAGGAACCTCTGTATTTGTAGAAACTGAGTAACACCTCTCAGCGGCATCCTTTCTCTGGATATAGTACATAATCGAATACTAGTTGAGACAAGTTGCAGAGGAGTGATACAAATCTAGCCTATAAACTCTGAATTTAGTGACAGAACGATCACGATCCTCCCTCGCTACATAGCAAGTACAAGGCTAGCCTGAGCTACTTGGGACTATGTCAAAAGAAAGGAAAGAAGAGGAAAGGAAGTCGGGCATGGTGGCACAAGTTTTGATCCTAGCACTCAGAGGCAGACCTCTGTGACTTTGAAGCCAGCCTGGTCTACATTGTCAATCTTCAAGCCAGCCAGGGCTACACTGTCCTTGTCTCAAATACAAAGGGAAGAAAGGAAGAAGAAAAAATTGAAATAAAATAAAACGTAATCACATTTAAATGGCAATTTTTTGGGGGGGGGATATAGGGTCTCCAGGCTGGCTTTGAACTCACCGAGATCTGCTTGCATCTACCTCCCAAGTGCAAGGATTAAAGGCATGTGCCACCATGTCTAGCCATATATACCATTCTTTTTAGTAGAAATTGCAAAGAATGTGACTATTATGTGCCAGTGAATAATTCACTACATTTCTTTTTTTGTTTTGTTTTTGTTTTTGGAGACAGGGTTTCTCTGTGTAGCCCTGGCTGTCCTGGAACTCACTTTGTAGACCAGGTTGGCCTCGAACTCAGAAATCTGCCTACCTCTGCCTCCCAAGTGCTGGGACTAAAGGCGTGCGCCACCACTGCCCGGCCAATTCATTACATTTCTTTGAGGCTGGCTGATTTGGGCCTGGGAGTGATTGCCACATTCTCCTGCAAGGTGCTAGAACCATCTTGAATGGCTATTTTTTTTTTTTTTACTTTTAATAAAAAAGATGGGCACTCCCTCTAGGAATGTGCAGAGATGCCACTAGGAGACATCTCAGGCGGCCATTTGAAATCCTTGAAACACACGTCTCTGCAAAGAGGCCTGTGTCCTGTCTGGGCTTCTGGCCTGCCAAGGATTTCCAAAACAAAAGACAGGAAGGAGAGTCATCCACAGAAAGCATAAGGGGTCTATGCAGGAGACTCAAGGCTGTGGTCCCCTCTCTCATACTGTGGGGTCCCAGCCACGGGAGATATGTTTACAGCAGAACGAACCATTCATGGTTTGTGAGGAGAGAAGAGATGGCTGGTTCTCAGCAAAACACTCAAGCTTAAAATATACATTCTCAATGGAAAGCACTGTCTATAAATGCCAGCTGTCGGCTCGATAAAATGGCGAGGGTGGTTGAGTAGTTAACTTCTCTCTACACAGTCCTTCAGTGACCCCCAAAGTGCCCTACTGCGTACATAGATGCAAGCATAGTTTGTGGCAGCAAGCACACACACAAAAGGTCACAGGTTTGGGCAATGTCCATTTGGTCAATGCTGAAGATTTCGGCTTTTTTTTTTTTTTTTTTTTTTTTTTTTTATAGAGATCAAAAGGTTCCCTCTCAGAGTCCTCTGATTCATCCACGAGAAATCTGAGGCTACCTGGATGCTCCATTCAGGTTAATGCTTATGGTAACTGGCCCTAGAATCGTGTGCCCTTGACAAGCTTCACAGTACAAAAGACAGCATGGTTTTTCATCAGGGACCAAGCAACTATATATGCCCAGTGTCACCTGATATTACAGTCCAGTGCACTGCCATCACAATGAATTTTCCAGAAACTAATAAAAAAAAATGCTTCTTCAGACACTCCCTTTGTGCTTAACCTCAATAACGGTTGGGAGATGGCAAATGAAAGCAACTCAGTTTTTAAATGATGCCGGGACACAAGGTCTTCATCCACCAAGACGCACGTCTCCATCACTACACAGCGGATCACCAGTATAAATTCTCAGTTCCTTTGGCGCCGTGCGCGACACAGTAACGTGTTTGGTAATATTTTCAGATCAGGGCTGCATCCAAGGTGGCGTGTGTGTGTGTGTGTGTGTGTGTGTGTGTGTGTGTGTGTGTGTGTGTGTGTTCACCTCATCTCGTAACGGACAGATGAACGCCCACACCTCTTACTCCCAGCAAAGGTGGGTCGAGCTATCTGGAGCCTGTGGCTGGTGACCACAAGGCCTTCGTGCCGGGCTCTAGGGAAGCGAGGTCCTCGCAGCCAACAGCTCTGCGAGGCGCAGGCCCGGTGGTTCCACTGCAGAAGGACAATAGCTCATCAAGCCCCACGAAAGCCCCCGGACCCGTCGCGGAGCCTGGGCTGGCGGGGGATGAGGCTGAGCGACTCCTCCTAGAGGTGGTTATGTGGAGAAGGAGCAATCCCTTCTCCCTCCTCCTCCTCCCCCCGCTACTATCCGCGGCCCGGAGAACTGCCGCTTGCCGCCATTGACACGCACAGATACAACCCCAAGAAAGGCAGGGTCCTGCCCGGTACCGGCGGCACGCGGGCCGAACCTGCGGCCGGGATTGGCGCACGTTAGGCTACCGGGCGCCCGGAGCCCGCGGTGCAGCACCAGGTGAGCCCGCCATGCCCGTGGCATCATTGTTTCGGGGGGCGCCGGGGGTCTGGAAACAAAACCCTCTTGCCCGTGCAGTGCAGGGGCCGAAGGGAGCCACGGCGCCTCCCCGCTGCAGCCCTGCGGGCGCACCCCGGTCACCGACCCACCTCTGCCACAGAAATTAATAAATCGATCTGCCCAACTTGCTTCCTCGGGAGATAAAAGGGGGGTTTCCCGAAGACGCCGCGCGATGCCCGCCGCTGGCGAGGGGCCGGGGCACCCTGGGCCAAGCAGGGAGGATGCGAAAATTCGGGGTCCCGCGGCCCGGCTGGCGGTGCCGGGAGCCCTGGGCTTCGAGGATGCGGAGCTCCGGGCGAGTGGGAGGGAGGAGGGAGGCGCCCGGGCGCCGAGGGAACCGGGAGGGGGACGCTGGCTCGCCAGGGCCGAGGGCGCGCGACCGGGGCCTCCGGGGTGCCGAGCTGGGCGCGGGGCTGACAATGGAGGAGGACGCAGAGACGCCGGGGCGGCGCGGGCGCGGAGCCGGGATGCTGTGGGCGCCGCGGAGGAGGAGGACGCGGGGCCGAGCACTCCCCTCCGGTTCCCTTTCCGGGGCGATCGGTGCTTCCACCGGCAAATGGCGGCCCCTGAACGGCTCGCTCTACCGGTCCCAGCTGCTTAATTTGCGCGGGAAAATAATAATAATAATAGTAACAATATCAAGAAGAGGGGGATCAAAGTCAAGTCAGGAAAAGGCGGCAGCCGAGGCCCGGGGTAGGAGTCAGCCCTGCCTCCCCGGTTGCCAGAGCGCCATCAAGGTGCACCGCTTTCCAGCCCCGCTAGCCTAGGATGGCTCCCCAGGGTGGCTTTCCACGCCTTTCCTCTTGGGGGCGCCCTCAGTTCCTGCCCTCTTTGTTTCTCTCAACAATGGCCAAAGGGGTATCGAACCCCACCCTGCCCCCCAACGCCAGTTGAGTCTCCTTCTTCAGGAGCTCAGCATTACTGATTGTGCCTGGGCTTCAGATGAGCCAGCCACGGGTGGCCATTACTGCAGCATCTGGGCCGTGGTTGTCCTGGGGGTGAGGAATGTGTGGAAGGGGCCAGTGGAAAAAACCAAAGAGTGGACGGATGCAGCGGGAACTGGTCTCCAGTAACCCAGACTGGAAAGCAGTTCTCCAGGTGAGCTGGCAGTCCTAGCTTCAGAGGAATTCACTGCAAGAGGCCATACACCCTAGGAGCCCTAGGGCGAGCTCAATCTTATGGGGAACAGCGGTCTTGGTTCATCGTCTGTTTATGTTGAATTAAAACTGTTCAGTGGTGGTTTGGGGATGGGGGGAAGCAAACCTTATTCAGAATCAAACGTCTTCGCTTATATCGTCTCAAAACAAACTAAACTGTGCGTAGTCCCCAGTCCGCTCTGGCTGCCAGACTGAAAGAGAACGCTCACCAGTAAATGCTCAGAACTCCAGAACCCGCAGACGGTGCCTTGGAGTTTTCAGAAATACTGAAATGCAGGAACTCAGATATTGGAATCCCTCTGTAGGGAATTGTATCTTAATAAAATAACTCATATCGGCAAGATCTCTTTCCTTGCATCCAAATTCCCTCTTAAAATACTGTCTTCCTCTCCTCCAGTTTGT
Source organism: Rhabdomys pumilio (assembly GCA_030674055.1). Classification (NCBI taxonomy): domain Eukaryota; kingdom Metazoa; phylum Chordata; class Mammalia; order Rodentia; family Muridae; genus Rhabdomys; species Rhabdomys pumilio. The sequence continues at coordinate 41,140,461 of JANHMN010000019.1, forward strand.
CCTGCCCTAACCGTGGTTCTGCCTCACCTGAATCCGCTCTTAGCCTTTAAATGTGACTCACAGTCCTCTGCTGTTTCAGAACTCTATGAAAAGAATTTACTCACCTCTGTGGATCCAGGAAGATTCTGACCCTATCCTTATTCCGCCTTGATGGCAGGGCTTATGGGATGCCTATGGCCTGCTGTGCCACAGCGAGCCAGGACCCCTGCTGATTGCGACCTGAGACAACCAAACCCTGTTTTCTTTACCTCCTGCCGGGGAAGCAGGAGGTGAATTCTGTGGCAGACAGCTTTAAAAGGAAGATCTCAACACCCACAGAGAGGCCCGTGCAAAAATTGAATTCTCTTAAGACTTTTTTTTTTCTTTTAAGAAATAGCCTTAAAGTTAGTTGCCGTCTTGATAAGTGCCTTTGAAAAGGTGTGTGTTGTTGAGATGAGCTAAAAAAGACAGATCAGGGATCAGCCAGCCAGCGTTCACTGGGCATGAACTCTTAAACAGATCCAGGCAGAGAAAGCAACGTGGATTTGAGGGAATGGGGGTCCATTCCCTGTGAGCATCCCACTTCAGGCCTGGAGAGATGCTAAACTAAAAATGCAGCCAACACAAGAAAAAAAAGTGTTATCACTTATGCTCCTGAGAAAATTGGGTATCTTCTATTGCCTGAGATTGTGTGCCTGCCGACAAAGACCGCATGGCAGTTAGGCACTGGCTTTTTACGTGTGTGTGTGTGTGTGTGTGTGTGTGTGTGTCTGTGTGTGTGTGTCTGTGTGTGTGTGTCTGTGTATGTGTGTGTAAAGGATGCATGTGACACAGTGCCCGTATAGAGGCCAGAGGACAATCCCAGGGATCCGTCCAGGCCTTGTTTGAAAAAGTCTCTTCGCTTTTTTATCCTTCACGTAGGCCAAACCAGCTTCAGGCAATTCTGCCCTTGGGCTTCTGGTAATTCTGACTGTGGCTGAAATTTTTCTGAAGAGCTACTGGGATTACAAATACTCTATGCATCAAGCTTTGGCATATATTTGAATTCAGGTCTTCATGCTTGGGTGGCAAGAGCTTTTGCCCAAGGAGCCATCCCCATAGCCCTGAGCCTGGCACTACTAAATATATATATATGTCCATGCTATAAAGTAGCAGTTAGGGTCTTTTTTTTCTGTTACTGTTATATTTACTTATTGTGTGTATAGCATTCGGGTGAAGGTCAGAAGGCAGATGCTAGAATTGGTTCTTTCCTTCCACCACGTGGGTCCTGGGGGTCAAATTCAGGCTCTCAGGCTTGCTAGCAAGCACCTCTACTTCTAAGCCATATCCCTAGCAAACAGTGAGCTCCGTATGTGCACACTCATGGCAGAGCGCTGGTAGTTTCAACATTGAAAGCCCAGTAACAGCCAATAGTAAGGAATACAGTACGTAATCCCTCACACAATATGTCCTGGAATATGAGACAGCCATAAAAAAGAATAAAGTCAGCGTGTATATACCGAGAAAGATCACCAAGGCGTGCTATCGATAAAGAAAGGGGCAAATCACAGACACACAAAAAAGATAAACTGTAGGTCTCTATGAATAAAGACTACCGTATAAATGGGTAGAAAGAGTAAAGAAGACAGTCAAAGGACTGTGGAGAGCTTTGGATCACAGCTACTGTGGCTGCCGTGATCTTTGGCATTGTACGCATTGGTCAATCCTGGATTGCTTGGCCGGGCACACGCAGCAAGTTGTTTGGAAATGGTACCATATAATGGGATGAAAACTCACAGAGTGCTGAAGGTTTTAAAGGAAGGAGAGATTTCAGACTGGAAGGCAGGAGCAGGACTAGGCTTGCTAGAGAAGGTGGGAGGATTGGATGGAAGTGGCTGAGAGATGAGGCAAGAGGTGCTCCCTCGCCTCCTCCTCCATCTCCAATGGGATTGTATGTGACATCCCAGCAAGGCTGAGTTCAAGGCCTGGACTACCAGCTTCCCACTGAAGGACAAACTAAAAGAACACCCACAGTGGTTTTCATTGAACAGGTCCATGGGAAGTTTAGCAGAAAGCAGGAAATAAGGAAGGAGAAAGGGATAGTAGGTGTTTCTTTTGTTTTAGCCTAGGCTGGCCTTGAACTCTGGCCAAGAATGATTTTCCTGATTATCCCTGAGTCCCAGATTCTCACCCTTCTACCTCTCAGGTCCCCCGGTTACATGTATGGACCCCCCTCACCTAGTTCATGCAGTCACTGAGACTCAAAGCCAGAGCTTCAGGATGCTAAGACAGCACTCCTCCAGCTGAGCCACCTGAGCCACATCCTGAGCCTGGGAGTCCAGTGGCAGCATAGAAAGGCTGTGTTTCCATTGGCAGCTGGGAGGCAGGGAATTTCTCTTAGGAATTAATCTGGAGGGGATGATGGCTATTTGAAAAGATATTTCATTTCACAAAATAAAGAGGAAACCTAAAAATGCTTTTGTAGAAGGTTTAAAATATATTCATGTTATTGTTTTGTGTGTCTGAAGACTACTTTCAAGAGCCAGTTATCCTCAGCTTCCTCCTCCCCCATATGGGACTAGACGGTCTACAGGCTTTGGCCGCAGTCACCCTTTCCTACCTAACCGTCTTGCTGGCTTTAAAAATGCTTTTGAAGGGCTGAAAAGCACTGACTGCTCTTCCAGAGGTCCTGAGTTCAATTCCCAGTAGCCACATGGTGGTTCACAACCATCTGTTATGAGATTCGATGCTCTCTTCTGGTGTGTCTGAGGACAGTGACAGTGTGCTCATATACATAAAGTTTTTTAAAGGGGAGGCGGGGAGGAGTTCTTTTACTTAAGAAAAAGAAAAAAATTCTTTTGAAGCAAAATATTTAAGTCATTTCTTAAATTTTAAATTATTCACTCATTTAAGGAATACTTATTAAATGTCAACTGTGTCCCTAGCACTGTACAAGGAGTTGAAAGAGGTAATGCTTCCAACAGAGTGAAGACGAAAGATCCTGGAACTGGGGGGGGGGGGGGGGGGGGAAGGGGGGGTGGGGGGGGGGATGGGTTCAGGTGAGATTTCACACAGTGTAGCTGTGGCATGTCTTTTCCTGACTCTTGAAAGTTGTTATCTGTGGCATGCGCACACACACACACACACACACACACACACACACACACACTCATGAATAAAGAAACATAATTTAAAAAATTTTTTGTAATGGCTTCCTTTGAAGAAATAAACCAAAGAGTTCATGTTGAGGGCTAGTAAGTGAGGTCAGTGATAGCCTGTTACCAAACCTGGTGACCTGACTGATTTCCTGGTGGTAGAGGAGACCCAGCTGCAGGGGGTTCCGTGTACTTCACATGAGTCCCATGGTACGTGCATGAATACACACAATGATAGATGGATGGATGGTAGAAAGATAGACAAAAAGATAGATGATAGATGGGTGAGTGGATGGATGGGTGGATGATAGATAGATGATGGATGGATGGATGGATGGATGCATAGATGATAGGCAGACAGAAAGATATAGACAGATGGGTGGGTGAATGATATAATGGTGAGTTGATGGATAGATAGATAATAGATGAATGATAGGTAGATAGATAAAAATATAGATGATAGAAAGATATATGTAGATGATAGATAGACAGAAAGATAGATAGATAGATAGATAGATAGATAGATAGATAGATAGATAGATAAAGTGGATGGATAGATAGACAGACAGACAGACAGACAGACAGACAGACAGACAGACAGAGTAATCATTGAAATGCAACAATTTAAAAGTTTGTGTTGATTACATGTGCACTGCCAGTCAGGTTCTATTCTGATAACTCTGATAACTTGATATGAATGAATGCCTTTAGGAGCCACAGATAGCTGATGTTACTATCCCTGCCCTTCAGAAAAGAAAGCAAAGGCTGAGGAGGTGCCAAGGGACTCCAGCCCAGGAAGCCTGCCAGCACTCTCTATCCGTGTATTTAAAATGGGGGGGGGGGCCGCTCTCAACACTGTACTGATTCTGTGTTGGTTTTCGCAGATTTTTCTGAAGTATGAAAATTTTTATTTTTTATTTATAAAACTTAATTGCATCACTGCCAGGAAACCCCTCTGGAGCCATGACAAATGAAAGATAAAGAGACTCTGATGGAGCCACGTAGAGCCGTGCTTTAAACTGTCGTGTCACAGAGTATTAAGTAAGATAAATCTGGTACTGTCTCTGAAGCCCTCGATGTTCGTTTATCCGTCCTGGCATCCATCATACTTTGCCCGATTTATTTGACTGGCACTGCCAATTTGGGCCTTGAATGGAGTAAGTAATTCAAGTCAAAATTCCCATGCTTTGACGTAAATAGGGACCAGACGTACACACGAGCCACCAGCCCAGGGACACCACCTTGGCTAATCTCCTGATGTTACAAGAGTCACTAAATTGTTCATTTTTTTTTAATTTCCGCATTTATTTATTGTGCGTATCCATGTATGTGGGTGTACACATGCCAGTGTGTGCACATGCTATTGCACATATGTGCCACTGAGTTTGCAAAGCACATACTTGCCGAGTTCAGAGGACAGCTTGCTGGAGTCAGTTGCCTCCTTTCCCATGTGTGCCAAGGATCATACTTGGGTTGTCAGGTTGGCACAGTCAGTCTTGCCTCAAGATCTGAGTGTTGTTTCTGGATATGAGATGTCATTTTAAGGATATAATTCATATGCTTCAGTTTGGTTGTTTCCATGAGAATTAGGCAGAAACACAATAAGGTCAAATCCAATTCATCTGAACCCCAGGCCCATGCTTGCTGGGAGATCCTGTGAGCAGGTATGCACAGAACAGTGTAACTTATATTTTCCACAACCCTTGCTGCTCAATAAAGCATAAAATTAAGCAGTGGTGGCGGCCTACGGAGAGGTCAAGCCAGTAGCTTCCAGGATAGATGGCATAAATGTTTAGGTCAGAGGATAATCCAGTGGTCCCCATCAGCACAGGAAAGCAACAAATCGATTATTCTTGAAGAATTTCAATCAAGACATAATTCAAGTAATCCTGGGCCCAGGACTCTGCATGTATGTCCATGTGATATGTGATTACATGTTTGTAGGTATATGTGTGTATGTGTATGTGGAGACCAAAGGTTGACCAGTTCTTTTTAAACATTTGTTTGGGGTGGATGTGTATCTGCCTATATGTTCGTGTGTAAATGTCAGAGATCAGAGGACAGCTTGAAGGCTTCCTCTCCAGGCTTGGCATTAAGTGTCTTTACTAGCCCCGGCCCCGGCCCCGGCCCTGGCCCCAGCTTTTGTTTTTTTGGGTTGGTTTGAGTTGGTTGTTTTTTTGTTTTTTGTTTTTGTTTTTGTTTTTTTTCTAGACAGGGTTTCTCTGTGTAGCCTTGGCTGTCCTAGACTCCACTCTGTAGACCAGGTTAGCCTTAAATTCAGAGATCCAACTGCCATTGCCTCCTAAGTGCTGGGATTAAAGGCCTGTGCTACCAGGCCTGGTTCTAGTCTGTTTGAGACCAGATCTCTTTATATAGTCCTGCCTGGCCTGGGACCCCCTTTGTAAACCATGCTGTTTCTGAACTCAGAGAGATGTTCTTGAATTCAGAGATCTGATTGTGTCCGCCTCCCTCCCTGTAGATATGAGTTGCTGTGCCCAGCCCACCCCCTGATTTTTTCCCCTTCCCTTCTCCCTCTCCCTCCAGCCCCACTCCCTCCAGCCCCGATTGCTCAAGCCCAGAGTTTTATTTATTTATTATTATATGTGAGTACACTATAGCTGCCTTCAGACACCCCATAAGAAGGCATCAGCTCTCATTACAGATGGTTATGAGCCATCATGTGGTCCTGGGAATTGAACTCAGGACCTCTGGAAGAGCAGTCAGTGCTCTTAACCGCTGAGCCATCTCTCCAGCCCACCACCACCTAATATTTAAGAAAAATTCTCTCATTGAACTTGGATCTTTCTAATTTGGCTATGCTGGGTAGCCAGTGAGCCCCAAGGATTCTCCTGTATCCTAGAACCTCCCCATGCAGGAATTAAGGACTCATACCACTGCATCTGACTTTTTACATGGTGTAGGTAATAGTCACTGGAGAATCTCAGGGTTCTTCACTCTAGGCTGTGGGTAGTTGGCTGAGAATGCTCTGGGTTCCTCCAGGCTGGAAGTTAGGCCCGGCTGCTGTGGCTCCATAGTTCCTCATGGCGCTGTCCCAACGACACACGATAAAGTTCATGGGTTTTTACAGGCTTTAATGTCATGATGGATGGTGGATGGATCTGGATGCACCACCATCACCACCATATCACCACCATATCACCACCATCACCACCATCACCACCATCACCACCATCACCCCCCCTACCCCCGCACCCACAAACCCAGGGCAGACCTGAGTTAAATAGGGAGGGAAAGAGGGGGGAGGGGCTGGGGAAGAATGCTTAATTGACTCCACCCTCTGGCCTTCAGGTACCTCATTAGTATGTAAATCTCTCTAGGGCCTGAGGCCTGTTAATCACACCCTCTACCTGTGCGTGACTACAGGTTGAATGGAGATTAGACCTGGTGTCAGGAGCCTGGATTCTGGGGGTGTAGCTGAACACCCACAACCCAGGAACCAGGATACCCTTCCACGGTCTGACATCATGGGTGCTGGGAATACAAACTCTGGTCCTCACACTTGCAAATTGAGCCATCGCCCTAAACACAAAGTTTACCTTTGCTGTTCTTAGACAGACAAAGGTGTATCTCTGTCATGGATGGGTGGAGACGATGGGTGGAGACAAGGCTGTTGTGCTCAATGAAGTTGGTTTTCTTTTCTTTTTTTTAAAGATGTATTTATTTTATGTATATGAGTACACTGTAGCTGTCATCAGATACACCAGAAGAGGGCATCGAATCCCATTACAGATGGTTGTGAGCCACCATGTGGTTGCTGGGAATTGAACTCAGGACCTTTGGAAGAGCAATCAGTGCCCTTAACCAATGAACCATCTCTCCAGTCCTGAAATCAGTTTTCTTTTTCAGCAATAATCAAAACCAAACTAGCAGTGACTTCAAAAGTAAGCTCTGGGCATGTGCCTGGCTTTTCCCAGTGTCAGCATTTGTAACGGGATCCTTTGTCCAGTATCTTTGTGGAACATCTTTTCTGGAGAAAGCCTCTAAGGTCAGTAGACGCAATGTTATCAGGTGGAACTCCACAGAGTCTAGAGCAGGTTTCCAGGCACCTGGCTCCCCTTCCCAGCCCTCTCCCATCTTGTTCTATAGTGAAAGCTCCTGTAAGTTTTTGTTCAAGCCAAAGAGGAGTTTTAAAGACTCTACTGATTGGCCTGAGGACCACCCACAGGTGGTTGTTGAGAAATAATCCATTGCTCTACCACCATTGGCTCTCCCTGAGACCACAGAGGGAATGATATGATAAGAGCAATAGAAGCTTCATTGTTGTAACAGTGCTAACATTTATTGATAGAAAACAAAAAACCCTCAAAGTGTTTAGTCTAGTTCCTGCCTGCCTTTTTGTGTAGGGAATAGGGGAGAGGTGGAGGAGGTGGGGGGGGGGGAGGGAGTGGGTACACATGCTAATCTGCAAACACTACCTGCCACCAGCCACTCCCCAGGAAAAGGAAGGAGAGTATGAGGTGAGGGTAGAAATGGAGTTGTGGGGGGATGCTCCAGAGGCTGTTGCCTGTGTTCAGCTCAGACGATCAGGTTGAGAGCAGACAATCCCATGTCTGGGGAAACCCTTGGTGGGTCAGATATCACCAGCTACCTGGGACCCTCACTCCAATCCCTTGAGCAACTTATCTTGGCTCAGATAACACCAGTTCCCTTCCTGGAGAAGCCCAGAGGATGCTGCTTGCAAGAAACTCCATTACCAGTTGAAATCAATCAGAGTTTGAGAAAACGGGACAATTAGTCCACGGTTCCCATTTGTCCATCCTTAAAGAACAAACAGGCAGGCAGGCACTAGGCTAAACACACTGAGGGTTTTGCTTGTTTGATTGGTTGGTTTTTGGTTTTCATCAATAAGTAGACTCCGGGGTTGTGAGGTGTCTCAGTGGGTAAAGGCACTTACCCTATACAAGCCTGATGAGCAGAGCTTCAGGAAAGTAGAAGACAAAGGATTCCATTGAGTTTTCCTCTTCATTTCCATACATGCCATGGCATATGCCCCTGTCTTACTTAGGGTTTTACTGCTGTGAACAGACACCATGACCAAGGCAACTCTTATAAGGACAGCATTTAATCGAGGCTGGCTTACAGTTTCAGAGGTTCAGTCCATTATCATCAAGGTGGGGAACATAGCAGCATCCAGGCAGGCACGGTGTGGAAAGAGCTGAGAGTTTTACATCTTCAGCTGAAGGCTGTTAGCAGAAGACTGGCTTCCAGGCAGCTAGGATGAGGGTCTCAAAGCCCACACCCACAGTGACACACCTACTCCAACAGGGTCACACTTTCTAACAGTGCCACTCCCTGGGTTGAGCATATACAAACCATCACAGCCCCCAAGCACGTATCCAAAAGGCAAGCTGGTGCATTTTCTGATTGGCTTTCTTCTGGGGTACATTTTTAACTCAGGTTTTAAAACAAATAAAATTATTAGTCATCTTTCATCCGTCTAGTATCATTAAGGGCCAAATGTATTTATATTAAAACAGCATATGAATACCTGAGAAGAAATAAACACATCAACAACATCTGCTTTTCTCTTATTGAAAAAAACCATAGCTTTGGTTCGACGGAGACAAGAAAATAGATGTGTTAAAAGTCACCACGCACAGCTGGAAGAGATGGCTCGGTCAGTAAAGTACTTACCTTGTAAGCACAAGGACCTGAGTTTAATCCCCAGAACCCACGTAAAAAACTCAGGTTTGGGACTGGAGAGATGGCTCAGCGCTTAAGAGCACTTGTTGCTCTTCCAGAGGACCCAGGTTTGATTCCCAGCACCTACATGGCAGCTCACAACTAACTATCTGTAACTCCAATTCCAGGAAATCTGATTCCTTCTGGCTTCCATGGGCACTGCAGGCACATGTTGCATAGACATACTTGCAGACCAAACACCCATACACATAAAATAAAAGCAAATACATCTTTAAAAAAGAAAAACAGTTGGCTTAGTGGTGTGTGCGCGCATATAATCCCTGTGCTTGGGAGGTGGAGCTGAGCGGATCCCTGGGGCGGGCGTGCTAGCCAGCCAATCTCCTCACATAGGTGAGCTCCAGATCAGGAGACCACATATATCTCAAAAAACAAGACACAGGGCTCCTGATAAGAGACTCGGAAGTGACATCTGCCTTCCGCGTGTATTTTTGTGCACACATACCCACAAACTTGCATTCGTGTTTGCACACTCGAGGTGCATGCGCACGCACGCACGCACGCACGCACAGTACAAGTTACGTATAAATATATATAGCTAGCACAAGTTACAATGGCCTTGACTTCTGAAGAAATCTTAAATCCACTCGCATGGGCCTCATCTCTTCTGACATCCGCTGGAATGACCCAGGCGGCCCACATTCTCTGCCTCTGAATTACAAAGAGCACGCGAGCTTCCCACTCCACTGCATGGATGGTAATACAATTTTTAAAAAGGGAGTGATTTGTTTTCCAATAGTATAATTTAAATCAATTGGGCTAATACTGGGTTTTCATGTGCTTGGTTGGTGAATTTGGTTAATTTGACCCTCGTGTCATTTGATAAAACTACATTTGGCGTTGGTCTTTACGTGATAAATGGTTACCGTGTTTTAACGTATGGGATGGTGAAATTATTGACTGTTCTCAGTCACTCAAAAGACGAAATGTCGTGGAAAGTATTACTTGTGCCGTAATCGCTTGCCCTTGGAGTCCCTAAATGGCAGTGTAATAGAGCTAGTGATTTAGCTGGTATCACTGAAAATGGGTTTCACAGCTACAGAATAATGCTAACCAACTATTATTATCTCAGTACAGTACTCAAGAGTAAGACACCAAAATATGTTAGAACTCTATTAGGCGGGAAGCTGTCAAGAGGCTCCGTTTCCTGGTTCATACTCTTTAAAACACAGTGCTGCATATAGTTAATATATTTATACCGAGTTCCTTTATGTCCTATTTGCCTCCATTTTATCTCATTTGACTCTCCCAAAGGACAGCTATGGACTGACAGAGATAGCTACATCCCAGTCTCGTCTGCTTCTTCTTCTTCTTCTGTTTTTTTTTTTTTCATAAATATTTACAATCTACAATCTTCTGGAGCCCAGAGGAGGGAAATGTCACAAGTGCCAGTGCAATTTAACACAGTCCACTGACCCACCAGGGACAGTGCTTCATTTTCATGTTGGAAAATGTCTCGGAAAACAGTATTTAAAGGTTGTTTTTTTTTCATTTCCTGCTTTCAGATAGCACAGGGGAATTTTGACTTGTATAGTTCTCAAGCAAAGGATCGCAAAAGAATACTTGAAACAGCATTAGGATTTTAGGTCCTTGTGCAAGACACATGAACAGACATGACCTGGGACTGGATGGCAACAGCAATTACAGCTAGCACCATCCTTTCTCTTTCCTGACTCTTAGTCTTTTTTAAAAGCCACCAGCTGAGGATGCTGAGGGTGTACCTCATTGGTGGAGCATTTATCTAGCATTACTGACTGTCTGGGTTCTGTGTACACACACACACACACACACACACACACACACACACACACACCCAAAACCCTGTCTCAAATAGAGCAAAAAAAGAGAATTGGAGAGCTGGCTCAGCGGCTAAGAACACTGGGTGATCTTACAGAGGACCTTGGCACATGGCAGCTCACAAAACTGTAATTCCAGTCCCAGGGGATCTAACATCCTCTTCTGGCCTCTGTAGGGACTGCATACACATGGCGCACAGACACACATGTAGTCAAAGCACTCATACTCATAAAAAAATTTTTTTTTTGTTTTTGTTTCAAGAAGTAACATAGCCGGGCGGTGGTGGCGCACGCCTTTAGTCCCAGCACTTGGGAGGCAGAGGCAGGCGGATTTCTGAGTTCGAGGCCAGCCTGGTCTACAGAGTGAGTTCCAGGACAGCCAGGGCTACACAGAGAAACCCTGTCTCGAAAAACCAAAAAACTAAAAATAAAAATAAAGAAGTAACATGGACAAAAAGAATAAATACCTTTTGGAAGAAGTGTAACTGCTTTGAAAAATTGTCTTTTTTCTTTTTTTTTTTTTTTTTTTTGTTTTGTTTTTTTGAGACAGGGTTACTCTCTATAAACTTGGCTGGAACTCTGTAGACCAGGTTGGCTTCAATTATAGAGATCCACCTGCCTCTGCCTGCCAAGTGCTGGGATTAAAGGTATGCGGCCACCACTGCCTGGCAAGATTTTTTTCTTTTTTCTTCTGTTTTGTTTTCTTTTGTTTTGTTTTGTTTTGTTTTGTTTCTGGACAGGGTTTCTCTGTGTAGTTCTGGCTGTCCTGGAACTCACTCTGTAGACCAGGCTGGCCTCGAACTCAGAAATCTACCTACCTCTGCCTCCCAAGTGCTGGGATTAAAGGCGTGTGCCACCACCGCCCGGCTTTTTTGTTTGTTTGTTTTTAACAACTGTTTGTCACATTTACTTGTGTACTTTTCATTTGCATGCTGGAAATGAGAGATTGAACTCAGGTTGTCAGACTTTGTGGCAAACACCTCTAGCCACTGAGCCATCTCGCAGGCCCCTAGTTTTGTAGAAGCGAGCTATCAAGTAGCCCAGGTTGGCCTGGAACTCACTTTGGAGCCAGCGATGTCCACCTTCCACCCACCTGTACACCAGCTGGTGTACCCAGCTCAAAAGCGTCGTTTTCATTTAAGGATGGGAAGACAGTGAGATCGTTCCTATTATGTTTTTAAAGGTTTATGTATTCATTATGTATACCATATTCTGCCTGCATGTATGCCTGCACACTAGAAGAGGGCACCAGACCCCATTACAGATGGTTGTGACCTACCGTGTGGTTGCTGGGAATTGAACTCAGGACCTCTAGAAGAGCAGTCGGTGCTCTTAACCACTGAGCCATCTCTCCAGCCCTATTTTTTTTTATTTTATGTGACTATGATATAATTACATCATCTCCCCTTCCCCTTCCTTCTTCTACACCCTCCTGTTTGCCCCTCACTTTGCTCTCTTTCAAATTCATGGCCTCACTTCTATTATTGTCGATATGCGATATGTGTGTGTGTGCATAGTCCTAAATACAGAAATACAACCTACTTAGTCTGCATAATGCCTATTATATGTGTCTTTTTAGGACTTCCGGGGCTTTCCATGTGCTACTGGATAACTTCCCTAGGGAAGACCATTTCTTCTGCCCTCAGCATCCCTTAGTGGCCTGTGGTCCTTTGTGTACGGTTGAGGCCTCTCCATCTTCCCTCCTTCCACTTCGAATGTCTCTTGGTGTTGTCCTTGTTCCGGCTGTGTTACATAATCATGCTGATGAGACGTCGTGGGTGTGGCTCCTGATAGTCATAGGACACACAACCGTGGCTCTTACAGTCTCTCTGCCCACTTCCGAAACGATTCCAGCCCAAGTCTTAGGTGCAGGAATTGTATTATAGGTGTATTCGCTGGAACTGGGATCCACAAGCTGTCTGTACTTTGATTGGCTGTTGTTTTCTGTAATGGTCTCTGTCTGTTACCAAGAGGTGTCTCCTTGATGAGCTTTTGGAGGATTCTCCACACTGATAACCCAGTGCCTTATTGAGGCACGAGTTACAGGACTGCAGACAATGAGGTCAGTACTAATGACATAGTCGTATGTATTTAAGAGGGCATCTTTAATACAGAAGCCCACAGGCAACAGAGCCACGGGGCTGGGGTGCTACTCAGTGATAGGGTGCTTACTTAGTACATGTGGTACCCCGGCTTCCATCCTTAGCACCTTGAACAAGACATAATTACAGGTGTCTGTTATCTTAAGTTCCAGTAGTCCTAGAGCAAGTTGGAGATAGCCCACGTGGAAAAGCACTGTAGTCACCTGCCCTCCCCAGAACCCCAGCTCAGCAGCACAGTACACTATGCAGAGCTGGTTTCTTCCTCCCTGGGAAACTGGAAACTATAGCTCGCTATAGCCCAGCAACACAAGAGAGCATCAAACTGTATTATTGCTTGCATGCAAGATTCAGTTTCCAAATTGGAGGTACAGTTTCTACCAATTGCATCTAGCTGTCACATCAAGTCAAAAAATAAAAATAAAATAAATCAAAGAGCCATTGTAAGCCAAGGCCTGTCTAGACATGTTTATGCTGGTGGACACTGAGCCTGACACAGAAACCCAAGACTTCCATAGCTCCCAGGGACCCCAGGGAGGCCGCTATAGCAAAGGAAATGCACGTTTGCTCCATTTAGTACATGGTTGAGCCCCAAGAATTTGATAAGCATGCATGCCTTAACCACAGTGAGTGATGGATAAGACACAAGTGCCTGTTGGGCGCTTCACACGCTCTCAAGATGTAGAATTGAATTGGATGCTGCCAGCCTCCTTCTCCTTCTGTATTAACCTTTACCTGGCAGTTTGATTTATAGCAATGGTTTTCAACCTTCCTAATGCTACGACCCTTTAATACAGTTCCTCACACGGTGGTGACTCCCAGCCACAAAATTACTTCGTAACTGTAACATCGTTACTGTTCTGAACCGTAATGTTAATCGTCTAATGTCCAGAGTATCTGATACCAAACTCTCAGGGGGTAGCAACTCACAGACTGAAAACCACTGATTGACGGCTACAGTCAAGAACCCCACTTTGCCACAGCCAGGTACCATCCAAAGGAAGACACTTGGGGTGGGAGGGAAAGATGGCTCACTTAGTAACATCCTTGACTCCCAAGCGTGAGAACTTGAATTATGGCCCTCAGCACCCATGTAAAAAGCCAGGCGCAATAATGTATGCCTGCAATCCCAGCACTGGGGGAGTGAAGACAGAGGATCCATGGAGCCCATCCACTAGCCAATCTGGCCTTGTTTCCAGGTTGAGTGAGAGACCCTGTCTCAAAAAGTATGGTTGAGAGCAATCGAGGAAGATGACCAGTGTTGACCTCTGTTCTCCACCTGCACATACACACACTTGTACACAAATAAACCCTTACACATGCACACACACAAGAAAAGAAGAAAAATTGAAAGAAAATATCATCAGAAGACCCCCCTCCCCCATGATGAGCTAAAAGTGATAGCACCTAGCCGACATCAGAAACTCCTCAGCTTCCCCCAGAGTGCTTCTAGGAGCTTCCAGTGTGTCCCTGAAGTTACTATCTTTATTATGAATCCATGGAAAAAACGTTTAAGGGCAGGGAGGTATAAATTTCACAACATCTATACAGTTTCCTGCACAATAACAAATAACCCAGAAGTACTGTGTCTCGTTGATACCGTGATGACACATTGTTTCCACCCACACACAGCAAAACAATTCAAAACAAAGGTTCACCATAAAGTCCGTGAAATACAGTAGTTACTGGACTAGGCCCATCGAGTCTCTTGCCTGTGTTTGAGGGAGGGCTCCAACTTACTATTTGTCCTGAATTGTCTACAAAATCTAACTAATAAGTGCCGTTATGGACCCAAAACCAGAGCCCAGAACAATAGACTTTCAGGTCCCCTTCCCAGCATCCTCCGAAGTGATGTTCTTTAAGAGTCTGGTGAGGCATTTCCTGGTTGCCCATGGGTATGCTTACAACTATCCTGGTCAAAGTGCACCTTTGTGGTAAGAGTCTATGTCACTGGTCTTTCAGCTATGGACAAACCAGATGTGTTTTTACGTCAGGACTTTCTTGGACTTCATTAAGGGACCCCTCGTGTAGCCTGGAGAATGGGAGCCCCAGGGGGACCCTGGGAGGTCGATGTCAGTTCACATTGTGCTCTTAGCCAACCCAGTGTTTTCTTCACAGTGTTTACAGTGTGTGTAGACAAACAAAGTACATCGTCATCCATCAACCGTGCCCAGCGGGAGCCAAATTGTTTGAGAGCAAACGGTAAACAAGTGTAAACTTTTAACTATTATCAGTCAGCAATGGATCTTCCCACTAATGGCTCTTTCTAGCTCAGTGGTTCTCAAACCTTCCTAATGCCTGACCCTTTAATTCAGTTTCTCATGTTGGGCTGAACCCCAGCCATAACATTATTTTCATTGCTACTTTGTAACTGTTAAGTTTGCCACTGTTCCAATTGGAATGTAATATCTATGTTTTCCGATGGTCATTGGGTCACTGGGCAGCGCACAGATTGAGAGCCATTGCTGTGGATACAAGCTCACTCAAACTTGAACTCCTCTCTCTCTCCAAGACAAGAGTGGTGTGAGGAATCCTGGCAAAGGCAGGAGTTAGGGTGATTTCTCCTGACTACAGTAGAGAAAGAATAAGTATGGGGTGTGTGTGGGGGGTGGTTTCCCAAGATGCAGAGGCTTTCCATAAGTCAGGAAGTGAGAGGTTTTCTTTCCTGGTGGATTTGGGACCCTGCCAACTCCCAGAAGCCCCCCTCACTTTCCCTGTGGGTCCTAGCAATGGGCAAGGTGTCTCAACCCTCAAATTCCAACTGCCCAGAGGCACCTGGCTGCTTAGAGGTAGCAAGTTACCTAACACCAAGAGCCCTCTGGTCCTAGGTAAAGCCTATAAGGAGGGCATCTCACAGACAGACCTCACCCTGCCCTGCTTCTCCCTCTCTGTGCCGAGCTCTGACTAACAGGAAGTGTGGAGCTGCTGGAGGGAGTCTTGCACTTAGGAACTGTTCGCAGTCTAGAACCAACTTCCCTGTGGCATCTCACCTCCACTTTCCGTACCTGGCTAATTTGTCTTCCTGAGTGTTTTAAGCATCCTAAAGTCCCCCTAAAGCCACTTGGTTTTTTTTGCTATTACCAATCCTAATTTCTACTTTTAGGGCCAGGCCTGACTTGCCTTGATTCATCCTGGGGAGTTCCAAGGTAGCATTATCTTACAAGCCTAACTATTCTGGTTTGTGTTAGAAAGATGTGTGTGTGTGTGGGAGGGGGGGTTCTGTCCATTTGGCACACAGCATATCCACAGGACCTGTTTTACTCTACGGTGGGCCTTTCAGTTGGTTTCCTTGGCAACCTTGGCAACCAGACTTACTAACCCTTGGGGGCGGGGCAGGAGGTTCATGTAACAGTGACTGAAAAAGTGTGTAATTGGCTTAGTGGGTTCACTGTGCAACTTTGCAAACCTGAACTGACCCTGAACTGATTGAGGGGCTACAGTTTTGTTTGGTGTTTTGTTTGTGTGTTTGTTTGGAGGGTTGGTTTGTTTGAGACAGGGTCTCATGTAGTGCAGACCAGCTTTGAACTCCGTGTGTGTGTGTGTCTGTGTGTGTGTGTGTGTGTGTGTGTGTGCACATATATATAAAATACATATATATGTATATATACACATAAATACATACATGTATATATATATACATTCATACATATATACACATACACATACATATATAAAAATGCACATATACATATATATGAAGTATCCATACACATGCATATGTATACATACATATATGCACATATACATACACACATACATACATACATACATACATGAGTGAAACTGGGCTTAAATTCCTGTTTGTTTGGGGTTTTTTTCCTTTGTTTTCGAAACAGGGTTTCTCTGTGTAGTCCTGGCTGTCCTGGAACTCACTCTGTAGACCAGGCTGGCCTCGAACTCAGAAATCCGCCTGCCTCTGCCTCCCAAGTGCTGGGATTAAAGGCATGTGCCACCACCGCCCGGCTGGGCTTAAATTCCTAATCCTCCTGCTTCCACCTGAGGAGAGATGGGATTACAGGTGTACACTTTCACCATCAGCTTCTCTGAATAGTTTAAAACTGACTTCATTTAGCGGTTAAACTTCTTGACCAAAACAATTTGAAAGTGTATTTTATAAAAAAAAAAAAAAAAAAAAAAATAGAATGTATGAGAGAAACACCATTAGCCATGAGCCACCTTCCCTGCTGTACAAAGAGGTTTTGGGGGTTGAAGCCAACAACATAGGGGTGCACAAAGCCTCCTGCCCGTGCATTTGAGCATCCCCGCCGACTTCCACAACCACAGTGAGATGGCCGGGACATGTAATATTGTCCTGAGTCCCCAGCTCCTAGGACAGTGTTAGTGACAGCTGGTGCTCCCCGCATTTCCTGGCTCCTGACCCCTCCTCCTTAACTTGCCAGATGTTCACACTTCCAATCTGCAGTTCTGGCTTCCACGGGGTCAGAGCGCACTTGCAAGGCGTGTGTGAGGTCAGCGGCTTCAGACAGCACGGATGCAGAAATCATGAACATGTTCCATATTCAACCATCATCTTGTGCCTGTGCCACCATCAGAGACGGTGCTCGGGGCCGTTACTGCTTTCGTTCCTCTGAGGAATACCTAGATACTTAGTGGGGGAAGTGACATGTGAAACAGGAACGCATCAATGACATAGAAGGGTTTAAAAAATAATGTAGGTGGGGCTGGAGAGATGGCTCAGTGGGTTAAGAGCACTGACTGCTCTGCCAGAGGTCCTGAGTTCAATTCCCAGCAACCACATGGTAACAACCATGTGTAATGTGATTTGATGCACTCTTCTAGTATGTGTCTGAAGACACCTGCAGTGTACTCATATAAATATAAAAAAAAAAACAAATATTTTAAAAAAATGTAGGTGAACTATGTAATACAATACCCCAAACCTAGTTCATTCACCTCAGAAATGGTGTGCATTTAGCATAATGCCACATCCTGTCATCCCAAAGCAGGAATATAGGAGGATAACGAGTTTGAGGTCAGCTTGGACTCTGTAGGAAGTTCCTGGCCATTCTATAGGTTGTGTGTGTGTGTGTGTGTGTGTGTGTGTGTGTGTGTGACCCATGAAGGCCAGAGGAGGACATTAGATCCCCTGGAATTAGAGTTAGCCATCTTTAACTGCTAGAAGTGGAACCTAGGACCCATGGAAGAGCAGCCAGTGCTCTTAATCACTGATACGTTCCTCCAACCAACTTAAAAAACAAAATCGTGAGGCTGTGGGAGCCGCCCGGGATGCGAGGCTATCTTCTAGCCAGTCCAGTGCCAGGCACCTCAGCCTGCAACCCCGGCCAGAATGTTCCTCAGCTTCCACAGGAACTGCAGGAGCCACTTCCTGAGTTAACTCCAGTTCATCGTGTGCAGATTCTCAGGCCTGATGTGAGAGAGGTCTCGACGCTATCGGGGAGCATTCAGTTCCAGAAGCCCAGACTTCTTGTTCCAAAGAATCCTTCATGGCCTTAGTCTACCACAGATCAACCTCCCCATCAGGATTCTCCCCTTGGCCGGGAGTTCACTCCTGTCTTGCTTAAAACTGCTCAATGGCCAGATGTCCCCTCAGGGAAGTCATTCTGTCCACCAGATCTTACCTTACTCACTCGACCTGGCCTCTGTCTCCCTGGACTGCTTCCTGATCATAGCTTTCCTGGGTTCTCTCTTTTCATCTCGAGGTCCCCGAGATTTGCTATCTCCAGAGCCACGATGCCACTGCCTGTAGTTGAACCCACTGTCCCCCACTCTACAACAAACTCACTCACCAGACACATTGACATTTTCTGTTCCTTCTGCCTGGGTGTGGCCTTCCAGATCTTCTTAAAGATCTGTCTCACTGTGTGCCTGATTTGTCTTCCTGGTCTCATTCTTTGATGCCTTGCTATTTTTTATTCTTCCTTCTCCTCTTCTTCCTCTTCCCCTTCTTCCTCTTCCTCCTCCTCCTCTTCTTCTTTTTCTACTTCTTCTTCTCCTTTTGAACAGGGTCTTACTATGTAGCCCAGGAACCTTCCCACAATCCTCCTCCCTCTGCCCTGAGTGCTGAGATTGCAGGCTTATCCCATGATACTTAGCTTTTTACTCATTTTTCTAGGATAGTGACTCCATCGATCTATGGACACCACCCTCCTTTCCTTCACTACAATCTGATCACCATGCCAACTCTATTTTGTGGTGCTAGGGATCCATTTCAGAACCTTTAGGCCAGGGATCCCTTTAATCCTAGCACTCTGGAGACAGGTAAACAGACTTATGTAAGTTCAAGGCCAGTCTGACTACATAGTAAGCTCCAAACTAATCAAAGCTACACACTGAGACTCTGTCTCAGGGGGGCAGGGGTGGGGAGTAACTAATCCAGGTCCTTTTGGACACTAGGTAAATATTCTGTCACAGAGGTATAGCCTCGATGCAGTAATCTTTTTTTTTTTTTTAAGTTTTACTTTTAATTATGTGTGTCTTGAGTGTGAGTTTGTGCACTTACCTATGGAAGCCAAAGACACTGAACTCCCTGGAGCTGCAATCACAGGCAATTGTGAGTCACTGATATTGGTGTTGGTAACTGGACTCAGGTCCTCTGGAAGATAAGTACATGCCCTTAACCACCAGACCATTTCTCCATCTCCCAGAACTAACTTGAAATGATCCACAAACCCTAATGTCCTCTTTTTCTGGTGTGAGTCACCTGCCTTTGGTGTTAGGTCTGTTTCTCTTGTCCAAGCTGCTCCCTTTCTGATGTAGAGGAAGGGGCCATCTTTGAAGACCCATCCTTAATGGCGCTGTGCCTTTTCCTAGGGAAACACTTGAACTTTCCTGGTCTCAAAACCTGAAGGGCTGGAGGGATGGCTCAGTGGTTAGGAGCACTTGCTGCTTTTGCAGAGGACTCGGGTTCAACTTCCAGCACCCACATGCTGGCTTACAAGCATCTGAAACACCAGTCCTAGGAGCTCCGGTGTCCTCCACAAGTTCAGGCAGGCACACGGTATGCACACACATATGCAGACAAAACATCCATACACATAAAATGAGTAATTCTCTTTTTTAAAAAAGCAAAAGAAAAAACCCTGAAGGAACCCTCTGTGGAACCATGATGGCCCAGGGTTATGGAGGAAGGATCGAGGGAGCTTCAACCCCAGATACTTTAAACATGAGGATGGCAGGAGTTGGCTCTCTCCCGACTCCCAGTCTGGCACCATAAAGCTGTTCTTCCATCAGCCCTAGTAAGAAGGCATTACCCTGACAGTTACCAGGCTTCAGTCCTTGTTTGACCTTATAAGGTTCCCACGCCCCCACTGTCCCTTTCCCATCTCCTCCTCAGACCCTACAGCCTCTGAATATGAAGCATCTTCCAACAATGTTCCAATGAATATGTACATGAAGCATCTTCCAACAATCTTCCCCTGGCCAATGTTGCACAGCCACATAAACCTTGCCCCAGAGACCCTGGCCACCTCCCCAGGGGCATAAGTACCCCTTTCTCCTCCCAATAAATAAACCAGTTCTCCGTCGGTAGTGTGTGTGTGTGTGTGTGTGTGTGTGTGTGTGTGTGTGTGTGGTGATTGACACCTATAATCCTATCATTTGGAAAACTGAAACAGGGGGATTATCTCAAATTCAAGGCCAGTCTGAGCTACGCAGTGAGTTCTAGGCTAGCCTAGACTTCACAGTAAGATCTGTTTTATAAAACAAAGCAAACAAAGGCTTAATTCTGTAGGCTTTTCTTTTCTGACAGTTGCATACGTGTATAGAATGGATTGCAGTCATGTTTGCCCTGTTACCTTCTCTCATCTCTGCTCCCATTTCTGCCAACCCCCTCTGCTCCCCCGCTAGTGCCCTCCTGCCCTCACGTCTTGGGTGCCACATGCAGACTTGTTCAGGTAGTGGCAACTGCTGTGTGTCCCTGATTGCCGTGGCCACATCTTATCCACAGGACTAGATTCTGTAATGTTTCTCTCCAGCCTCCTACGTGCTGTCCCCTGGGCCCTGCAGCGGGTGCCAGAGGGGTGATAGAGATGTCCCGCTTCCAAAGAGTTAAGGGAAGGTCCTAGAGAGATGGCTCAGTGGTTAAGAACACTGGCTGCTCCTCCAGAGGACCCAGGATTGTTCCATAGCGCCCATGTGACAGCTCACGGCTGTCTGTCACTGCAGTCATGGAGTCTGGCGCCCTCTTCTGGTCTCTGCATGCAGCACATATGCTTGTGCCTAAGGCTGCTCAACCCTACATACACATAAGATAAACAGCCATGCAAACAAATGGATAAATAATACTCCTACACATAAAATCAGAATAAAAAGAAAAGAAATGGAGACAGAGAGAGAGGGAGGAAGAAAGGAAACGTCTAAAGACTGAGTATTCGTAATTCCATAGTTGATGTAAGACATCTCACCCCTAACAGACTTTAGGGTGCAACAGGAAATTAAAGCCTACAAGGTGACACAGTGTGTAAAGGCCAGTGCTACTAAGCCTGATGACCTGAGTTCAGTAGTGCTCTGTGGAGTGCCATTGGTGCAAGCTCCCCACCCCTACACACACACACACACACACACACACAAATATAAACACACATATACACACATACATGCATACACACATATACATGTACATACATAAACATACACACCTGCATACATAAACACACATACATACACATTCATACATACACACACATATACATACATACATACATACATACATACACACATACATACCCACATACATATATATAAACACACACATTAACACACATACACACATATTGTCTTAGGGTTTCTATTGCTGCGATGAAACACCATGACCAAAAGCAAGTTGGGGCTGGGCAGTGGTGGCACACGCCTTTAATCCCAGCACTTGGGAGGCAGAGGCAGGCAGATTTCTGAGTTCGAGGCCAGCCTGGTGTACTGAGTGAGTTCCAGGACAGCCAGGGCTACACAGAAAAACCCTGTCTCGAAAAATGAAAAACAAAAACAAGAAGAAAAAAAAAAGCAAGTTGTGGAGGAAAGGGTTTATTCGGCTTACACTTCACTGTAGTCCGTCACTGTAGGAAACAAGGACAGGAACTCAGATAGGGCTGGAACCTGGAGGCAGGAGTTGATGCAGAGGCCATGGAGAGGCTTACTGCCCTGCTTCCTATGGCTTGCTTGACCTGTTTTCTAATAGAACCCAGGACCACCAGCCCAGGGATGATGGTCTTACTCACAAAGGGCTGTGTCCTCCCCCATCCATCACTAATTAAGAAAATGTTCTACAGGCTTGCCTCCAGCCCAACCTTATGGAAGCATTTTCTCAACTGGGGTTCCCTCTTCTCAGATGATTCTAGTCTATGACAAGCTGACATAAAACTACCCAGTACACATACAAACACACACATACCTACAGATACGCCAAACACACATATGTACATACGCACATACAAAAATAAACAAAAAGAAAATGCCCTGCTCCAGGTTCAGTAACCCTAGCTGTGTGTCTCCCAGCAGCCGGGCATCCATTCAGTTGTCTCCCATCATCCTTTGAGCCTTTGGCTTTCTCGTTGTCACGTGGGCTGCGGCTAAGACAGCCTCGTGGAAATGTGAGCGGCCGCCTCGGAGGGCAGAAAGAATGTCAGTTTATTTTTACTTTCTCGCTTGTATCAACAAGGGGATGCCGTCACCCTGGAGCAGAGAGCCTTGATTCATTTCCTAGAAAAGCCTATGGCTTTACTCTGCTCCTGTTTGCCTTATGCAATTTACTTACTGTGACTTATGCTGCTCCATAATTATATATTGTTATACTTAGTTGCATAGCATGATCTATACTATATAAGTTATAAATAGTATATGATTTTTTTTTTTGGTCACAGTATTTATTCCCTTACCTAACAGCTTGAGACCAACCCAGTTCTTTACCAAGTATTTTTAGCCTTAGAAAGACTAGGCTAGAACCTGTGTCTGGGCCAACCTGACACAGGTTCCACAGGGCTATATAAAAAGACCCTGTCTCAAAAGAACATGAGCAAAACTGTGTACAGGATGCTACGATTGTTTTTGATTCACTCAGAAGATGGCTCTGTAAGGGACAATTATAGCCTTGTCCCTTGGTGCATTACACAGAATCCACCTCTCTGTGCTGACTTCAAGTGTACCCCCCAAATCATCCTGGACTTCCCCATCCCAAGGAGTAAAACTCTGGGTTCTGCTGTGGCTTCTGTTTGCTGTCTAGTTGCTAGGCAGCAACGTCATCCATTAACATTGCCCTTTTCGGAAGGCTTCTGTTTTAAAGAATGGTATACTGGGGCTGGGAATGTAACGCTGTTGACCGGGTGCTTGCCTAGTGCGCATAAAGGTCTGGGTTTGATCCCCAGCACCATGTCAACTTGTCATGGTTGTACATGACTGCAGTTCCAGCACTCAAGAGGTGGAGGCAGGAGAATCGCATGATCAATCAAGGTCATCCTCAAATACATATTAACTTCCAATACAATGACAATTTTCCAGTTTTGGTTTCTTTAAAAAAAAAAAAAAAACCACAGAAGTATTTTAAGGATATGGTTTTATTATTATCCCAGGTGTGGGGTATAGGGCTGCTTGGGACTGGCCACAGCAACTGACTGTGATCTGTCTCATGCTCTAGCAGGGGCATGATTTTGCCAGCTGCAGATAGTTTCTGTGAGTGTGTGACATTTTGAATTCTGGGACCTCGCCAGGCAGTGGTGGCGCACGCCTTTAGTCCCAGCACTTGGGAGGCAGAGGCAGGCGGATTTCTGAGTTCGAGGCCAGCCTGGTCTACAGAGTGAGTTCCAGGACAGCCAGGACTACACAGAGAAACCCTGTCTCGAAAAACAAACAAACAAACAAACAAACAAACAAAAAGAATTCTGGGACCTCTTCAGAGAATATATAAATGCAGCAGGTGACTGTGATCTGTCTCGTGCTCTAAAGGGGCGTGATTTTGCCAGCTGCAGATAGTTTCTGTGAGTGTGAGGCAGTGTTGGGGAAGGTGTTCTTTGGTTGTTGGCTGTTTGCTGTTGGTCACTATTGATCATGATTGTTAAGTGCAAAGAAGAAGAAATTAGATAACCTGACTTCAAAGATCAGACTTGCTGCAAGGAACCTGGCACTCAGCAGGAAGTAATCTAACAAACCTTGACCCCTTTCCAGCCCGACTTTCTGCAGGGATGTCTTTCCTTTTCCCTTTATCCTTTAGTCTCTCTTATCTAGTGCTGGGTTGAAAGGGTGGAAGAAAGGGAGTGGAGAAGGGTGCAAGAAAAAAGAACCCACCAAGTAACAAAACATGCTATATCGCAGGCCAGCCTGGGCTACCTGAGACCCTGGCTAAAAGAAAAAAAAAAAGACTTCATTACTAGAGACACTAATACATGCTTCCTTTTGAGACACATGTATAAGCTTATTTACACCACTTAAAGCTATGGCCTGGGGTGGCGCATGTCTTTAGTCCCAGCACTGGGGACTCAGAGACCAGTAGATCTCAGTGAGTTCAAGGCCAGCCTGATCTACATAGTGAATGTGAGACCACCTAAGGCATATACAGTGAGACTCTGTCTTTAAAACAAAACATGGAGCCAGGCGTGGCAGCTCTCACCTGTAATCTCAGCACTTATTAGTAGAATATTAGAATGAGGAATTCCCAGACAATTCCAAGTATATGAGGATCTGTATTTAAAAAAAAAAAAAAAAAACTTTAATCACATCTGCAAAATCCCTTTCTTCATACAGAGGAATATTCACAAGGTCTGGGGACAAGGAAATGACATCTTGGCCATCCTGACAGCTAGGTACAGGAGTGTAACTTCTCCTTCTTGTGACAGCTTCCTTTGGCCTCTGCTGCTTGGGGCTGTCCCATTGGGGTGGGGGATGTTTATGTGGGGGTGGAAGATGCCCTTCAGAGACCCTGCTCAGCTCGTGCCTGCAGCTTCTCCTGCTGGCAGCCAGGGCTCTGCTGCCTCATCAGGGCAGCCAGAAATGTCCCAGTGTGTCCTGAGGCCACACTGATGTCCCTCTGACGACTCCAGCCACCCTCAATCCTGCCTTCTTTCCTTTCTAGTATTGTGTAAGTGCCAAGAGACCACTCTGTCAGCAAGCTGAGAGGAAAACTGAGGCAAGATGTCAGGCCGGAGTGGGAAGAAGAAAATGTCCAAGCTGTCCCGGTCAGCCAGGGCCGGTGTCATCTTTCCAGTAGGGCGGTTGATGCGCTACCTGAAAAAAGGAACCTTCAAGTACCGGATCAGCGTGGGTGCTCCTGTCTACATGGCCGCTGTCATCGAGTACCTGGCAGGTAATTCCGGCATGTAAGGGACCCCACAGACAGGTCCCCACCTTTTCCTGTCCTTCACATTGGAGTAGGATGCTGTGAATCTCCCAATGCCAGACTCAAAGATACTTCCGGATAATAACTGGGCTTTTCCTGGCCTGTTTGAACAAGGCTGGCTTCTAAAGGCTTTGGGGAAGGAGAAAGGGCAGTGGAAAGTTGGTCCACATAGGACAGCCCACATTTAAACTGTTCTAGATCTGCCCAGCAAAGTGTGGCTTACACTAGAAAATGCTACGTATGCCTCCAAGAAAATGCAGAGAAGATTCTGGTAAAGGAAAAGAGTGTTCTTCACTTTGCATCAAATTACTCGTTAAATCCCTGGGGGGCGGGGGAGGGAAGGAAGTTGTGAGGTTTTTGTTTGTTTGTTTTGCTTTTGGTATACTTAAGGTAGGAGGGCTGGGGAATGCTTCATTTGGCAAAGTGCTTGCCAGACAATCATGAGAACCTGAATCTGAGCCCCAGCCTTCATGTAAAAACTGGGCACTGTGCCACACACTTGAAATCCTGGCACTGGAGAAGTGTAAACAGGTGTATCCCTAGGGCTTGCTGGCTAGTCAGCCCTGCCAATCAGCAAGTTCCAGGTCCCCGTGAGAGAGCCTGTCTCAAAAATGAGGTGGCTAGCCCCAGAGAAATGACATCTGAGATTGACCTAACACACACACACACACACACACACACACACACACACACACACACACACACAGAAGGGGGGGCATATACAAACACATTCAAGAACGTAGTCAGACATCATCACGTTTGTGTATTGAGCACTGTACCTACAGAGCCATATCCCCAGCCGGGACAAGAATGGCTTGTTTGGTTTTGAACCAGGACCTCACTCTGTTGCCCAGGCTAGCCTAGAACTCACTATCTCACCTTGCTAGCCTCACACTCAGTTTGATCCTTCTGCCTCAGCCTTCTGAGTGCTGGGATCACAGATTTGCACCATTCCACCCAGTAGGAGAGGTGCTCCCTGTGTTTCTTACTTAACTCGGCTTGATATTTAAGTTGCTCTCGTGTTCTAAGCAGAAACACAACAATGGTATGGTTGCCTCTTCAGAAATACATATGCAGCTGGGTGTGGTGGCGTGCACCTTTAATTCCAGCACTCAGGAGGCAGAGGCAGGTGTATTTCTGTGAGTTCGAGGCCAGCCTGGTCTACAGAGCAGTTCCAGGACAGTCTAGGCTACACAGGAGAAACCTTGTCTGGAAAACAGACAAACAAAACAAAACACATCTGTGCAAGGAAAATATACAAAAGTGTAGATAACTAAGTGGGATCAGACCCTGTTGGGTCATTTTATTCTCAAGTAACAATGTTTCTAACGAAGTCTTAGTTTGTCTTCTCCTTCTCCCACATGCCAGGGTTAAGTGCCTTGAGAATTCTATTCAGTTGAAAAGCTTCCCAGCAGTTTAAGTACTGCGGAGGCAGAGGCTGACAGATTTCTATGAGTCTGAGGCTAGCCTGTGCCACAGAGTTGAGTTGCAGGCCAGCCAGGGCTACATATAATTTTTAAAAGAAATGAAAGCTGGGCATCAACCTAAAACCACATGCCAAGTGATCTAATATGGCATCGATTTCAAAACATTTGTTCCACCTTCCCAACGGGTGTGTTCACACTTCTTAAACTACAGTGCCCCAGCCATGCAGAAAATGAGGTCGTGGGGCTGGCGAGACGGCTTAGTTAATAAAAGTGCTTGCTACGCAAGCATGGGGACCAGAGTTACTATTCCAGCACCCATCCAAAAGCTATGCATAGCCTGGAACCCAAACACTGGGATGGAGGCAGATTCCCCAAAGCTCATTGGCCAGCCAGTCTAGCCAAAATAGCAAGCTCCCACTTTACTGAGACACTATGAAAAAGTAAGATAGAGGGGAACAGAGAATGACCCCTGACCTCAACCTCTGACCTCCGCACAGGCATGCATGAGCACACACGCGTACACACACACACACACACACACACACACACACACACACACACGTCACTGTGTCGACAAACTGTTAGTAAGCTTACTAGCCTTTGCTGGGTATTCCAGGAAAGGCCTGAAAAGAATTTGTGGTCCATTTAATGCTTTCCATTCTGGAAACGCCATATAAATATTTAACTCTGTTGTTTGTTTTATTCTAATGTTTCTGTTAATCACATCTTCCTGGTTAAAATGGCATCCTCGAACCGAGTTTCAACTCCTGCCATCAACTTTCTGGATGATAGCAACTTTATGGGCTATTCCGTTTGAAATGAGCTTGGTTGAGAAGATGCATGTAGCATCTCCTCCCTGTTCATTTCAAGCCTGGTTCATTTACACCACCAGTGTACCAGCAGATGCCTTCAAAACCCAGCAGCTGTCTGCACACTTCCACACGGAACATTCGTGCACCCCTGCATACATCCTTATTTCTCTCCTCACTGAAACGCTGGTCCACTGCATCCAGCTTTCTACTAAATACCTTTCTCTTTAAAGCCATTCTGTTATTTTTTTCTTCATTTTCATGTGTGTGTGTGTGTGTGTGTCTGTCTGTCTGTCTGTCTGGTTGGTCGAGTCCCATGGTGTATGTAGCCCAGGCTGGCCTGGAACTTGGGATCCTTCTGCTTCAGCCATCCATAACCAGACACTACACCGGTGAAACTTAGTCACACACTTTTTCTTTTAGATTTGTTTTTACTTGTATTTATGCATGTGTCTGTGTGTGCGTGTATCCCATATGTATATGGGTACCCATGGAGGCCAGAAGAGGGCGCTAGATCCTGGAGTTATGGGAGATTGTAAACAGCCTGACATGGGTTCTGGGAACTGAACTCTGGTCCCCTGGAAGAGCAGCCAGTGCTCCTAACCTCTGAGTCACCTCCCCAGCCCCTCATTCACACTTTTTAAAGCAAATGAAGCATCTTTCCACAACTAAAGAGAAAGCAAAATAAAACTTTAATTAAAAAAAAATAAAATAAATCAGGGCTGGAGAGATGACTCAGCGGTTAAGGGCACTGACTGCTCTTCCAGAGGTCCTGAGCTTAATTCAGATGGCTCACAACCATCTGTAATGGGATCTGATGCCCTCTTCTGGTGTGTCTGAAAACAGCTACAGTGTGCTCATATACATAAAATAAGCAAATAAACCTAAATAAAATAAGATAAAATTTTACAACAATAAAAGCAAGAAGAAATAAAAAGAGCAAAAAGAAAGAAAGAAAGAACAGTAGCTCACATCTTTAATCCCAGCACCTAAGAGGCAGAGGCAGGCAGATCTCTGAGTTCAAGGCCATCCAAGGCTGCATTAATAAGACCCCAATTCAGACAACAAACAAACAGAAAAAAGGAAAAAGCAAAGGCTAAGGAGATGGTGTATTGGTCAAGGCGCTTGCCATGCCAGCCAGGCAACCCGAGTTCAACTATAACCCTTCTTTACAAGGGACTCCACAGAACTGTCCTCTGGCCTCCACAAGGGCACTGTGGCCTGCTCACCCCCACCCTGTTATAGTAATTATTTAAAAAAAAAAAAAAACGCCCGCTAGTCAGGCCAATTATCTAGGCTGGGCAGCTCTGCCTACTCAACCACTTGGCCAGAGGCCACGTACGCACTGCAGTTATAAACGGCCAGCCAGAGACACCAGCCCTGCCACCCACAAGACGCCAGCGTGGGAGATGGCTCTGCCAATCTTCCACGCTGTCTCTGCAAGGCTGGGCAGTGCCCGGACCATTCTGCCAACCACACGGGCTCAGTACAGATGAGACTCTAATGCTTAGATTATCCAAAGGCTTATATCAATAACAAGATACCCTTACAGTCAGAGGTGTAACCCAATACTCAACTAGATATACCAACTACCTTTGACTGCTACAGAGAAGCAAACAGCAGCCTCCATGTCCCCTTTCTCGTTTTCTGTCTCTCTCTTAGCTCCTCCTCTTCCTTTTCCTCTTCCTTCCCTTACTCCTCCTCTTCCTCTCTTTACTCCTCCCACCTTAGCTCCTCCTATACCACCCCATATACACACACTGACAAATTTGTAGAGAGATTTAAAAAGGAGCTAATGATAGCCGAGTGGTTAGAACACTGGCTGCTCATGCAGAGGATCTGGGGCTGATTCCTAGCACCTGCATGGTAGCTTACAGCCATCTCTTAGTTCCAGCTTCAAGGGATCCAGCACCCTCTTCTGAACTCTGCAAGTCTCCAGACACACAATGTGTGCACATACATACATACATACAGGCAAAACACTTACAAACACAAAATACACATGTCTAAAAGAAAAAAGAAATGACGGGAAAAAGTGGTATAAAGTACCTGCTATATCGAACCTGGAGGCTTTGGGACACATATAGCACTGGATAACTATGAACACAGCCCAAAGCAGAAATCGCAAGCTTTTGGATGGGCAAGATGGCTCAGCGGTAAAGGCACTTATACAAATCTGACCTGAGTCCAATCTCCAGAACTCACATAAAGGTGGGAGGAGAGAGCCCGCTCCACACACGTGCTGATCTCCTTGTGGATAAATGCACACACTCACACACCCACACCAGTAATAATATAACTTGATTGTCTAATTAACCTCCCCTTAAATTTAGCGGAAATCCTAGAGCTGGCTGGGAACGCTGCGAGGGATAACAAGAAGGCTCGGATAGCCCCCAGACACATCCTGCTGGCTGTTGCCAACGATGAGGAGCTCAACCAGGTAGGCCCGCACCCTAGGCTCATGTCGGGGCGGGGGGGGGGGGGGGAATTGCCAGGGATGCTCCTGGTGGACCCAGCCAGCCATCAGTCTTACCAGTGATAGTTCTCAGTCCCATCTGCGCATGCTCGCACGTACGCATGCGCGCTCATGAAGCGCAGGCAAAGAACAGATCTTGATAGTTTTGCATTCAGCGTCAAGACCAAATCCCCTCTAGAACAGACTCTGCCATACCTTCAAGACTTTGTCTCCTTATTAAAAACAAGTCATCACATGCATATAATTATTCCTGGCAATTTCTTAACTCAAACCCTGTGGGTGATTTAATGAGGTATGAGCAGGAGACTCCTTATCTATGCATTAGAACTGAAGAACTCCACAGTCAAGTGAATGTATTCCTGGACATCAGTAGGCAAGCTGGGGGGTGGGGGGTAGATAATATGAGAATTTCTATCTGTATTTATGTTCCAATCTCAGTCTTCTTAAACTAAAGAATCTTCAAAGTTGCCAGGCCATTATAGAGTGATGGATTCCACCCACCCCCCAAAAAAAATGTGATTAAAAGTTGATTGCTAGAAAAATACAAAGCAAAGACATGCAAAAGAAAATGCCTTAATAACTGTCTATTTGCTATAGATGTTTCTAGACTCTCAAGGTGTCTGTCCCACTCTGGTAACAGATAGACGGCTAGCGGTTCATGGATGAGCTATGGGTTCAGACCACCCTCTTGTATAGAATATGCAGAATATACTATTTTGGGCTGATTGGTCAAAATGTATCCATTGGGAGGTTCCTAATGGGACACAGATTTGAGAGTGTATGAACCACTGGATCTCATTCTTGAGTTAACCTTGGAACCCAGGTTTGACCAGCTGTGCTTTCTGTTCTCCACTGTCATCTGAAATTCCAGAGCCCTGGACATAATGCCAGTTTTGACTTCTCTGACCCTTTGATTCCACATTGTTTTGCTTTCTATGCAAGACCACAGACAACCTGGTGCCTGCTGAGAAACGCTTTGCAAGCGTAGGATGAGCGAGCCGGTAGTTCTGTGATAATCAGTGTTTGTTAGCTGAGCAGAAGCCAGACTCAAGCCTTATTTGGCCAGTGTTGAGACCCGAGATAGCTTGTGCAGGCCTGACCAGCTTTTTACATTTCTCTCTCAGCTGCTGAAAGGAGTGACTATCGCCAGTGGGGGTGTCCTGCCGAGAATTCACCCCGAACTTCTGGCCAAAAAGCGAGGGACCAAAGGCAAGTCAGAAACAATCCTCTCCCCACCCCCAGAGAAAAGAGGAAGGAAGGCCACATCAGGCAAGAAAGGGGGTAAGAAATCCAAGGCCACCAAGCCACGGACGTCCAAGAAGGTGAGTGGTGGAGCCTGTCAGGAGCCAGGTATTCCCATAGTAGGCATGCTGCTTCTCTCTGGAAATCTAAACCCCAAGGGATGGGATTGGAAGGTGGAACTTTTGAGCAGTGGTGATATCATGGGGACACATCCTTCACATGCAAGGTTAGTGTCTGCCTTAGTTTCCCCATCCTCAATGATGTAATAGAATATTTCAGGAAGAAGGAGTTTATTTTGACTCATAGTTCAAAGGTATAACCCATCATGGATCGGGGAGTCAAGGTGGCAGGAGTTTGGAGCACATGGCTTTACTTCACTCCCTGTACTTGGGAAGCAGAGGCAGCTGGATCTCTGAGTTCAAGGCCATCCTGATCTACAGAGTGAGTTCCAAGACAGCCAGGACTACACAGAGAAACCCTGTCTTGGAAAAAAAAAATTAAACTGGAGCTATGGCTTAGTGGTGGAGCATCGCACAGCATATGGAGGATGGGGACGGGGAGATGCTAGGCTTCCTCCAGAGCGTTTTGTAAATGACAACGACAACAATAGTAGTAGTAGTAGTAGTAGTAGTAGTAATAATAAAATAATAATAATAATAATAATAATAATAATAATAATAATAATAATAA
>JANHMN010000019.1:41180553-41206646 GCA_030674055.1 Rhabdomys pumilio
AACACAGAAGATAGGGCCTAGTGAGAGAACTCATCAATTAAGGCCGCCAGCTGCTCTTCCAGAGGACCTGGGTTCAAGTACTAACATCCATGTGGTGGCTCACAGACATATCTAATTACAGTTCCAGAGGCCCTGCCCTCTTCTGGTCTTCTTGGGCATTGCATACATATAGTAAACACATGCATGCAGGCAAAATCCTCATACCCATAAAAATATTTTTTAATTAAATCTTGCCAGATGGTGGTGGTACACACCTTTAGTTCCAGCACTTGGGAGGCAGAGGCAGGTGGATCTCCAGGTTTGAAGCCAGCCTGGTCTACAAAGCGAGTTCCAGGATAGCCAGGGCTATACAGAAAAACCCTGTCTCAAAAAAACAAAGACAGAGAGATGGAGTCGGGGGAGAAAGGCACCAGCCAGGCATTGTGGCACACTCCTTTAATCCTACCATTCTGCTGGTATGCCACCAAGTGCTGTCACTTCAAGGCTAAAGCTCTGCTTTCTGCCAAACCGGCCGCACAATGGCAGGGATGTGTCACCTCCTAGTCCTCCAGGATCTCTCAGGGTCACCTGTGAGGCCTGGCCTAATCACCCAGCTTAAGGTGGGACTCGGGAAATAACCTACTGCATCTCTCTCCTGTGTCCCAGCTGCCGTCAGCCAATCCAGTGGACTCGCAGCCAAGTTTGTCATCCACTGTCACATCCCCCAGTGGGGCTCGGACAAATGTGAAGAACAGCTGGAAGAGACCATCAAAAACTGCCTGTCCGCAGCTGAGGACAAGAAGCTTAAATCTGTCGCCTTCCCACCGTTCCCAAGTGGCAGGTAGGACACAGTTTCTGAGTTGAGGTCTCCAGCCTTTCTGTTAAGAATCAGGTACTTGCCGGGCAGTGGTGGCGCATGCCTTTAGTCCCAGAACTTGGGAGGCAGAGGCAGGCTGATTTCTGAGTTTGAGGTCAGCCTGGTCTACAGAGTGAGTTCCAGGACAGCCAAGGCTACACAGAGAAACCCTATCTGGAAAGAAAAATAAAAGGCAGAAGAAGAAGAATCAGGTACTCACCTACATGTCCACATTCCATTGGCCCATTCTAGAAGATTCAGCCACGGTCAGCCAGCACGGCCAGAATGTTAGGTAGGCAATAGACTGAGAGAGCTAATTTCCTACTTTCTGTACACAGTCCCCCAGCCTGGGATGGTGGCAGGACTCCATGTCTGGGGCCAGCTTTCCAGCTTTCCTGCTGTGTTGATGTTCTTGTCCAGACAGAAAGGTAGACACCATGGGTAAGGTCGGGTGGCACTTTAGTTCTGTGTATACTTGTGAGTGCACATGTATGTACATGTGTGTGTGGAGGCCAGTGTCATTCCTCAGGTAATGCCCTCCTATGCTGTGGTAGAACATTCTGTCCTAAAGTAACTTAGGTAAGCAAAGTGTGTATTTGGCTACACCTCCAAGTCACAGTCCACCCTTGAAAGAAGTTAGGCAGGAACTAAAGGCAGGAGTTTGTCTAAAAGAAACCTTGGACAAATGCTGCTTGCTGGCTCACTCAATGGCTCATACTTAGCTAGCTTTCTTATACAACCCAAGATCATCTGCCTAAGGAATGGTGTCGCCCACAGTGGGCTGGTCCCTTCCATATCAATCATCAGTCAAGACAATCCCATCCCCCAGACATGGCCACAGGCCAATCTGATCTGGGCAGTTCCTCAGTTCAGGCTTCTCTTCTCAGATGACTCTAGGCTATCCATCTGGTTTTGTTTTGAGACAGGGCCTTACTGTGTCCTGGTTAGCCTAGAACTCACTATGTAAATTAAGCTAGTCTTAAACTCAGAGAGATCTGCCTGACTCTGACTCTTGAGTGCTTAGATTAAAAATGTGTACTACTTTGGTTTTTTATTGCTGTTATTTTAGTTTGAAGTTTGTTTGTTTGAGACAGGGTCTTGCCTGGAGGTGGTGTCACACACCCTTGGTCCCAGCACTAGGGAGATAGAGGTAGGTAGCTTTCTGAGTTTGAGGCCAGCATGGTCTACAGAGTGAATTCCAAGATAGCCAGGACTACACAGAAAAACCCTGTATTGAAAAAAAATCAAAACCATAAAAAAAAAAAAGCAAAAAAAAAAAAAAAAAAGAGAGATATCCTGATATCCTGGAACTCAATATATAGTCCAGGCTGGCCTCAAACTCACAGAGATTTGACTGCCACTGCTTCTCTAGTGCTGGGATTAAAGGTGTGTGCTGTCATGTTAGACTTACCACCTTGTATTTTTGAGAGAGTCTTTCGTTGGTTTTGAACTAACCAATTAGGTTAGGGCAACTGGCCAGTGAGTCTCAGGGATTGTCTTAGGGTTTCATTGCTGTGAAAAGACACCATGACCACAGCAACTCTTATAAAGGACAACACTTAATTGGCTCTTGCTTACAAGTTCAGAGGTTCAGTCCATTATCATTATGGTAGGAAACATGGTAGCATCTAGGCAGGCATAGAGCTGGAGGAGCTGAGAGTTCTACCTCTTCTTCTGAAGGCAGCTAGGAGACTGGCTCTCCCTCCCCCCAGTGTGGTTAGAAGGAGGATCTTAAAGCCCACCCCCACAGTGACACACTTCCTCCAACAAGGCCACACCCACTCCAGCAAGGCCACACCTCCTAGTAGTGCCACTCCCTGGGCCAGGTGTATTCAAACCACCACCTGTCTTTACTTCCCTGGCACTACAGACTTTTACAGACACATATCTCCGTGCCCAGCCTTGGTATATCTGTTCTAAGAATCAAACTCAGATCTCTACGCTTATGTGACCCAACTGAGCCATCCCCACAGCACGCCCCATGTTTGTTTCTGAAAACCTGCTATATTCAAACCCCACACCCCCACCCTTGGCCTTCAGCTAGAACACACAATCAGAAAGCCCCAGGCTCACAGACAGGCCTTGCTAATCCAAGTGTGGTCTGTGAACCAGCAGCAGCAGCATCCCCTGGTTATAAATCAGGACCCCAGACCTGTTCAAGATCCCCAAGGAATGCTCAGGACAGGAAGGGAAGAACCTGGGTCTTTGATAACTGAACCGGGAGCAGTGGAGGCTCTCACTGCAGCTCGGTGGAAAGAGGTTGGACTCAGAGACTCAGGAAAGCAAGCTGACGACAAAGTAATGAATACTATGGGATGTATTTTCCATGATCAGGCCTTGGGGTGTCATGTTCCGCACAGAGACAGTCAAGAGCGTTCAGGAAGTGGGCATATCCTGGACTACTCCAGATATCTTGGTAGCTGAGTACCGATGATGGCTGAGTCCCTAGCGGCTGGTGAACAGTACTGTTCATGACTCCCTCCCTGGTTATCCAGGTTCTCAGCAAACTTCTCCCAACCCAGGCTGCCAAGAGTAGCTACTGAAGTCACAGTAGCACATGAGTGAAGATTCTCAGTGGTTCTCAACCTTCCCAATGCTGTGACCCTTTAATATAGTTCCTCATGCTGTGGTGACTCCCCACAAACATAAAATTATTTTCGTTGCTACTTTGTAATTATTAATTTTGCTACTGTCAAGAATCGTAATGTAAATATCTGATATATTTATCTATATTTTTATATTTATTATATATTTAGGATCTCTGACATGTGACCCCCTGTGAAAGGGTCAATAAACCCCCCAAAGGGGTCGAGGTCCACAGGTTGAGAACCACTGTGCTAGGCACCCACGAACCAACTGAGTCCCGGCCCCCAGCAATTTTGAAGGCCCCTCCCTTGTAGGATAAGCTGGTTAGCATGTAAACTCAAAGAAGTTTGCCTTTTTGAAGACATGGTCTTATAGATGTGGAACTGACAGGATTTACAAAGTCAAGTTCTTCGAGTCAGCTGACACAGGTTCACACTTGGGACATCCTTTATATACCGAGAGCTGTCTGTGACCTTGGCTGAAGTCACCTTATCTAGGTCAGCAGGGACATCTCTACCTACTCCTGTCCTTCCCTTGACTAGTGCCAGAGAAGGTGATTTGTGGACTGGCCCCATGCACGGTGAGTCCCACACTGTACAAGCCAGGGTCCAGGGCCAGAATAAGAAGAAACTGAGAGTGGGTGTGGTGGCACATGCGTTGAATCACTGCACTCTGGAAGGCAGAGGCAGACAGATCTCTGAGTTCATGGCCAGCCTGGTCTACATGGTGAGTTCCAGGCTAGACAGGGCTATATAGCGAGACCCTGTCAGAACAAACACTAAAAAGGGGCTATCGATCTCCCTCTCCCCAGATTAGGAGAGAATTACCCCAGTGGGTACAGGGACCAAAATGACCCAGGTTCTTCTTTTCCTTGGACATAGAAACTGCTTTCCCAAACAGACGGCCGCCCAGGTGACCCTCAAGGCCATCTCTGCCCACTTCGACGACTCGAGCTCGTCCTCGCTGAAGAACGTGTACTTCCTGCTCTTCGACAGTGAGAGCATCGGCATCTACGTGCAGGAGATGGCCAAACTGGACACCAAGTAGCTCTCTCCAGCGAGGAAGGAGGCGGAGCAGTGTGACGTCACAAGAGCGGGGGTTTTATTTTTTAAAAGGATTGCAGAAGGGTGACGGGGCATGGGAGCAGAGCGGGTGGCTGAGAGGGTGAGCGGAGGCAGTCGGAACAGGTCCTGCCTGCCTGGGGAAGGGGCCCAGTGCGTTTTATATTCTCTTTACAAAGGGCCTCTCTTCCACAGTTAACCAGGTCTCCACCAGGGGTTTCTTTCCGTGTGTTTTTCTTCCTGTTTTAGAACTTTTTTTAAAACAAACAAACAAACAAACAAAAAACAGACCTTGTTTAGATTTATAGCATTGACTTTTACACTCTCTCACACACAAAATCCGTTCAAAGTTCCTACGTGTTTGGTTCCTCCTTTTTCCAAGTGAAAAGGACGTGACTGTGTAACCTAGGTATACTGGCTGTCTCCCTCAGTGGAGAGAAGATGAGAAAAACATCATGGGGTGCTTTTCTGTTTTAGGGTCCCCTCCCTGACGCCTAAAATATTTGTAACTATGCCTAAAAGGGTTTTGCTTCGGGATTTTTGTTTGTTCGGGGTTTTTTTGTTTTTTTAAAGAAAAAGAAAAATGAGAAGAAAAAAAATAAAAGATCCAGTGTCTTTCTTATAACATAGCCCTTTATTGCAATATTCTCCTCCTCTTGGAAAACTGTGTCCCCACAGATGGATTCATCCAGTGTATGGCAAAGAAATAACACAAGGCCTGCCACTGAAGAGACCTGGCATGCTCTGTAAAGCTCCTGGCCAGACAGCAGCATGGCAGGCTTCCTGCAGGTAGTTAATCCTGCCCCCAGAGAGGGTGAGCTTGCTGACTGGCATCCACAGACAGCTGAGCCCTGGGGACAAAGCTGCCGGCAGGTGGTCAGACTCTGGGAGAGAGAGTCAAGTCTCAACTCCAGTCTGGAACAGACCTTGGTCAGAGCCCAAATGGGGATGGGCTGAAAGCACCGGAGAGGCTGGTATCTCAAGGACTCGTGCCACCCATAACCAGAGGCCAAGGCCCAAAGCAAGCAGCAGGAGGCAGGGTAGGGAGAGTCATGCCTGGATCACTGGAATGGACTCCCAGTCTCTTCTGCTCTAGACATTCAACTTAGGCCATGCACAAGTAGCTATCCTCAGATAGAGAAGTCCTTCATATACTTCTTACACCTTAGCAATCCATAGCAGACATGGCGACCAATGAGGGCCCAAGTGACAGGAACTGGCCAGCATAGCTCCCCACCCCCATCCCCCAACAGCAGCCTGTTGGTGACCCGGAAATCTCTAGGAATCATCCAGAGATGCCCCTCTGGTCTCTGGAGATCAAGCAGCCAGTACCCTCCCTCAGTCACAGGTCTCCATCCAGGGATCCCTGCAGCCAGCCAGGCTTCAGTCTCAGCCTCTCCAGACTTATAAACCTCACCCTGTGAGAACAGTGTTTGAGTGACTGTCCCCAGAGCCGAGCAACCACCATCCTGGGCAGTTCAGTGCTCCCCCTTTTAAAAGGATTCTCCCAGCAGGCCTTGCTAGCTGTTTTACCTGACTGTAGCCTGGTGAGGAAGATCAAGAGACTCATCTGTGTAACCCCCGGCTCCCTACCACCTGTGGTTCACAATTATGCTTTAATGACACTGCATCTGGCCTCCAGGAGGGGCTTGGGCATATAGAGTCTAGGGAAGGCCAGGGAGAGGAGCTCCATCTGTACTACCTCAGATCTATGAGGTTCTTGTCCCGGCTGGTTAAAGCTTTCCAAAGTTTGGCCTGTCCTGGGAGAAGCCGGTAAGGAAGCCCAATAAACTCACTGGCTTCCTAAAGTTTGATAGAACCCTGCCTCAGTTTGTCATTGAGACCTTAGGAGAAGGGGCAGATGTGGTTTATATTCCCCACCCCACTCCTTCCAAAAAGATTTCAGCAACAGATGGGTGAGCTTGAGAGGAATTTTGTCTGACTCTTGATAAATGTACCTCTGACACAGCCGAATATGGAGATAAAGGCTCATAAAGTTTAAAGATGGTCCCAAGAAGCCGGGCAATGGTGGTGCACGCCTTTAATCCTAGCACTTGGGAGGCAGTGGCAGGCAGATTTCTGAGTTCGAGGCTAGCCTGGTCTACAGAGTGAGTTCCAGGACAGCCAGGGCCATACAAAAACAAAACAAAATAAAGACGGTCCCAGGGTACTAGAAAAGACTGAGGCAGGAGCATTACTTGAGCTCAGGAGTTCAAGGCCAATCTGAATAATGTAGGTAGACACTATAGGGGCTGTGTGAGTATTGTTGGGGGGAGAGAGAGAGAGAGAGAGAGAGAGAGAGAGAGAGAGAGAGAGAGAGAGAGGATGCTAACCATAGCTAGGGAGAGTAAAATGAGGCCCCAGTTAATAGCCTATTTAGTGTGAGACATACAAGCTTCCCCACCCCAGCGCCCTTCCTTGGTTTTGTGCTCCAGGCTATCTTTATTTACTATACTACAGATGCTGTGCCAGCTAGAGGAGCCCAGCTCTGCCCAACAAGAGCTCCGAACAGTTCTCCCAAAGCCTGATGCCTTCATGAGGACAGACAGACAGAAGCCTACAGTACGGGATGCTCCCTCTGCCTCCCCGAGACCCTTTAGCTAGCACATCTGCAGGCAGAACCTCCAAACCCTGAACGAATCTTTTAGGCTAATTTTTCTTTTTTAATGCTTCCCCCCTCCCCTTTACTCTCTGTCTCTCATTTCCCGCTTTACCCCAAATTGTATTTCCAGCCAGCACATGACTGATACCATGATCCAGACAAAGAGCTCTGCCCTTGGCACCTGTCAGAAGGGTGTCCTTTGTCAAGCAGTCTGTCACCCCTCCGAGCGGTACCTCGACTCCCACACAGCTTCCCTGTCACGGTGGTGACTGCCGCATGGTTTTCCAGCTTGTGGAAATGAAAAGGTCTCTGCTCTTGGCCAGCCGCACCATGAGGCGGCCTACGTAGAAGCCACTGATCTGACCCACGCCGTCATTTCTGC
The DNA here is from genome assembly GCA_030674055.1 of Rhabdomys pumilio. Classification (NCBI taxonomy): domain Eukaryota; kingdom Metazoa; phylum Chordata; class Mammalia; order Rodentia; family Muridae; genus Rhabdomys; species Rhabdomys pumilio. The sequence goes on from JANHMN010000019.1 coordinate 41,188,020, forward strand.
CCATGGACAGGAGGAACGTCAGTGCACCTGGGAGGCAGACACACAAAGCAAGAGGACGCGTGAGGGATGCAGGCCTGATGCTTGAGACTCCAGCAGGCAGCCATACATAATACCCTTTAGGAAAGCAAGTGCTGTGTGTGTGTGTGTGTGTGTGTGTGTGTGTGTGTGTGTGTGTGTGTGTGTGTATGCTTGTGTGTGTGTATATAACCATGCATACTCTTTAAGAAAGCAAATCAGATGTTTGGTGTGTGTGTTTCTATAGTGCAGACCAGGGGACAACCTGGGCTGTCTGTCATTGTTCAGGTGACATTCAGTTTTCTTTAAAACTAGATTTTTTTTTTCTGACCACAGAGGCAAAGTTCTTTGTCTTTATCTTAACATGTGTTCTAGGCATCAAACTAGGATCCTCCCTGTAAGTACCTCACTGACTGAACCATCTCCCCAGCCTCTTTTGTTAGCAATGCTACCTGTGAGACCCGGGGCTTCAGTGTGCCAGGCAAGAATTCTACCACCGAGCTGCAGCCAACGGCATATTTGGTTTCAAAGAGACTTTGTGCAGAGGCCTGCAGTCCAGTGGTCACTCACCCTACAGCCCCCTAAGCCTTCCGCATGACTAACCCCAAACTTCAGCAACAGTAAGGTACCCACCCTTTCCTCACCTGGCTTGTAGGCTTTGAGGGGCCTCTGCTTCAGGGAATTGACAACGTTGGCCACGGCAATGTTGGCGTGCAGACCAGCATGGTAAGCCATCTTGGGCTCCTTGACATCGGCACAGTCACCAATGGCGTAAATATTGCTGTATCCTTCTACCTGAAGGAACTCGTTCACTCTCAGAGCCCCGTTGCTGGCCAGCTTACTTTCTGCTGGACAAGATGATGCCATGTTTAAGTCACCTCCAGAATAGAAGGATGAATGCAGGGTTGTGGGTCCAGTCACTTCGGAAATATGCAGTAAGAAGTAACACCCCCACCTGCTGTCATCCAGCCTGAAGTTCCCACCCAAGACCCTGCCTGCTGAAGCAAGCCTAACCCACAAGAACAGAGGCAGAGTACTGGAAAACCCCCTCATGCAAAACAGAGAGAGCTCTGCAAGTCCCCTGGCTTCCCAAGTCTTCAACTGCCTTTGAAACATCCATCGGAATTTCAGAATACACACAGTTCTTTCCTAAACGACAAACAGCTTCCCTTAGAGGGATTGAAAAGAACTTATCTTTGGAAATACAGTAGAATAATGAGATGTTAAACCCTGGGTTTTCTGCCCACTACCCCTGTGAACTGGCTTCCTTTTGGATTGAAAACTAACTTCCTGTTGGATCTGGCAGAGACTGATCAGGGAAGGATGCTTGGCAGTGAATGACAGGTACCTGGAGATGCAGAGCAACTATGGAGCTTGGCCCCTGAGTTTTACTCTCCTATGTAGATGCTTAAACATGCATCAGTCCACTGTCTAACTACTGAACTTTAAGAGATGGGGCCATATTATGGTCCCGACTCCTCCAAACGGAGGTTTGGAATGAAGTGGCCCAATGCTTGGATCTGGATTTGGAGAGAGCAGGGTACCTGTGGATGGAGAAAAGCCTGACCTGGGACTTCCTGGGCTTCCTTAATGAATGCAACAGGAAAAGAGAGGCCATTCTCACCTCTCTGAAGCTTGTTCCCATCTCTCCCCACTAGGAGGAAGCACTCATCTTGGGGGATACTGGCCTCCAAGCTAGGGCAGCTGGGCTTGGCTCACCTGAATTTAAAGTTCAAGGTCTAATGAACTTCTAGGATAAAAGGGGGAGACTCGGGGTGCTGGTTCAGGTGGCAAGGACTATGAGGTATCTACAAATGCCAGGGCAGCTTAGGGAGCAACTAGTGCTGGGCCACTCACTCACCGAACGCACTGCGGTAGGCAGAACTGTTGATCTTGATCCCATTGCACACAATCACCAGGTTGGTGGCCACCTCCGTGCCCTTGTCCGTCTCCACCTTGATGTACTCCCGATACTCATTGCGAGGCAGTTCCTCCAGGTTGCTCACCCGCTCACCTGTGGAGGGTTCCATGACAGGAAGCTGGCAAAAGGCAGCACACACCACGGTAGACCAAGGGAAAAGCGCATACACCCTCATGACACTCTCCCTCCGTCCACTCTCCCGAGCAGCAGGATCTGGACATCTGTCCCCAAGGGATCTATCTGGAGGAAAATTCCAGGAAGCTGCGAGAGGGAAGCAAAGCCAAGCTTCCCACTTTCTAGGAAACACCACTCAACGGAAGGCCCCTTCCTTCTCGGAATGTCAGCCTGCCCATCCTAAGCAGAAGGCCTCTCAGTACAACATACACCAGAAAGCAGAGAAAGGACTCAGTTGGTAGGGGGCTTGAAGGACATGCAGAAAGCCCTGTGTCTATATCCAGCACCACATAGACTAAGCACCGAGTGTATGCCAGTACTCTGGAAATGGAGGCAGGAGGATTAGACGCTCAAAGGTCTCCTTGGCTACACAGTTTAAGGCTATAAGGCCAGCCTGGTCTACACGAGATATTCTTTCTCAAAATTAAATGTACATATATATGGAGGGGCTGGAGAGAGGGCTCAGTGGTTAAGAACACTGGTACTCTTCAGGGGATCCAGATTTGATTCCCACCATCCAAACAGAAGCTAAAAACCATCTGTAACTCCAGCTCAAGGGGATCCCATCCCTTCCTCTGGCCTCCATAGGCACCGGGAACATTCATGGTACACAGACAAAACATCTACACACATAAAAAAAAAATCACGGATGGACGGATGGATGGATGGACGGACGGACGGACGGACGGATGGATGGATGGATATGTGGATGGATATGTGGATGGATGGATGGACAGATGAATAGATAGGTGGATGGATGGATATGTGGATGGATGGATGGATGGATGGATGGATGGATGGATGGATGGATGGATGGACGGACAGATGGATGGATGGATATGTGGATGGATGGATGGACAGATGGATGGATGGATGGATGGATGGATGGATGGATGGATGGATGGATGGATGGATATGTGGATGGATGGATGGACAGATGGATAGATAGGTGGATGGATGGATGGATGGATGGATGGATGGATGGATGGATGGATGGCAAACAGCAGAGAAAGTGAGGAAACCTGTCTGAAAATAAAGTGCTTCCAGTCCTCCATGACCAGTTACCAACGGAGGCTGTGATAGCTGACAGGGGTTTCCACAGCAATCACCTCACAGCCTTCAGAGAGGACATGAAGGTGACACCCAGGTGCCATCCCACTCCAAACACTGGGAAGTTCTGTCTCTTCCTGCTCTGGACATAAAGCCACATTCAAGAAGGGTGGTGGTGGTGCACACCTCTAGTCCCAGCACTCAAGAGGGCAGAGGCAGGCAGATCTCTGAGTTCGAGGCCAGCCTGGTCTACAGAGTGAGTTCCAGGACAGCCAGGGCTACACAGAGAAACCCTGTCTCGAAGGAAGGAAGGAAGGAAGGAAGGAAGGAGGAAGGACACATGCAATGCCTCAGATTACAAGTCTGTTCCCTCTTACACAGAGACATCAAAAACAAAAGCGGGGCCAATACTTTTTTTTTTAGGTTTTTCGAGACAGGGTTTCTCTGTGTAGTCCTGGCTGTCCTGGAACTCACTCTGTAGACCAGGCTGGCCTCAAACTCAGAAATCTGCCTGCCTCTGCCTCCCAAGTGCTGGGACTAAAGGTGTGCACTACCACCACCCGGCAGGGCCTATGCTTTAGAAGAACATAACTCACTCAGTAAATAGCATCCACCTGTCCCTGTCCTAAGTAACAGGGGGAGCTGCTGCACCTCATGACTCCAGGTGGACACAGCTCAAGAAGGCTCTGATGCTTGAGATGCCTGCTGCTCTCCAGATACAGTGGGAAAGAGGGAGCCTGCGTGGATGTACCGCCCATACTGGCGGCCATGGCTGCGGCTCTGGGCAGTGCAGCAGCCGTTGGAGAAAGGGGCTGGGGTCGGGGAGTTGGGCAGGAGGGGTGAAGTCTCACGCACTCAGCAGCAGCTGCACACCCTTCCGGAGAAGGATCTCCTTCACTTCCTGCTGCACACAGGGCAGGAGCTCCTTGTCGGCCAGGGGTACTCTGGAGTGGATAAGAGTGACCTGGGACCAAAACAAACAAACAAACAAACAAACAAACAAACCACAGGGCTTCAGAGGGAAGCCTCTGAGTCTCCTCTTTACTTCCCATGTAATACTGAGGAGAATGAGCATCAGCTAGGAACTCTGCAGGGTTCAGGTCCCCAGCCCACCTCAGTACCCATTACTCAGTGCCCCTAAACCAGAGGACCAGCCATGTGTCCCTGTACAAACCCACACCTCACCTACGGCAAAGGGACAGTTCCTTCAGGATATACAAGTGTATAATCACTATATATGCTGCTAGCATTCCAATGTGAATACCAAGCTGACAGGAACACTAACCAAGTTCTATCTATTTGTATGTTTGCTTGCTTATCTATTTTATTTATTTGTTTGTTTGCTTGTTTATTTAGGTTTTTCAAGACACGGTTTCTCTCTGTAGCCCTGTCTGTCCTGAAACTCTGTAGATCAGGCTGGCCTCGAACTCAGAGATCTGCCTGCCTCTGCCTCCCGAGTGCTGGGATTAAAGGTTTGTGCCACTATGCTTGGCTGTAAATAAAAATATGATTAAGACGGTAACTCAGTACACGCCAACCCCACAACAATGGGTGGCTCTTCCATGCCTACCAATGCAACACAGACCTTCTACCGAGTTAGCTGAAATGTACTACTTCAGTCTCTACCCCCAAGGCATGGCGAGAACAAACCCGTCTGTCCCTGGCTGCTGACGCAGAGCTGTTAAGCCCTACTGGTGCTGGGAACGCCATGTGTTCTGATATTTGGCTGCCAATTCCCAATCCAGGGCTTCTGAACTCTTTGTGATTCTCTGAATGATAAAACTGCTGAGTGCCTTGGAACTTCCTGAGTGACAGGCTCATCCTTCATTCTGATGAGACAACAGCCTCAGACTCAAACCACAATGAGATGGAAGCTTCCAGTCCCTACCCCAATCCCCCAGGAGGCAGAAGAGAGCTAGAGCTGGGAGTTCCACGGTCCATCATGGCTCCACAATGAAGCCTTCAAAAATCCCCTGCAGGATTTAGAGAGCCTCAACATGCATGACCGTGGCCAGGTGGCACACCCCAACTTCAGGAAGAAAGAAGCCCCTGTGCTTGGGACCTCTTTATCTTGCTGTTCATTCTTAAAGGCTTACTTTATTAAGTTTTAGTTATGTGTATAGGTGTCTGGTTATGGCTATGTGCACCTGAGTGCAGTGCCTGCTCACTCCAGAAGAGGGCATCAGATCCCCTGGAGCTGGAGTGACTGGCCGTGTGAGTCTCAGATGTGGGTGCTGAGAACCAAACCTGGGTCCTCTGCAAAAGCAATGTGAGCTCTTAACCACTGAGTCATCTCTCCAGCCCCATCTGTGTCCTTTAAAACATCCTTTGTGGTAGGTAAGTCAGCAGTGCTAAGTGTGGTAGTTTGACTAAAAAATGGCCCCATAGATTCAGGGACTCACGCTATTAGGAAGTGTGGCATTGTTGGAGGAAGTGTGTCACTGGGGGTGGGTCTTGAAGTTTCAGAAACACAAGGCAGGCCAAGTGTGTCTCACTCTCATCCTGCAGATCCAAATGTAGGACTCTCAGCTCCTTCTCCACCTCCATGTCTGCCTGCACGCTGCCACGCTTCCCACCATGATGATAATAGACTAAACCTCTGAACTGTAAGCCAGCCTCAGTTAAATGTTTTCCTTTTTAAGAGTTGTCGTGGTCATGTCTGGAGAGGCTCACTGGATGGCTCGGTGGTTAAGAGCATTTGCTGTTCTTATAGAGGACCTGGGTTTGATTCCCCCACAACCCACGTGGCAGCTCACAACTGTCTGTTACTCCAGTTCCAGGGAATCCTAGGTCTGCCTCTGGATTCCACATGTACTGCATTCTCGTGGTGCACAGACATACAAGTAGGCAAAGCACCCATACACTTAAAATACAAATAAATAAATATCTTAAAACAAAAGCTGTTATGGTCATACATCTCTTCACAGTAATAACACCCTAAGACGGAAAGCAAGCTGCATCTCTGGGGTCTATAAGACACTCTGGCCACTATAAAGCCTGCTGGGAGGAACTTCCCATTTATAGCTGGGTTGGGTGGCAGTGCTGGTAAGCCTGGGACCTACTAGTCCTGTGGTGCGAAACAGCCTTATGGGGCTTGATCTATGGTATGTGCTGATCCCAGGCAGTTGGAGTTGAAGTGCATTGTGGGATAACCCACTGGTGTTAGTACGACCGGTCAGTGTTGGGAGAGACCCTCTCTTCTCACCAGAGAAGCACTGAGAACAAGCAGCGGACGGCGTGTTTCCCTTACACAACACTCATGAATCAAAATGAACACTTAAACTACATCCATCAGTCACCATAATTTCCAACCATTTGTCAGAGAGTAAGCATCTAATTCAATTACTCCAGATTGATTTTCCTTTTTGAAGCCAACCATCTCTCCTGAGGGAGGAGAGTGCTGTTTGTGGGCTCTGTGTGGCTCAAAAGGGCTGACCCACATGAGCCAAGGCTGACCTGCATAAGCCAAGGCTGACTCACATGAGCCAAGGCTGACCCACATAAGCCAAGGCTGACCCACATGAGCCAAGGCTGACCCACATGAGCCAAGGCTGACCCACATGAGCCAAGGCTGACCCACATGAGCCAAGGCTGACCCACATGAAGCACCAGGAGGCCCTGGCCTGCAGAACCCATCACTACAACTATCATTTAATCCTTACCATTCAAGAAGCTTAGACCCTTCTCTCTCTACGGTATCAGCTTGGTTCCTATCTCTCCACCATTAAGAGTCAGGGCAAGCTGTTGCTATCCTTCTATAGGTAGAAGAAACTGAGACTCAGTCCTACCCTGGCTACCCTGGTGTGGGCAGCTCTCCCAATACCCTGAGCATGGACCTCCACATGGCTGTCCAGGGCGAGGGCTGTCAATCAAACACACCGAGAAGCCTCACAGCAAAAAGAAGTGATCAAAGAACGTCCAGGCGTCACCCTAAAGGAGACGTGGGAGGTTGGGCTTATGAGACATCTCCCTGGCCCTCCACTCCCCACACTTGGGGCTCTCCACAGCCAAGAGTCTAAGCAGGAGGCTCTCCCTCCCTGCGTGGGGAAATTGCTCGTGGAATTGCTTTTTTGTACAAGATGGAAAACATACCCTGCTTATGCAAGCAGAGCCAGTCTCCCAGGGCCTGAGTAAAGTCCTGGTGCTGCTGGGGTGGCAAGATGGCTGGTCAGGTAAAGGTGCTTGCCCCCAAGCCTGACTACATGAGTTCGATCCCCAGGTTACACAAGGTGGAAGGAGAAAACCCCGACTCCAGCAGGTTATCCTCTGATTCCCACACTCACACAATGGCATTTGTGTATGTACACACACACACTCACACACCTCTAAATAAATAAACAAACATATATAATACATAGGTTTTTTTTCCTCTCCAAAAATAAAGAAAGCAAGCAAAGCAGCTGCCTGCTGAGAGCTCATAGCCAAGGGGTCTATCCTCACCTCCTTCTCAGGATATTCCGTTTTAATCTCTGCTGCCATCTCTACTCCTGCAGAGCCACCTCCCACCACCACAATAAACTGTGAGCGTTGGATCTGCAAAAGAAGGGATCGTGAAACACCCACACACCTTCGTGGCCAAAGAAGGGCTGAACTCTCTCCATATTTGGGCTCCAGATGGACCTCCTCCCCACCTCAAAGGATCACTGGGGAAACTGGTCACATGGAGCCACACAAAGCAGGTGGGATGGGAGACATGCCTATACAAAGGGGTAGCAGGTGAGACAAACTGGTGACATACCAGCACATCACACAAAGGAATTCTGGGAGAATCTCCCTGTAGCAACTGTGCTTCCTCCAAGGCTTTTTATCCAGCAGCAATGTCCTCCCACAGTCTCCCACCCTGAGCCCTGGCTGTGGCCCACTGCACTCTGGCCCGCCCACCCTGTCTCACAGCCATCAGTATGACACACCTGCTTCACCATGTCCTCATAGGCCTGGATGGCTGCCTGCTGACAGGACACCTCGTTAAACTTGCCAGGAAAGGGCCCAGTGCTGCCTGTGGCCAGAATAAGATGTGAGAAGGGCAAGGCCTGTCCGGGATAAGAAAAAAGAAATGTGAGAATAAGCTAGGAAGGAGTGACTGGGCCTCTGCCTCCAACCTCAGGATACCGGTGGTCATGAAGCATTGCAGAGACGAGGCTCTGGGCAGCCCTGTTAGAGGACAAGAAAATACCACACTGATGGGGGTCGTGTAAGGTACCAGAAGCTAAGGAACATCTAAGGAAACATGGGGTGGATAGCTAGCCAGCATGGGATGAGAGAACCCCCTCCACAGCAGGGTGCCTGGGGAGGGGGGCCAATAAGCAGGAATTACACCTCCAATTTGGAATCTTCTGGACTTTTTTTTTAAGATTTACATATTTATTTCATTTATATGAGTACACTGTAGCTGTCTTCAGACACACCAGAAGAGGGCATTGGACCCCATTACAGATGTGAGCCACCCTGTGGTTGCTGGGAATTGAACTCAGGACCTCTGGAAGAGCAGTCGGTGCTCTTAACCGCTGAGCCATCTCTCCAGCCCTGGATTTTTGTTTCTGAGGCAGGGTCTTGTGTAGCCCAGGCTGTGTAGCTAAGGATGCCACCTTGACTGTCTAACTTCCTGCCTCCAGCTCCCATGTAACATGGAGTTACATGGCAAGCACCGTGCTCCATGCTAAGGACCAAACCCAGGGCTTCATGCATGCTAGGCAAGAACTCTACTAATGGGGCCCCATCCCAGCTCCTCTCTCGGATAATTTAGAACCTTCCCTCTATCGTGCCAAAGAGGAGACAACGGCACTTATGTAAAGGCTCAAGACAGTGCCTGCTGGCATGTAGGAAAGACTCAGTCAGCCCCAGCCACCATCTTCTTGTGTCTGCTGTGACCAACATGATGAAGAATGTGCTTTCGAGTGGCGAGCAGGGCTCAGAGTCCACGAATAACTCCTCTTGGACCCTGAGAAGAGCCAGTCCCACCAGAGCGACCCCACACACTCACCTCGCCACCCTGAAGCAACACCATTCGGTTCTTCAAGTCTATGCCGATCACTTTGCCCTGGCGGAAGTTGTCCTTGAAGGTCACCGAGTAAGAAATGAATGTCTTTTTGGCGAACCCTGGGAATGGGCACGGAAGATGTCATGGAGTAGAACAGGCTTGAAGCTTTCCCCAGCCATAAACCCACAAGGGTGCTCTTGGCCACAGCTAGCCCAGTGGGTATACCCAGGAATCCACTCTGTCCTGAAGTGCCCCTCTGGTCCTCAGAAGAACCCAAGCTTTCTCTAAAGCCTCATTATAGGAGATGCTTAAGACTGGCGGCTTGAGCTTCTCGGGGATGAATCCAAAGCGTGGAGGAACTTGCCCTAATATAGAGAAAATGGCCCCAGCCCTGACATCACATCCCATAACAGACAAGACCATGCTCACAAAGAAGCAACTCACCGCTCTCCACAGAGGCCCGGAGGGCGGCCACGTTGTGGTGGAAGGAGTCCTTCATGTCCACCAGCATGAAGGGGACATTCAGCGCCTGCAGCTGGCTGGCGGCCGCTATCCCTCCAAAGCCCCCACCCACGATCACGACGTGCACAGCTCCTGTATCCACGGAGACCTGGGACCCCATCTTGATCTTGGCACTTCTGGGCTGGGAGAAAATACTACATCAGATTCAGGGGAACAGGAAGGAAGGGGGTGTCCGTGGCAAGAGACAGGTGTCAGCAGGAGTTTTCCTCAGAGCTAACCAATTTGTCTAGTCTAGCTAGGACAGGATCCCCTGTCTCTCTGCCCTTTTAGGGATGGAATTACAGGTGGGCTGCCATGCTCGGCTGGCATTTTTTATGGGTGCCGAGGATCCAAATTCAGTGACCACAATGGCGTGGCAATTGCTTTAACCACTGTGCTGTCTCCCCAGCACCACAAAATTTACAAAACTCCAATTCCATGGACACAGAATTAAATTAAACTAAATTAAATAAGAATAGGGAACGGTCTGCTCTCACTCCATCAAAAACACCCACTCCCTTCTCTGGAGGCGTCCCGCCCCTCCCCCACAGCCGTCCTATGCACCCATGGTCATGACCATCAAACTGTTCTTCCATTTGTCTTTCCTAAACGTACAGCATCAGAGATTTCCGAAGAGGAAGCAATGTCCACTCGACATACACGTACCGAGTCCTCTCTTGCTGTGGATCATGGGGTCAAACAGACAGGCATGACCCCCAGCCCCGGAAGCAGAGCTCAGAGGAGCAAGATGACATAGCAAGTGTATAAGACCAATGACCTAAGTGTCTGATCCCCAGAACACCATGGAAGGAGAACATTAGTCCTCAAAAGTTGTCCTCTGACAATGCGTGTCCCCTCCCCAACAATATCATACACATACAGTGGTAATTATTAAATAAATCTTCTCTTAAAAAGCAGAGTTTAGAACATCAAAGAACCACATAGCAAAAACCACACAGGAAGCTGGGCAGGGAGGTGAACAAGAAATAGTAGCTTTGCCTATGGGGGAACCGAAGAAGCCACATCTCACAGAAAATAAATCCTTTAACTTTCTTGTTACAAACACTGGGATGACGCCGGGCGGTGGTGGCGCACGCCTTTAATCCCAGCACTTGGGAGGCAGAGCCAGGCGGATTTCTGAGTTTGAGGCCAGCCTGGTCTACAGAGTGAGTGCCAGGACAGCCAGGGGTACACAGAGAAACCCTGTCTCGGAAAAAAACAAAACAAAACAAACAAACAAACAAACAAACAAAAAAACACTGGGATGACACTGTGCTGGGAGCCTGGGTCACCAGCGTGAGCCCCAGATTAAAGGGAGCCATTGACAGCCTATGCCAAGCATCTTGAAACATAGGATGCTACTATGGCTTACTGTGTTCCTCAAAGAGCACACATTGGAAACGTAATCTCGGATACGACAGCATAGAGTTGACCCTGATGGGAGGTGTTTAGGTCACGACAGTCCCACCTATGAATAGATTTTTGCTAACTATAAAAGATGCTGAGGGGCCAGTGAAATGGCTTAGCTGGTAAAGGTGACTGCCGCCAAGCCTGCCAACACAAGTTCAATCCCCTGCTCTCTCACAATGAAAATCAACTTTTGAAAGTTGTCCTCCACACATCCACCCTGACAAGTGCACACACACACACACACACACACACACACCTACACCTTCACACATGTGCACACACACACACAATAAATAACATGAAAATGTAATTTTTAAACATCAGACCTGGAGGGTTCAAGTTTAGCAACTTGTTCTTCTTTGCCTTCCCCACAGGAAGATGCAGCAGGAAGGCTCGTGGCTGAGGCTGACACCTTAACTTTGGACTTCTAGCCTTTAGAACCACAAGCCAGCTGGGTGTGGTAACACTCACCTTTGATCCTAGCATTCAGAAGGCAGAGGCAAGCGTAGCTCTGAGTTCAAGGACAGCCTGGTCTAGAACATGAGTTCCAGGACAGCTAGGACTGTTAAATAGAGAAATCCTGTCTTGGAAAGAAAAAAAAAAAAACCCCACAGAAGCCTGAACCCATAAGTATTCTGTGTTTTTTTAAATGAGAAGCATTTTGTAACAATGCCACAAAGAGACTAAGATGGTGTGGCATGAGCCAAGGACAGTAGAGTATAGGGGAGGAGCCTTCAGTGGGGCAGGTCACTCTAAAGCAGCAACCCTACACACACACCCAGGGACAGCTAGGAGATATGATCTAAGACATAGAAGTGGGGGAGAAAGTCCTGCTGGGAAAAACCTCATGACTATCTGAAGTGAGGACCAGGGGTTAGAAAAACACTAGCTATCAGGTAGACGGTGCTGATGGGAGAACAAACCTGGGGGAGGTTTTTGAGGAGAGACAAGAGAGCAAGCATCTAAGGAGTGTGTCTACGATGGGTGTGGCCCAAGCTTGAGGCTCACCCCTGGACTAATTCGGGCTACCCAGTTCCAGCCAACTGAGAAGAAACCTTAGTTGAACCCTCAACTAAGGGTGCTCAAATTCCATAGCCTTTGGCCCAGAGCCGGATGTTGAGGCATCCCAGGCAGAGGAAAGCAGCAGTCTGGGGCACTAAACACAGAACTGCTGAGCCCAGAGGGAAACGCAGGCTCAAGTTGCCTGGGCTCCCACCCAGTACCTCCATGATGTGGTCAAGGCCACGTCAGTATCCTGGAGTGGAGTCTGCGCCTATGAGAGACTGGGATTTGTCTCCAGCACAAATAAACCCCAGAGACAAACATGCCAAGTGGCCTTGAGACAGCCTGAAGGGCTGCCAGTGTAGAAGGAGCCACCCACCCATGTAAGGGCCACATCCCTGGAGCTGAGGTCTAGACAGCTGGGAAAGGGTAGCTGGGTGGTACTGTCTCAGACCAGAGGACATCAGACTTCCTCCAACCTGGGCCAAGTCACAGGAAGGGACTCTAGGGTCAGAAATGCTAAACAAAGGCCCATCTACTCTGTGGGCTTCAGGGCAGGACACCAATAATGCCATTTGGAGGACATAAGAAAGGAGTGACTTATGCACAGTGGCCCATGCCTACAATCCCTGAACCTGGGAAGCAGAGGGAGGGAGATCAGAAGTTCAAGGCCATCCTCATATATATATAGCAAGTTCAGAGTTAGTCTGGGATACATAAAGGCTACTTTAAAAAAAATCCCAGCTCTTGCCGCCATCTTGGAGCCTGTGGAGGCCTGCTGGGAACAGGACTTCTAAAAGCAAGCATGTCTGGAAGGCTGTGGTGCAAGGCTGCTTTTGCTGGCTACAAGCGAGGTCTCCGGAACCAAAGAGAGCACACGGCTCTTCTTAAAATTGAAGGCGTTAATGCCCGAGATGAAACTGAGTTCTACTTAGGCAAGAGATGTGCTTATGTTTACAAAGCAAAAAACAATACAGTGACTCCTGGGGGTAAACCAAACAAAACCAGAGTGATCTGGGGCAAGGTAACTCGGGCATGGAAACAGTGACATTGTTCGTGCCAAATTCTGAAGCAACCTTCCCGCAAAGGCCACTGGACACAGAATCTGTGTGATGCTGTACCCATCCCGGATTTAAACAAATGGAGAGCAAATAAAAGTAGATTTGTGCTCTTGTAAAAAAAAAAAAAAGAAAGAAAAGAAAAGAAGGAAAAAGAAAAAGAAAAAGAAAAAGAAAAAGAAAAAGAAAAAGAAATCCCAGCACTTGGAAGGCAGAGGCACGCAGACCTCCGAGTTTGAGTTCGAGACCAGCCTGGTTTACAGATTCAGCTAGGTACTACTCAGAGAAAACCCATCTTAAAAACCAAACCAAACCAAACAGACCAGAAGTCTTGGGAGGCAGCTCAGCACTCGAAGTGCCTGCTTCAAGCATGCTAGCCTGAGTTCTAGCCACAGCACCTACGTGGAAAACCAGGTGCTGTAGTGTGCACTCGGTGGGGGATGGGGGGCTCCTGGAGCTCACTGGCCAGCCAGCCTAGTGGAATGGGTGAACCCCAGGTCCAAGTGAAACACCCTGTCTCAAACACAATGTGGATACGTCCTAAGAAATGACACCCAACAACCTTTGGCCTCCAAGTGAACACGCGTGCGTACACATATAAAAAGAAAGAGAAATGGACTCCTAGCTGAGCCTTGAAGGACAGGCTCAAACCTCTGAACGGCTTTTTGAGGGAGTATGTCCCAGCCCATCTGGAACCGTCTCAGAAGGCACTGTGTCACGACAGGGCCACCCACCGTCTGATCATGCGTGTGGCTGGAGGGAGCCCCACTCTTCTCTGAGCTTTGCTTTGCTCTTTTTAAAATTAATTTATCTTATTTTATGTGTGTGAGTGCTTGCCTGCATGTGTGTCTGTGCACCGCATCATGCTTGGTGCCTGGAAGGCCAGAAGGAGATGCGGGATCCCGTGGAACTGGAGTTATATAGATGGTTGTGAGCTGTGGGCTCTGGGAGTGAAACCCAAGTTCAGCCAAGAACAGCCATTGCTCTTAATCACTGAACCATTAATTGAACCCTCTTAGTTTGTCTGTTTTAATCAGAAGCTCTAAGGGTCAGGCCAGCATTAACATGCATGAGATAGCCTTATACACACAGGATTGATTCTAAGACAAAGAAACCCCTGGGACTGTTCCCCAAATCTTCCCGCCCGTGCAGAATAGTGCATGATTAGAACTCCTTACGCTGTTTACACCTGGTGCTGGGGGTGCATCATCGGGGGACTGAAGGGGACTTAAGGTTATTTCTCATTGGCTAAGTAGCCTCTAAGACACCAAGGCTTCAGTATCCCACCCATCTGACAGATTAGGAGACTGAGTCCCTAACAGGACTGAAACCAGATCAAATACCCCAGGAGGCAAATGCTCCCTCACCTCCTTTAACTCCTCAGAGGGCTGCCTGGAGCTAATTCCTAGTATTCAGCAGGCTGAATATGCCAACCAACTAGAAGGCGAATATTCGGGAGGACATGGGTACTCAGCCAGACAAATAAATGGACACCATTAGGTTAGCAGGGCCTGGAAACAATGGAAGGTCATAAGGTGACCATGGTGAGGTATCTTCCGCTTGCTTCCTTCTGTGTGGGCTCAGTCCTGCCGTAAGCCAGAAGTCAGTAAGGTCAGAAGTGGGTAGTTCAAGACACATGTGGCAAAACTGTGGGTAGAGCAGGTGACAGGCCAGCACAGACATTAATTACTAAGAGCCCATCACGACAGATTGGCCAACAAACCTGCCCTTTCGTCTCTTGAGAACGCCTTCTCTGGGAAGGACGTACCAGCATCTACTGAGCTGGCCAAAGGAAGGAATTAAGCAAGCCCCAGATGCCTCTGCTCCTTCCTCAGCACCTAGCTACTCCCCCAAAAGGCAACCCTTTGCTATGCTCACCGGAACCAGCCCCTACTAAAGCCAAACCACTGTTCTGCGTCTCTCAGCCTTGAGGGCCTCAGAGCAAAATGCCAAGAAAAAGGAGGCTGTGTCCTCCCTCCTCCACTGACCTCTGCCACCCTCACTCCGGGATAAAAAGGCCAGCAACTCTCCAGAACATTTCAGCTCCTTGCCCAACACTTGGACATACTCATTGTCCTTGGCTTTTCTCTGTCCATTCCTGGCTGCCCCTCTCCGGAACAGGAGTGGGGGGATGGGGCAGGCTCCTCTTTGCTGGGCCATGACCTACTTGGCCAGCCACCTAAAAACCACAGTCTTGGGCTGCAGGACCTCCCCCTCCAGCTGCAGACCCCAAATGCACGCCTGGAATGAATGACTGTAGACTTGTGTCTTCTTACATGCCAGTCAGGCTGGGCCAACTGCAATCCCTAGAAGACTCCATTAACCCACAGAAACCTCCATCAGTGGGAGACTCCAAAAGAAACTGCCACATATTCATATAACCTATTCTCTGTGGCCTGGTTGTCCTGGAACTTGCTCGATAGACCAGACTGGCCTTGAGCTCACAGGGATCTGCCTGTCTCTGCCTCTGAAGCCCTGGGATTAAAGGCCTGTGCCACCAAGCTTAGCCCTGACCTATTCCGTTTTAAAGGGTGAATAACATTTTTCCATGAAAGGCTTATCCATGGGAAAGTCAAGCAACAGAATCATGGCCTGTAGAGTCTTATGCCCTGTTCCAGCAGTAAGACACAACACCTAGGTGTGTGCACATGTGTGATTACTGCAGTGTTTGGCATTCTCTGTCTTTGCCCTGCAGCTTTGCAAATTCATAGGTGTGAGCCACAGAAGAACGCTCAACCTTTTTCAGACCTGGCCCATTATGACATGAAGAGTGGGCTAAGGAGGAGTTTCTATTTCCACTCTTGGCTCTCTCGTTTGGTTTGCTAAACAAGTACGTGTTGTTTTTTGCAAAGATAAAATGAGCTTCAAAAGTGAGATAGGCCCTTGGAGATGGCTCAGTTAGTAAAGGGTCTGCTGTACAAGCGTGTGGACCTGAGTTCGTATCCTAAGAAACTACTTAAAAGCTCTGCACTGTAACTCCAATGACAGTGATGAGCCCCGAAGGTGATTGCTCAGCGGGCCTAGCCAAATGAATGAGATTCTGAATGAGAGAAAGCCTGTCTTATTAAAAAAAAAAAAAAGGGGGGGGGGGGTCCATGGAGGCACAGGTCTGTAGTCCTAGCACTCTGGAGGCAGAAGTAGGCAGATCTCTATGAGTTCAAGGCCAGCCTGGCCTAAATAGAGAGTTCTAGACTAGCTAAGGCTACAACACTTAAAAAATAAAATAAAATAGGTAAGTATTTACCAATGTTAACTTCAGTTCTATGTATACACACACACACACACACACAAGTTGGACAGGGAAGCTACATGTGATGGTACATCATATCTGTAATCCCAGAATTTAGGAGAAGCAGAGGCAGAAGGATCAACATAAATTCAAGGCTAGCCTTAACTAAACAGTGACTATCAGGACGACGGAGTAAAACCCTATCTCAAAAAGGAAAATAGTGAGAGAACTCTGTTACTGTATGGTTTCTTTTTTACTCTTTTATTTATTACTTATGTGTACGGGTGTTTTGACCACATGTATGTCTGCCTGTATGTCTGTGCACCACATACATGCAGCGCCTGCAGGCCAGATCCCCTGGAAATGGAGTTATAGGCAGTTGTTAGCTGCCCTGTGGGCACTGGGAATCAAACCAGGGTCCTCTGGAAGAACAACAAGTACTCTTAACCACTAGGCCATCCTTCCAGCCCCACGATTCCTTTAGTCAAATATAACTCACGTACACGAGTTACCATTTAAAGTGTAATTTGGCAGATGTCGCTATACTTTCCAGATTGCACAGCTATCAATCCAGAAAACTTTCATCAGGGTGTGACGGGACATGTCTGTAAACCCTGCACTTGGGGGACACTGAGGTAGGATACAGAGTTCAAGGCCGGCCTGGAATGTGTGAAGAACCTGTCTCAGGGAAATCTTTTGGTGTCTGTTCATGTCTCTTGCCTCTATAGGTCTGCCTATCCCACGTGTTTTATGCAAGTGGAATTACACAGCACACAACCTCTCGAGTCTGGTTCCGTTCCTTGACTTGGATGGTGTCAGTGTTTCTTCTTCACGTGGCTAAATAACACCATCATATGACCAAACCAAATTTTTGTGCGTTGCCCAACACTTTAGCTTTTGCTTCCCGGACGTTGTGAACAGTGCCTCTGGGGGCGGACATCTGTGCGCAAGGTTTTATGTGGACATGCTTCCAAGTTTAGTCTAAGGCTATGGGCAGAGCTGTTGAGTCATGATGACCCTAGCTTTGAACTCGCAGCACAGAAGCAAAGAGAACCTCAGTTATAACTACTGGGTTCAGAAATACTAGCTTAAAGCAGTGGTTGCTGTTATGAATCAAAATGTATATATGTGTTTTCCTATGAACCTGTCATTCTGAAACCCAAAGGAGTGGAGACTCCACAGGTTGAGAACCACTGGCTGAAAAGAACTTTTGAGTGCTAAGTGAGCCGTTGATGGAGTGTTTACCTAGAATGTACAAAGTCCTGGGTTCGAGTCCGAGTAAAACAGGTGTGGTGATGACTCGTGTAATGCCAGCACTAACGAGGCAGAGGCAGGAGAATCAGAAGTTCAAGGCCAGCCTTGGATCTATAGTAAGTTTGAAGCTGCCAAGGACTACATGAGAGGCCCCGTCCCATCCCCCTGCCCATCCCAGGCAAAAAACTAATTCCTAAGTAATTTACCACTGCCCCATCTCCCAAAACCTACACACACATAGACAACGTGGTTCACACTTGACACTATTAGCCGTTCTCTACGCCAGACACACAGCCTGATCCCAGGGTAAAGAGACCTTCAGGAATCTACTGGAACACATTTTTGCCATAGCTCTTCAGAGGTCAAGCTTCAGACAACACACAGGGACCATGTGCACCCAAGCTAAACCGAGGCCACCCTGCAGTCTACCCCCCAGAAATCATAAATACACCGCATAGCCTTTTGAATCATCCTGGCTTCTACAGAAGGAAGATTTCAACATTGACACACAGGGTAGCTGTGTCTCCATAGTGGCCTCCAAACAGAAGAGTCTACTGAAGTGTGACTCAACAGGCTATGACATCCTTCCCCTCCTTCCACTGGGGAAGGGAGATGATGGCTCCCCTCTTTGGACACCAAGGATCAGGCCTACAGTGAGCACTCCAGGGCCAGCTGCTTAGGAATGCACCCCTAAATGTACCCTTGAAGAACACCATGTGCTACAAGGGACTGGATGAACGAACAAAGAGAAGAAATGAATGAAAAGAAGAGCTCACTTGGTACAGACACTCCTGTACTCAAACTCTCCCCGAGTAACCTGCCCATCCCTGGCCAAAGACCTGCATCTCCCTCCAAACAAGGCCCACTGGCTGTACAGTTCTTGATAGGCCCGGTTCTGTCACTCATGAACAAAGAGTCCTGGGAAAAGCTGTTCTAGTGAATAGGAGGGGACTTGTGTCAGTGCTGACATGCAGTCCCTTGAGGAACTTCCTCTAAGTGTGTGGCTGAGCACTTGGGAGTGTGTTGGCAGGACACA
>JANHMN010000019.1:41216646-41231676 GCA_030674055.1 Rhabdomys pumilio
AACTCACTATGTAGACCAGACTGGTCTCGAACTCACAGAGATCCACCTGCTTCTGACTCCTGAGTGCTGGGACTAAAGGTGTCTGTCCACCACCATGGCTGGCTAGAGACATTTTGTTTTCTTGTTAGAATTAAGATCTAGCCCAGGGTTGGTGGCACACACCTTTAATTCTAGCACTCAAGCAGAGGCAGGAGGATTTCTAAATTTGAGGCCAGACTGGTTTACAGAGCAAGTTCTAGGACAACCAAGGATACACGGAGAAACCATGTCTCAAAACACAAAACAGGATAGGATATAGGGGGCTGGAGAGATGGGTCAGTGGTTAATGTCTTTCTAGAGGACCTGGGTTTCATTCACAGCACCCATATGGTGGCTCACAATCCTCTGTAACTTCAGTGCCAGGGAATCTGACACCATCTTCAGATCTCTCTTCTGACCTTCTTTGGCACCCAGTATGCCCTTAGTGATCGAACTCACGGCTCTGTGCTTTTTAGGCAAGCATTCTGTCAACCGTGCCACATTGCAGCCCCCAGTCACTTTTGGTTGCACTTGGTGTTTTCTGTAGTACAAGGGATCCAAACCCAAAGCCCCACATACCAGGGCAAGTGACACAGCACCAGGCTACACCCTCAGTCCCCCTCTATCCACACCTGGGGCCCATTCTGCACACACCCGCTGCCAGGCTAGGCCAGCCCTTTCCTGGATCTACATGTCCCAGGCCACGTGGATGAGGACAGCTTTGGGCCAGGCTGGCAGACAAAGCACAGGGAGATGAAACCTGCCAGGAAAGCCCAAGCAGAAGAATGTTTCCCTGCCAGGTGCTGGCCTGTTCCCCACTGTGCTTTTAAGGCAAAGCAGCGTTTAGATATACAGAAGTGAGGCCATTCAGATTGTTTATTCCTCAGCTCCGACTACACACACCACCTACAGGTCCCCAAGTCCCCGGTTCTGGGCTAAAAAGTGAAGGCACTGTGTCAGAGTTAAGGCCCAGGTGGCTCTCAGGGATTTGTCTGTGTCGCTGTGGCGATAGGAAGACACTCCTGTTACTGACCATTAGGACAAAGTCCTCAGAGTACCGAGTATCAGGCAAGAGCCCCGGCTGTAGCCACTTCAGGTGGCCAGGGGCTATCAGGCAGGGAGATGCCAAACCAGTACCTGCCCAAAGGACTGGAACCCCCAAAACGAACAATGGCATTACTGAGCCTAGTTCTGGGAAACAAACCAGACAGGCTCGAGAAAGCACCCCAAAGTAGATCAGGGACCCACAGAGTTGCACACAAGTTTGCTCGTGGACAGCCAGTGGGTGAAGATGAGGAGGTGGCTTGGGCACATCAAAGTTGCCATGCAACGCACTTCCCATGGCCATAAAGTGGCCTACTGCCTCCCAGGGAGGCCCAGTCTCAGAGCTTGCTCCGTGGGGTTTCAGGCAGGGGCCGCTGCAGGCGCCACACGACCCTGACAGGCTCGGTGGCCAGGTCCAGCTCCCGGAGGCCACACAGGTCACCGGTCTGACTGTACTGCTTCAGGGCTGGCTGGAGCACCGTGATGGGAATGCTGAAGTTCAGGTGTGGGTAGGTGGCCCCCGTGTTATTGTCCCGAGTGTTGCTGGCAACGATGCCTGTGGGGGAGACAGCGATGAGGATATGAAGCAGCAGATGGAGTATCCAGGGTGCAGGGAGACTTGGGGGCCCTCTGGGGGTTTGGAAACCCCCAGGGCTGGGTGTTGAGCTTTTACTACAGCTTCTGCTCCTTATAGCACACCCTGCCCCCATCCATGCTATCTCCTTCCCAACGCCCATAAAACAGCCTAACTCACTGGATTGTCTTTCTCTCTCACCACAAAGGGCAGGATTCAGGGGGTTTCCATAGCCTGTGCAAAACCATCAAATGAATCAAACGGGGGGAAAAAAAAATAAGCCAGACCCACAGGTCTTTGACCTGCTTTGCTGGCTAGCTTTCTGTCACCTTGGCACAAACATTTTGGAAATGCAAACCTCAACTGAGAAAATGTCCCATCGCATTGGCCTGTGATGGATTTTCTTGATTGATGGGTGTGGGCCCAGCCCATGGTGGGTGGGGCCATCCCTGGGAAGGTGGTGCTGGGAGCTATAAGAAAGCAGGCTAGGCAAGTCATGGAGAGCAAGCCAGTAAGCAGCATCCCTCCATGGCCTCTGCATCAGCTCCTGCCTCGAGTCCTTGTCCTGACTTCCTCTGACGACGGAACTGTGATGTGGAATAAACCCTCCCCTCCCCTGGTTGCTTCAGATCATGGTATTGATCACGGCAGCAGAAACTCTAAGCAAGAAGCTGGCACGGGGTCTTTTTTTTTTTTTTAAGAACACTTTAAGGGTTAAAGGGTTGGCTCAGTAGTTAAAAGCACCCGTTTACTCTTGCACAGGACCCAGTTTTGATTCCCAGCACCCACATGGCCATTCCCAACCATCAGTAGTTCTAAGGGATCGGAGTGCCTTTTCTGACCTTCATGACTAGACACGTGACTAACTCAACCCTAAATTTCATAATCTAAATGAGATTTAATGGCTTATTTAAGGTCACAGCAGTGGCCAGAACCAGGAGAGGACCACCAGCCTAGCTAGCTCTTCCCTGCTTCCAGCTCAGCATCCTTCCCTCGCCTCAGAGGCAGATTAGCTGAAAACTTCAGCTAACTAAAGAAGGGCACAAGGTCCACAGTCATCCCAGAAGAGCCTCCCAAGGTGGATGGCAGGATCAGTGTTCGGGCAAGAAGGAGATTGGGGGTAAAAGGAGCTAGTTACCCAGGAGATCCCCCGAGCGTGTGGAGAAGAGAGGTCCTCCACTAGAGCCGCCATGCACGGCGCACGTGGTCTGTAGCATCACTGGGGTGTCATCCACATGCACCACAGCCGACAGGATGCCTGAGGTCACCGAGGGCCCACAGGCCTGGCCAAAGACACCAAAGCCCACCACGCTGACAGGCTCACCTGCCAGAGAGGAGAGGAAAGAAGCTGGGTACCTCCACTCTATGCCCACTCACATCCTACCCTCTCTCCTCTGAGAGCCTGCCCATTCCCTCCCACACCCCTAGGCATCTTCCCCAGGAACCCTGCTGGGAGATTAAAAATTCACTGTGTTCCCAGCTGCATGTGGCCAACCAGTATTCTAGGGGCATCAGGCAGGTCCCCGGGCGGGGTAGTCATTTTTAAGGCTGTTGTCACCTAGCTCACACATGTAATCAATATTCATCTTTCTCTGGGACCAAATCTCTTGGGGAAGACATGGTGATGTGGCCACGCCCAGCCCCAGCCCCCTTCTCCAAGTGCTTCGAGGGAACAAGGCACACCTTACCCAGGCCTCACCACACCAGAAGGAGCAGCAGCCCCATTTGACCAAGGAGCAAACTGAGATGGGGTGTGTGTGTGGGTGCACGTGCGGTAAGAATGTAAGAACACCAGCGGCAGAGGAGAGAGGCTAATCCAGAGGACCTCTCTCTCTTGTCACCATACAAAATGAAATCTTTGGGGCTCGAGATATAACTCAGTCAGTAGAGTGCTTGCCTAGCATGCACAAACCCAGGGTTGGATCCCCAGGACCCCATAAAATGAGTGTGATAGCACATTTATAACCCCAGAAGAAGAGGCAGGAGGATCAGAAGTTCATAATTAGCCTTGGCCATCTGGGGTGCTTACCACCTGCTTGGGCTACTTAAGATCCTGTCTCAAAATATAAAAAAATATATAAACAAATCTAAATCACGCCACCCAAATTATGGCACTGGAGTCCCCAAGGTCCAGGATCCCATATTACCTTGCTTCAGGCCCTCAATGAGGTATCCACTTGGCTCAGCACTTGGGGTGTCAATGTCAGATATACAGGGAAGCCTAAGAACCCCCAAACCTCACCCAAGCTCCCAACTCCCTTGCTTGGCAGGCTTTGCCCATTCCTGCCTGCCAGCTCTCGGGTCTGGCATGATTAGTGTCAACACTGACTCCTGCCTGAGGTCCAGCCTGGGCCCCCATCACTTCAGACCCTTTGTCTTCAGGTCTGGCATGATTAGTGTCAACATTGACCGCTGCCTAAGGTCCAGCCTGGGCCCCATCACTTCCTTTACCTTCATGGAAGTGCTCAGCAGGGACAGGCGTGGGGACACCGTTCAGATCCTCCTCCAGGCTCACCACTGCTATGTCATACGGAGAGGTCTCCTGAGTGGCAAACACCACTCGTCCCCAGATGGCCACATTCCTGGGGACACAGGAAACAAGTGACATGCTAGCCTTCTGTTGCCTTAGCACTGGGGAGAGAGTGATAGAGAGATGAGTCATGGGATGGGGTGGCTGTGGTGGCGCATACCTTTGATCCTATCACTTGGGAGGCAGAGGCAGGCAGATCTCTGTCTGCATACTGAGAGCATACGAGAGTCAGTCTTTGGGGACGGGAGGGGAGACTGAAGTTGGAATATGGGGACAGGTATCAGCCTTGAAACCCACACTTAACCAGATGTGCTTACAAACACAGCACATTCTGTACAAAGTTGCCTATGCCTGACCATAATCACACACTAGAGTGCTGTGACCAGGCCTTGCTGACACCTGTGGACACTGGCTCACTCCTTCCTCTTAAACCTACAAACAAGGCACTGGTATTATCCCCTTTAGACGGTGCAGCTGAGGCTCAGAGAGGCCAAGCAACCTTCCTGAAGGTCACAGAGCAAACAGTAAGGAGCCAGGGTGGGCTCAACAAAACTCTGCACTGCTTCACTCCTGGGCAGGCGTCGAGGGAAGAGGCTTCTGAGACAGGATCTCTCTCCATAGCCCTAGCTGTCCAAGGACTCACTATGCAGACAGGGGCGCGCTACTACCTACTCTGCAGGGTAGCTGTTTCCAGAAAAACCTGATTTCCTTAAGATCAGCAGCCAAGGGGAGAGCTCGAAGTTAGGGGCACACCACGGGCAATCCTCCTTTTCACTAGAACTACAGCTGTTCAGTTGGCTGCCCGTAGGGACTCATGAAGTTGGGCTTCATTAGGATACAGGGCTAACCTCACAAATTCAGGAAGGCCAGGGCGGATAGGCAAGGGCCAAGCTTAAATCCAAGGTGCTCCTTGGTTCTAAGTACCTGGGGCTACAGAGGACACGGAGCCATAGACAACCAGGCCAGAAAGCCAGGAAGCCAAGGTCACTGGCCTACGGCCAGAGCAAGGAAAGGAGGGCAAAGGTGTTTCTTCACAGAGGAAATAAACTGACTATTTAAAGTCCCTGCCTAGCTTCACTCTGGGGTCACTCACATCTATCTGCCTGGGTCTAAGTCCTATGTTCTAATTAAGCAGACCTTGCTTCATCTTCAAGAGGCAAGGCAGCCCTGGTGCGGGCTCGAAGGGAGCACTCAGTAGACAGACTGTGTCAGTCATCATCTCTGGGCCTTCATTTATCACTTACAGGGTTGAAGTCCTTAGGGTAAATCTTCTATGGTCAAAGGGATTTAATGGGGCCTAAACTGCAAAGCCAAGAGACATAGAAGCTGCCCAAAGAGTTTCAGTCTAGTTAAAGGGTACAAAGGCACCCAATCCTACCTGCCTATAGTCCCACGGGTCCCCATGCTAAGAGTAGCTTGTGCCTGGCAGTTTGCTCAAACTTCACTGGGTCCTATCAAGAGGCCCAAATCCCCTCATTGGGGTCCTGGTTGTCAAAAATGAACTGAGGTCTCTAACACTGGTGAAAGGGGCAGTTCTGGGCCTTACTTGGGTGTGGCCGAGTGTACCAAGACCCTGGCTGCTTCCCGGGATGCCACATGACGGCAGGTCACCACCAGGCGAGGCGCCACGGCCACTCCGGAGCCCCACACCGTACCACACTCCACCAGCACCGCCGCGGCCGCCCACGGGGGTCCGAGATCTCGCAGGGGCAGGCCCCGGGGCACGCCCACCTCCGGTGGCAGCAGCACTGACAGAGAGACGAAGCCCGGATGCAGACGGGCGAGCGCCCAGCGGGCAACCTGAAGCAGCGGGGCGGCGGCGCACAGCAACGTGAGGCCCACCCACTCGCGGGCCTTCCAGCAGAGCGGCGCGGCCACCAGAGCCACCAGCGCGCCGGCAGGTCGAGCCGCGAACACTCCGCCGCCTTCCGTGCCGGGCAGGCAGCGCGCGTCGGTGAGCAGCAGCGGCCCCGCCGCGTTACTGAGCACGCCGCGGCTCAGCGTGTTGAGGAAGATGTCCGGGCAGAAGGCACCGAACGGAGAGCCGCAAGCCAGCAGCGGGGCGCCCTTGGTCACGACCCCGAGCGGTGCCACGGTCACCGCCGGCCCGCGCCTCTCTTCCGCCGCCGCGCCCCGCTGCACCCGCAGCAGCGCGAACCAGCCGAGCGCGCGCAGCTGGTCCTCCTCCTCCTCCTCCGACACCGCGTCGTCGGGAGCCGAGCTCACGAAGTGCCACTGATCGGCCGCTTCGGCCCCGAAGAGCCGCGCGAAGTGCGAGCGGAAGGCCGGGCAGCTGAGCAGCAAGAGCAGCCGCGCCGGCCGCGGGGGCTGCAGGGGCCGCGCGCGGGCCCGGCTCGGGGCACCGGGTTCGAGGCCCAGGCTTGCGCACTGAGGCGTGCACAGCCCCGGGAGTTCCTGGTCCGCGCGGCCGGCGGGGCTGGCAGCCGTGGGTCCCCACTGCACGTGGAGGCGCAGGTCATCGCTGCAACTGTCGCCCGGCAGGAAGGCGGCGCCCGTCTGGGTCAGCGCCGCGCTGCCCGTCCTCAGGAAAGGGGTGAAGATGCCCCCGTGGCACAGCACTAGGCCTGGGCTGCGGCTCAGGATCACCCCGCTGCAGCTCCACGAGCCCGCGTCGGGCTGTCCTGCCCGCGAGGCGCTCACCACGCAGCCCGCCTGCTCCGCCACTCTCATGGAGGGTCCCCATTGCCGCCCCATGGCTTCCCCAAGACGTCGCACAACGGCTGTCACCTCAGGGCGACTGGCGCAAACTCTGACTCAGGCCTCCTCGCCGAGCCCGATTGGCTAAGCCCCAAGCGACCGCCCCTATTGGCTGGGCATAGCACCGAGTCCCGATTGGCTACTGATGTTAATCCTCCTTTATTAATCCTCCTTTCCCCGCCCTCTTAATTTATCCGACCTGGGACCCTTGGGTTAGGGGCCTGGGGGTCGGGGTGGGGCGGTGAAGAGAAACCTCCTGGGCGACAGACATGAAGCATCACAGGGAGACCGATAAGGGCGACACTCCCCAGTCGAATCTCGTACTTTGCCGGCATATACCTGGACCTCACAGTCTCAGGTAAGCAACCTCCGTGCCTGATAGTGGGACAATATGGGCCAAGAGAACCCTTGGTTGATTCAATATATATATACATACATACATACATACATACATACTACATACATACATACGTTTATTTTGGATTTTCGAGATAAAGCTTCTCTGTTCAGTCTTGGAACTCGATCTGTAGACTAGGCCGGCCTCGAACTCAAGGATCTACCTGTCTCTACTTCCCAAACCCTGGGATCAAAAGCGTGAGCCACTAAACCCCGCTCTACTTTAAAAATTTTGTAAATCCTACAACAATCCACTAGGGGGCATACTACTCACAAAATTACTCCTGGGACAGTTACTAAAATTCCCACAATACATACATACATACATACATCTTTTAGAATTGATTTGAGACAGGGTGCTGCTTTTGGGCCCGCACTGGCATCGAACTTTAGCAACCCTTCTGCCTACCGCCTTCCTAGAGTCCAGGGATTACACTCCGGAGCATACATACTTCATACGACATTTCTAACCACCACTCAGAATTTATATGAGGCCGGAGGCAAATACTTTGAAAGTCCAGAATTAAATAGTTCAGGTTTTGTGGGCTATAAAATCTTCACCTCCAAATATTCAGCAAATAACACAGTCTCATTAATTTGAATTCCATACACAACTCGTATCTCAAAATTGTGCGCCTCCATTTACTAGTGTAAAAATGAAGACTGGAGAGGAGGGTTCAGCAGTTAAGGGCTGTTACGGCTCTAACCGCGGACCCTAGTTTGGTTCTCAGTACCCACATGGTGCCTTACAGTTGCTTATAATAGCTCCAGGGTATCCAATACTCTCTTCTGGCATCTGCTGTCTCCTGGACTCATGACTCAGTCAGGCAAACACATGTACACATAAATACAATAAAAAATGTCTTCACTTTCCAAATTATGTCTGAGGACAGGTGAGCGCAAACAGTATGTTTGGAGAGGCTTCGTGAACTTCACCAAGCTAGCGCTTTGAATCACTAAGATATGTATTTCCGTTTAGTGAGATTTCTAGCATACTGTGAAAAAAAGAATACTTCTGTTGCATAACTTCTCGGAATGAAATTAACACTGGTGTTGCTTTCCCAACCAGCACACCTAACGCTTCCAGTGCTCCTGTGTCACAAACCTACCCGAAAAGGGAAAACAGTGGCGGGGGTAGAAGGGTGGCACCAGAACTGGAATGAAGCAGCCTTCTCAGAGCAGGCAGTCCTGGTTTGCAGACACAGATGCCACAAGACCTACTTTCCCCAACTTCCTGGCAATTAAGACTCTAGAACCCAATAATTCTCTTCCCTCGATGCCCTTCAAGCCCCCAGCGCCCTCTGTTCCTTACCAAGTTTTTCTGTTTAGGGCTGATCACAGTACAGATGGTTCAAGTCAGTCAGCAGCACCTTGCGTTAAGGCCCTCAGAACTAGACTCTGGCTCTCAGGTCCCTCTGTCTCCAGCAAACATACCCTTTGCCCACAGAACCAGTTTCTTTCCCCTGTAAAGGTCATCTCAGGACACATCCAGCATATTGTGTTTTGGATTTTGTTCTGTCTTCTGGTGCTTTCTATAAGCAACTGTAATCTAAATGTGGAATCAGACTTCTGTTTGCCAAGTGTGGCTCCGGCTACTGACTGACTCTGCTAACTAGGTATGTGCAAGCACACTCATTAGCACTCTGTTGCAAAGATGACCAACAAGCTCACACCACATGATCCAAGACACTGGAACAGTACTGCATTTGCTACTAGTGCTCAGTCTTTTTACAATGTCTTTTGTCCTGGTACAATTCAAGACTCACATTCTCTTTAAATGTTCCTCCCTATACATAAGGAGACTCTTTGTTTTTCTTTCTGATACTGCATGTTCACTCAGAACAAATCAATGAAAAAAAAAAGAGGCAAGTTGATTTTAGCTTTTTATTAAAATGCTTAGGATACAGACTGACTTTCTTTTGTAAATGACAGTTTTACTTTTGCTCAAACAGGACACGTGCACTCTGATAACCAGAATGAGGAGTCTCAGTTCATTGGAGGCCCTGGGCGAGGCCCTGGCCCTCAGGTGGAGTTGCACGTGCTGCTGCAACCTCGCCGGCCAGCTTCTTTAAGACGGTGTTCTGTGCAGCAGGAAGCACACTGGGGCCTCTTCTCAGCCGTCTCTTTCTCCAGTGGCCAAAAGAAACCACTTTCACAAAGAGCCACCCTGGGCAGAGTCCAGTCTTCTAGGTTGCCACTGAGCGGTTAGGGACAAACAAGACAGACAAATGAGGAACCCTACACAGGCCATCACACCCACCATGTGCCTGGACAGACATGTGGATAGTCTTTAGCCGAAGGCCATGAAGGGTACACCAGCTATCTCCCCAGCTCGCTCAGGGCTTTAGCAACAGGCCCTTCCTTCCACACAGACAGTTTTCATCCCAGGTCTATGTGGGGGAACACAATGCATGCAGTTTGCAGACACCGCACCAAGGCTCTGCATTGAGAACCCAGCAGTGTATCAGAACACTGTCCCAGGGGCTCAGTGCTCAAACTAAAATGTGGTAAGACACTCCCCAGGAGTGTGCTCCCACCTTCCCTACCCTCTTGCTGGACACGAGCCTGTCAGAATACAGCAGCAGCAGCAGCAGCAGCAGAATTTCCACTTAAAAATCTACCCTCACCTTGCATTATAGGACATCAGAATCAAGATACCCTCCCGTCTACAGACGTCTCCTCTCATCCACTCAAGGGTAGAATATAAAGTTAACATCAGGAAAACTGAATCTCACACACGCAGCAAGAAAACCAAACGCTATATATAAACTCCTGTTCATGATCCTCACAGGGCTGCTGCTGCTTCCAGAAGGTCATCTGGGTTTTCTGTTACTCCTGAAGGGGAAAACACAGAGGCCCCTGAGAGTTTTTCCTAGGTCCTCTTGTTGCTACCAGATCAGATGGGGAGCATCTCACAGAATCCAGAGCCTTAAGCTGCCGATTTTGACCTGCATCCTCCTGTTCAGAACTGTCCCTCTAGAATATGTTCAAAAGCATCAGAGCCACACCTGCAGCGTGGGGTCTACATGACAGATGTCCTTAACTCTTTCATGAGGCAAAAGTCACTTTTTCTATCTACAGTGAAAAAAGGAAGGTGCTACACAGAGAGATGAAATTCCACAACAGTATAAAAGCAAAGCCTGCTGAAACCGGTAACTGCAATGAACCTGACAACATGACCATGACACTTTACCCACTCCAGATGAGGACCCCCTTACCATGGTAGAGAGCACCCCAGGAAGGCCGAGGCTCTGCCGTCTCCTGGCGCTTGTCTCGGGTAACACCCTCAACAGGCAGTTACACAGCGGAGCTCTGGCCTCCAGTGCGCTATCTGTTCATAATTTTATGAAGTATCTAAATTTCATTTACTAGTTAAAAAAAAAAAAAGAATAGAAAATCTGGACTAAGTAAACTGTGAACTCAAAAAGTTAGAGAAGGGATACCAATTACATTAACAACACTTTCTTTAAAAAATAGAATCACTTTCTTTTGAAATCAACCAGTGGTGAGACATGTTTTTCTTCTCAGGTGTCCCATGATGGCACCCAGCTTTCCCTGGCAAATGCTGCCAGCCCCAGTCCCCACACACTGCCCCGCAGCGGCAGCAGCAGCAGCAGGCAGTGTGGAGAAGAGCACATGTCACCACTGGGCAATGAGCGTAGACAGATGCGTGGCTTCTCAATGCCATACGTGGTTGGAGAGCTTTCCTTGTTCTATTAGAAAAGTCCATGAGGAAGCTGTGATAGGATCAGTCCAGAAGTAAAACTCTTTATTTCAGTGTCCACACATCAGTCAATGTACTGGGAGAGCCAGCGGAAACCCTCGCCGTAGCCTTGCCTCTTGAGCACACTGCACATGAACACTTCCATGGGGCGGGCGTTCAGCTCCTTCAGAGTCACATTCCCCTACGGGAGGCAAACCCAGAAAGGCCTGTTAGGACCTCACATGCAAAAGAGCGCACGCACACACACACACAGTAACTACAGTGTGAGGAGGACCTGAGCTCAGGTCTCTAGCACCCACACAGAAAGGTGGCACAGTGGCACACACCTGGACTCCAGACACAGGTGGATTCCTGAAGCTCTTTGGTCAGCCAACTTAGCCCAATAAATGAGTGCCAAATCCTTTTATTGAGAATCACAACCCAACTGACCTCAGGTCTCTACATACATGAACATGTACATATACACTAAGTAGCTGGCCTATAGTTCTGTATTTTCTCTCATCTGCCTGCCTTTCTAGACCAGAGCCTTCTTTTCCTTCAGAGTCTAGTACAGATAATAGGCACACTGATGTAGGGTATCCCAGATCTACTTCTGCCTTTAGTATCCATTTGCCATGCAGACCTGAACACAACAGTTTCCTCACTTGTAAGACAGGATAAGAGTTTCACTGCTATCAGCAAGAAGCACTAGGATGACCAAGTGCTTCCATCTTAACACCTGAAAAGCATATATAGTGCTTTCTAAAGGTCCATTTAATTACGCATATGTGGATGTCTGCGGCAATGTACACCGGAATGCAGCGCCCAAGGAAGCCATGGGCATCAGACTGCCTGGAAGCTCCCCAACATGGATGCTAAGAACCAAGCCTGGGTTCTTTGCAAATGCTGAGAAATCTTAACTGCTGAGCCATCTCCTCAGCCCCAGAAAATTCTTTAAAAAGATTGAAGCCAGATATGCTGGCACACGCCTTCAATCCCCTAGCACTGGGGAGGCAGAGACTAGCAGATCTCTGAGTCTGATGCCAGCCTGGTCTACATTGACTTTGTCTCAAAATAGTAATAATTTTTTTTTAGATCCAAAAATAAGTAAATATTAACATCAAATGGTGGCTAACAAGCACCTGTCAAACACCAACTCCAGGGTATGACACCCACAGGTACCGCATTATGCGTGGTACACACTCACACTCAAGCAAAACACCCATCCATAAAATAAAAAAATAAAATATTCAAAGAAGATTGCCTTTTCTAGCATTTCTAGCATGTCCTCATTTATTAGGTATTAGAGACAGATGAAGAGGGGAGGAGTATGGCTGAGTGGCAGAGCATGCACTTAGCACTACAAAGGCCTGAGCTCAAAGCCCTCTTTGTCTCACTGGGAAGGAGGGAAGAAAGGAGGAGGAGAAGGAGGAAGGAAATGGCTAAAGAAAATGCCCTCGATAAAACATTCACAATCCAGAGACCCTCTCTCAAAACACACACACACACACACACAGAGACCGCAGCACCAAGTCACGTGGTATCTGCCTCACACCTCCTGAGGACTTTTCGCTTACCTTTCCTGTGGTCTGCCCATAGAGCCCAAATATTTCACGGAGTTTTTCTTCACTGATTGCATCTGTCCTGTCAATTTTGTTTCCCAAGATAAGAATTGGCACGTTGGATATTGTTTCATCAGTCATTAAAGCCTAGAGATGGGATTAAAAACACAAACCCAAGTGAGCAACTTAGGAAATGAAAGCTCCTCACTCATAGAAACCATCTGAGACTGGTTCATGGTTCATCTTGGCATGAGGTGCTGAGAGGAGGACAGAACAGAAAGGCTCTGGGTGTGTTGGCAAACCTGGGATAAACAGACATGGCAGACTGGTATCACAAGGAACGGACAGAAAGTCCACACTAGCATGTGCGGGAAAGCAGGATGACCCACATTCCAACAAAACCTTAGCCAACATGTGGGACTGAAACTGCGCTCCACGGGAAGGGAAAGAACACGGTGGCAGCCCAACAGTGTGAGAATTCGAAGAGCCACACAGAGCGCCCTCCGCCTGACTGGATTAAGACGTTTACACAGATGTGCAGCAACAGAGCAAACGTGATAGCAACTGCCACCCACGTCACAGTGCCAGTCTGAAAATGTAAGCTCCACTAGATCCTAAAGACCGTGGCGCAAGGTCAGCAAATCTGTACCTTCAGAACAGGGATCTGATAACCAGTGCTTATCACTTAGATGACCGGTTAGATCCAACTGAATGGACTATGAAGACGGGTTCTGGGAAGAACCCGTGAGAGTCTAACAAAAGAGCGGACAAGGAGACAGTGCTGCTATGGTTTCAAGACCAGGCATCGAAGTCTCAGACGGAAGAGTAAGGGAGAGCGTTTTTACCCTGTAAGTGACAAAAACCATTGAAGGAATCAAAGCTGAGGAGTGAGTGGCAAGTTCCCTCTGACATTAAATCAAGAATATAAAATAGGGGATAGAGAGATAGCACTGAGGAGAAGAGCACTGGCTGCTCCTCCAGAGTACCCAGGTTCAATTCCCAGCACCCACATGGCAGCTCACAACTGTCTAACTTCAGTTCCAAGGGACCTGACACCCTCACACCAATGCACATAAAATGAAATAAAATAATTTAAAAAGAAGTTAGCCCCACACAAAATGAGACCTAAGCATTTGAAACATACATGAAAAAACAAAACAAAAACATGAGTTTCAAACTACAAAAGAATAAAAAACCTCACACAGGAAAGAGAAAGGCGCTGGAGAGAGGGCTGAGTGATTAAGGCACTTGCTCTTGTAAGGACTGAGGGTCAGTTCTCAGCACCCGCACGGCAGTTTAGTCTTCTGTGATTCCAGTTCCATGGGATGAGCACTGGCGTGTATGCATGCAAATACTCATATGCATAAACGTTAATTTATAGAAAAGTTAAAGAGACAAAGGAACAGGCATTATAAGGCAACATTACACGAAGTCTAGCAAAGGAGGAAACCCAAAGTGAATAAAAACCTGAAGAATGCTGGCAGACTATGCAGCTTGTCACATGACTCTGTAGGAAAAAGACTCAAAACCACAAAAACTCAGGATTGTAGAGTGTGTGTGTGTGTGTGTGTGTGTGCGCGTGCGTGCGTGCTGGAGATGGCTCAGTGATTAAAAGCACTGGCTGTTCTTCCAGAGGACCTGAGTTCAATTCCCAGCACCCACATGGTGGCTCACAGCCATCTGTGATGGGATCTGACGCCCTCTTCTGGTGTACAGATATACAGGCAGACAAAACTCTCATATTCATAAAATACATGAATAGATCTTTTTTAAAAAGTATAAAACCTCTCAACTCTTCCGGAGTTTCCCCGTGCCAAGGCTAGAGAAAGAGAAGCCACAGCGAGTGAACAGCAGTCCTCCTAACCAGGCTGGGGCACCGGGCAGCTGAGGAGTGCTGTGAGCATCTGGGCCATACAGGTAACCCTATCATATGAACTATAAAACTAATTTACTCAAAATCAAGCTGAGCTTCCTCAGGGCACTGAAAGGCTAAATCTCACTGGGCTAGAGATAGCTCAGTGGTTGGTTAAAAACACTGGTTGTTTTTCCAGAGAAACTATTCCCAGCACCCACACGATGGTTCACAACAGTTTATTATCTTTTAGCTCCATTTCCAGGGAATACAGTGCCCTCTGGCCTCTGCAGGCACCAGGCAAGCACACAGCACCCATACATAGATCCAGGCAATACATTCCTACATATAAAATAAAAGTACATCTTAAAAAAACCCTAAATCTCAGATAAAGGTATTTTCGTCAAGGATTCTGATCATATTAAGTATTGGTACTATTGAGTCTGTATTTCTTAAGGGCAAGAAGGAAAAAAAGATATATAAAAATATCAACCTACATTAAGCTCAACTTTGGATTCCATGAGACGAGAATGATCCGCACAGTCCACCAGAAAAACTATACCATTAATCGCTGGGAGATAATTTTTCCAAACTCGACGTGCTAAAAGACAAAATTTGTAGATCAACAAGACT
>JANHMN010000019.1:41231686-41246520 GCA_030674055.1 Rhabdomys pumilio
ACACTCAGGTAATAGTGAATAAGTGTGCGCACAGATGTGAGTGTGAGAGCCTGGCAGGTACTCGACACTCAGGCCAGGCACTCAGGTTCTGATGTTTAGCCACTGTGTTTTGTGTGTCCTTGTTCTAAGACAGGGTCTCACAATACTGTGTAGCCTGGGCTGGCCTTGAACTGTCCATCTTTCTGCCTCAGCCCCTAGAAGGTGAAATTACATGGACGGTGGCTCTCAACCATCTATAATGGATCTGATGCCCTCTTCAGGCATGCAGGTGTACATGCAGCTGGAGCACTCATATACATAATAGAGAAATCTTTTTGAAAAGGTTATTGGCACAACTTTTTTTGCTTCCCTGCGGTGTCTCACAAACCACCGTCATGCAGTCTCTTACCTTGTTCATGCCCACCGAGATCAAAAGTGGTGAAAGTCATTCCAGCAATTGTCAGTTCTTCTGAAGCTGAAAGTGTTGAAAAGGGGGAAAGAAATAAGCTTCTAACCAAAGGTCCAAGTGCCAGTACTGAGAACCAAAACTAATGCAAACATAATCAAGTTTTCACTGTGTAAACACCAGGGACAGTATGAAAATATTCTTAACCTTAAAAAGCCTCCATTTCCCCTTTCTCCAAGTTTCCCGCTTAAGATCAAATATGGGAGCTATGTCTCATTACAGAACGGGTCAGAAAGTCAGTGACAAGTCCCAAGCACACAGAGTAGGTGACCTGAATGTATCTACAGTAACTTGCTTCCAGGACCTCAGTTAGTAAAAGAACTACATCAACTGGGGATCTATCCTCCATGCATGACACTGACCAATCTCAGACTTACTGGGATGGAGTGTTGGTACGTGCTGGCCTAGTCTGTCATCTTTCAGCATGTGAAGAAGAGTGGTTTTGCCTGCATTGTCCAAACCTAAGAATACAAGTTTTCCAGATTTCTTGTAGAGTCCTATAAGAGAAAAAAGAATGGCTTCAATATTCTTCCTACCAAAGTCAGCTTAGATACAAATGGTTTGAGGAAATACAGTTGCAACCTGTACTGTGTTTCATGAGAATGGCTTTACCTAAGAACTGGAGGACACTGCTGAAGCCATTGTAGATCCACTCAAAGATGAAAGACATTATTGATGCTTACAACCTGTGGAAACACGAACGAACGTAACATTAGCTTTCTGCATGTCTCATTCTCTGACCATGACACATGTTCACAGACCTGAGTTCCCTAAAGCAAGAAAGCAGAGTCGGGGGCTGGAGACATGCTTCAGCAGTTAACAACAGTTGCTGCTCTTACAGGGGACCCAGCTTTGATTCTCAGCACCCACATGGTGTTCACAACTGTCTGTTGACTCCAGTTCCAAGTGAATCCAACATTCTCTTCTAGCCTCTGTGGTAAACATACATGCACGCAAGCAAAACACACACACATAAAATAAAATCAATGTTGCAAAGACCAACTAATCTCCTTCTTCTTGAGACAAGGATTTTGTAGTCTGAAGGGAAGCCTCTAGGACTCTCACATCTGCAAATTCAGACAGTCAGGGAACTAGGAGTCACAGACACAGTGTTCTCTTTTACTGGGAGATGCACTCCTCCAGGCAGTGGCCCATTCACTGCTACCTACTAACTGGCAACATCCCTAGGAATTCAGTATCTTTAATGATCAGAATCAAGCTGGGCAGTGGTAGCACATGCCTTTAGTGCCAGCACTTGGGAGGCAGAATGTCTTAGTTTGAGGCCAGCCTGGTCTACACAAGTGTTCCAGAACGGCCAGGGCCACATAGAGAAAGCCTGTCTTGAAAAAGTAAAAATGCTGAATCAAAAAGCCAAACAGATGCACCCTGTAGAAACCATGATGAGAGCTGGGTGTGGTGACATGTCCATGTAATCCCAGCACTACTTGAGAGAGAGAGGCAGGGAAATCTTTGACCAGCCTGTCCCACACTGGGTCCTAGGCCACTGGGATTCTGCCTTAAAACAAAAGAACCAAAACAAAACCATGAATGAAGAGTTCATTAACCTGAATGAAGTTTGAGCTGTTCTATACAGTTCCAAAATGGACACAGCAAATCTATCAACTGGTCAGTTTGGTTGACTCCATTTACTAATATCCTTAACCATTTTGCAGATGTTTCAACTTATGAAAAGATATATTTTACAGAAACATAAAGAAATAAAAACTTCTATAATCTAATTTAGTACATATCCATTTTATAAACTCCTAATTTAAGAACACTAAATCATAATATAGCAAGAGGTTCCAAAGCAAGTTAAGTGTCTTATTTGTTTCTTTTGAGACAGAGTCTCAACCATGTAGCACCAAGGACTGCTGCTACAGTCTGTCTGGACCAGCACAGACACCAAACTCACTTTTCCTATTTCCTACAGGCTTGGGGAGGGGGTGGGGGGAGTATGACTTAAAGCCACTGAGAACTCTAAGTATAGATAGTTAAGAAGGAAAGATCTAGAAATATAGAGGAATTGTAAGGCTCACAAAGACCCATTTCCTGGTCATATTAAATTTCTGTATCAGTAGCTCAGTTTATTGCAGAAAAGAAAAATCAATACTTTCTCAACAAAACAATACTTTACATTAAATGCAGCGATTGCGATTAGACAAAACTTTCATGGACAATAAGGGGAAGAAATGTTACTCACAAAATATGCATGTATACACATTTGTGTATATATTTGTGTGTGTGTGTGTGTGTGTGTGTGTGTGTGTGTGTATATACATACATACATTTTTATCTTTTAAGAAACAGAATCCCACTGTGTTGCCCAGACTGGCTTCACACTCCAGGGCTTTAAGCTATCCTTATGCTTCAGCGTCTTGAATAGCTACTATGCATAGTCACACCTGTATTCTTCAAAGATGCCAGATGAAAAGCAAACTATCTAACTACTGGGGTTTCTCAGTAAACCTTAGACACTACCTCATCTTACTCCATTCAGCTTTTACCAAAGAACAGCATTTGGGTGGAGGTACAGACAGAAACTGTGGCACATAGAACACATTTTGCATGTTAAGTAATAGCCAAAGAGGGTATTACACACTTGTAATCTTACCGCTCAAGAGGCTCAAGAAGAAAGATCACAAGTTCAAAGCCTGGCCTGAGCTACATAGGGAATTGACAGTCAGCTTAAGCTACACATCAAAGACCTTGTCTCAAAAAAAAACAAAACAAAACAAAACAAAACAAAAAAAAACAAAACTGGAGCCTCAGCCATACAGTGAACTGAAGCCAGACTGAATCACAAGATCCCATCACCAAAAAAATAAAAATGTTTATGGCGGGGAGGCTGGGAGCTTAGCTTAGTGCTAGGGAGAGATACTTCCTAAACTACATGGCCCTGGGTTTGATTCTTGGCACTGACAAATCTGCACAGCTTTATCTAGAAACTTAGCACTTTAAGAAGCCCAGTAACAAACATATATTTAAGTTCAACTATTTTAGTAACTGAGTAAATGAAACAATACATCTTTCTTCTACAGTCCCCCTAGCCAGACACCCTCCTTATGTCTCACTTTATTCCAAGAGAAACCCAGTTCACCTTTTAACAGGCTACGGCCCACTGTGGCCACGCTTACACCCAACACTTCTAACTCATGTGTACTGGTTTACTGCCAACAGCACAGCACTTTTTTTTAAATCACATCTTTTTAGAAGTATTCCCAAGATGGGCATGAGAAGGAAACCTTTAACAAAGCAGTTAAGAGGCTGAGGCAGGAAGATGGGCTTTAGTGTGTGGCAGCTTCCTCTATATATTAAGTTCCAAGCCAATCTGGGCTACACAGTGACACTCTATTTCAGAAAACAAAGAAAAACAAAGCAAGTATTCTCAGTCTGGTTAATTCTACAAATGTGACACTTTAGGGGACTTTTTTAAAAAGTGGTAACTGAATTACTTCAATTTTCCAACTTATTTTCCTTCCCAGTTCTTGTTTTAAAATCCCTATCAATTCTTCCTACCAGAATGATATGGGAAAGTATTGGAATGAAGTCTTCAGTGATGTTAAAAGGTAGTACTCCTATCAGACCTCAGGAGCTGGTTGACCAAAGCTGAGGAAAGGCCTTGTTGACACTGTCCTTGAGAGCTCAAGATCTGAACCAATTCATCCATCAGCAACCTTAGAGTTCATACAGTACCAGCATATATTACCTCCCCTCATCCTCTCACCAACTCAACAAGCCAAGATACCTGACCTCAGTTAACAAGATGAAGATGTAGACATTCTCTAGGCTACCTGTCTTGCTTTTGTGTGGCCAAAAGCAACAGTTCCAAAAGCCATGAGAGATGGCTCAGAGGTTCGGAGCACCAACTACTCTTCCAGAGGACCTGGATTCAATTCCCAGCATCCACATGGCAACTCAAAACTCTGTAACTCCAGTTCTATAGGATCTCACACAGACACACATGCAGGCAAAACAATTCACACCAAATAAAAATAAGGTATTTAAAAAGAAAAGCCTCTCACTTAAAACCAAAGTTTTTCTGCTAATATTAAATCTCAACCACAAAATTTCCGAAAAGGTAAAAGGGAACTTTCTTCTCTAACCTACCACTTACACAGACGATAATCTTAAGAACACACTTTTCAGATGGTATTTTTTACTGAAGAACACTCATTTCTTTTCTATTCTTCGTCTACTCTATCATCTATGGAATGTTAAGAACATTAAAACCAACAACACTATTCATGAACCTTAAGTAAAAACCGTGCAAATATCAAGACTGATGGAAAACAAACAAGAGAAGTCCCAGAAAGACCACCAGGCAATAAAAATGTACTCTACTTAAACGTTTTGTCTCCCGATCAATCTAGGATAGAAAGCAGCTGGCTATTAACTAAGAAAGTCTACGGAGATGCTATGTGAATGCCAAAGATCAGCTTTCTGCCAATTCCCCCTAAACCTTCCTTCTCAATCTGAGCAGACGGAGCCCAGGTACTGAGGAAACTCCCGGGTAAGGGAGGATCCTGAGAAAGGGTATTTGGTACCATTCTCACCTGGGCAAAAATGATGAAGAAAACATTCATCTAGGATAATCGCCCAAGAGGGAATTTTTCCATGCACAGGAGAGGGGAAGAAAAGGGGGAAGGGTGTTGGTGGAAGGAGCGAACCCTGGGTTCCAGACAGGGCATCGGATACCAGAGGCTGAACGTGGGGCTCGAGCGCCCACTCGCTACCTCGTGGCCCACGGTCTGCAGAACCCAAGGATGAGTGCCAGGGCTCCAGCTACCCTCACCAAGGAACCACACACCTCCGCCACGGAGGCCACGAAGCCGTCCCAAAAATCCGAACGCCGCCACGCCAACCCGCAGCTGCGGCCCGTCCCCGCCCAGAGCCGGCCCGCGGAACCGCCTGCGTGTCACTACCCCCCCACCCAGCCCCTCCGCGGCGGCCCCAGCCCCGACCTTCGCTGAGGCCCGCCCCGGGCCCGCTGCCCCACCGCCACCTCCTCCGCTTGGGCCCCGACTCACGGCCCGAGGGGCTCCTCCGGCGGTGGCTGGCGGCACGACCCTCCCTCAGAGCACACAGGCCAGCAGTACCCGGGACCGCCAGCTACGCGCCGGATGTACGTCACGCCCCTCCCTGAGACTTCCGGGCACGCACTTGCCCCGCCCCTTCTAAGCGTCCCTCCGTTCGGGCCTGTGGGGTTCCGCCCTAACAGCCACTCAGGCCGCGGAGAGGCGGGCCCAAGGCGTGACGTACGCTTCGAGTGAAGCCCCGCCCTCTCCGTGTAGGCTGTCCAGCCACGAAAGACGTGGCAACGCCTGTCAGGCTGCCTGTGCCTCTGTCCCCAACTTAAGCAGCTACTTCAGCCCGGGGCTTCCGATCCCAGTACATTATCAGACGTACCGCGGACGTCAGAAGCGGAGGCTGCCAGATATAGGTAGAGTCTATGACAGTAGAGTTGACTTTGGTGACCTCAACCTAGGTGAATGCCACCTAGTCATTGTCTGAGTATTTGGGATCCTTCATCTGATTTAACCCTCACTACTACTGAACAAAGCAGATAAACGGGGCTTGCAAAATAGCTCATCAGGTAAAGGTAGGTTTGCTATTGCATTAGCCAGGGCTCTCAGAGGGACCAGAGCTGGCCCAGCATTGTAATGCACAACTTTAATCCCAGCCCTTCGGGATATAAGGTATATGAACTTCTTGAGTTCCAGGCCAGCCAGAGTTACGTGGCGATACCCTGTCTTAAACAAACAAACAAACAAACAAACAAGGAACAAAGATAGAATAATTATACATGTGCAATTTTTAAAAATTTTTACTTATGAGTGTTTTGTTTGCATGGATGTCTGTACCACATGCATGTTTTGAGAGCAAAAACGAGTGTCATATCCCCTAGAACAGGAGTTACAGACCATGGTGTTGACTCTAGTGACCATATCTGTGCTGGGAATTGAACCAGGTCCTCTGGAAGTTCATTCAGTGCTTTTTAACTGCTCAGCCATCTCGTCAACCCGAATATACATAGATAATTAAGAGGCTTTATTAGAGGGTCTTACAAGCTGTGGTCTGAGTAATTCCAACAGTTGTCTCCCAATGGAAAGGCCAAGAGTTGGGTAATCGTTCAGACCACCAGACGGATGGGCTCACCAGTCCCAATCTGATGCCGACAATCTAAGGAACTACTACATAGATACAGATAGCCAGTTGTCTTCAGTCTAAATTGGAATCTCAAAGAAGTAGATTCTAATACCAATGAAGGGAAGCCTCAGTTAATTCCAGATGTAGTCAACTTGACAACCAAGATTACCAATCACACTGCTCAAAGATCAAGACTGACAACCTGAGTTCAGTTTCCAGAACCATGGAAAGTGGGGTAGGGAGGGCAGTCTCTGCAAACACCAGGGCTGGCAAAGGATGATCCATGGGAGCCAAGAGGGGAACCAGGTCAGTGCGACTTAGTTAGCCAATGTTGGTTCACACTACTAGACTCTTGACACCAGGCATTCCGTAAAAATGGATCCGTAGCTTAAGGACCTAGGGGAGGGTCTGGTGTCAGTCATACAAATAGCATGGATGTCACCAAGCTATAAAGTACATGTGACATCTCCCCTAAAGATTGGTTGGTTCAATCCCCAGCTCAAGACTGTCTGTAACTCTGGTCCCAAGGGATCCAGCACCCTTTTCTGATATTCAGAGGGGTCATGATCCCTATGGTTGAGAACCACTGCTTTAGACTTAAGTTTGAGAAGATAGGTGGTGGGTATTTGTTAATTTTTAGAAAATGGTCGTACAGAACCCAAGACATGAGTATGGGCTTCTCAAGAGGGAGGGTGACACTCAGGTGTGTGTGTGTGTGTGTGTGTGTGTGTGTGTGTGTGTGGTTTTTAAAGTTACATTGTTCAAAGCCTGTGGCTTAAAGATGAAGCACATCAGGGGCTGGAGCAATGCCTACATGGTTAAGAGTGTATAACAGAGGACCTGAGTTCCATCTCGAGGAACTCAGCATTGGGTACATAACTCGACCCCCAGGACTGTGTTCATGTCATATAAACCACATAGCAATACACACAAAGTTTTTTTTTTTTTTTTAAAGTTTTGGGGTTGGAGAGATGGCCTTGTTCTTTTAGAGGACACCATTTTGGTTCCACATTGGTAGGTTCACAACTGCCCCAGAAGATCTGATGCCCTCTTCTGGTCTCTACCAGCACCTGGAGTGCACACATCCATACACATACAAACACATACACATAGTTAAAAATAAATCTCTTGCCGGGCAGTGGTGGTGCATGCCTTTAATCCCAGCACTTGGGAGGCAGAGGCAGGCAGATTTCTAAGTTCAAGGCCAGCCTGGTCTACAGAGTTCCAGGACAGCCAGGGCTACACAGAGAAACCCTGTCTCGAAAAACCAAAAAAAAAAAAAAAAAAAAAAAGAAAAAAAAGAAAAAAGAAATCTCTGGAACTGTGCAGTGGTGGTGTCTGATCTACAGAGTGAGTTCCAGGACAGCTGAGGCTACACAGAGAAGCCCTATCTCAAAAATCAGACAAACAAATCCATCTTTGGGGGCTTGAGAGAGGGCACAGTGGTTGAGAGTGCTGCTGCTCTTCTGAGAGTTTCAATTCCCAGCACCAATATGGCAGCTCACAACCATCTGCAACTCCAGTTCCAGTCCCTCTTCTGGTTTCTAAAAGCACCAGCCATGAACTTGGTACCCAGACAATACACACAGGCAAAACATATACCCATTTAAAAAAAAAGTGTTTTAAGATTTTTATTTATTTTATGTATGAGTACACTGTAGCTGTCTTCAGACAAGCCACGAGAGGGCATCACAGATGGTTGTGAGCACCATGT
Organism: Rhabdomys pumilio; assembly: GCA_030674055.1. Classification (NCBI taxonomy): domain Eukaryota; kingdom Metazoa; phylum Chordata; class Mammalia; order Rodentia; family Muridae; genus Rhabdomys; species Rhabdomys pumilio. Next base: position 41,239,996 of record JANHMN010000019.1, read on the forward strand.
GGTTGCTGGGAATTGAACTCAGGACCTCTGGAAGAGCAGTCAGTGCTCTTAACCACTGAGCCATCTCTCCAGCAACCCATTCATAAAGATTTTAAGACAAACCTTTTTAAAAAATATTGTTAAAGGTTATATAATAAGTTGAGGCTGGAGTGAAATGCATGACACTCTGTCTCAAAAATGTTTTTAATTGAAAGAAATTAATATTATCTAAGCAAAGGCATGGAAGTTATTAGAAGGAGTAGAAACCATGTAAGGGTCCGTGATTCACGAAGAGTGATACCCCAGGCTCACATAGGATGCAACAGCAAAGCGTTTATTCTGCGGAGAACCTGCACGCAGGGATTTTACCATACTTCAGGATGGAAGACAGAAGTGTGGACTTAGCAGGGTCCATTTACAGCCTGTTAGGGTAGGAGTGAGGGACATTTACCTTTCCTTCCCTTGATTGGTTGGCTCTATCTCCAGGTGTATGGGTGGGTGCCTTTGTGATTGATTAAGATTCTGGAGGTTTGGGGGACTTTTGCTGATTAACTGTACTTGGCACAAGCTAGGTAGTAGGGCAGCCTCTACAGCTCCTGATTGGCTGCCTGTGAGGTTGGCTTGGTGGTGGGGCAGCTTCCTGATTGGCTCCCCAGAGGGGTGGTTTTTCCTGGAATTGACTTGCTTTGAACTTTTCCAGTTCTGAGAAACAGAAAACAGACCTAGTCTCCCAAACTGCTGGTTTGCAGCCTGTCATGGAGTCAGCCTGGCTCTGGCTAACTCGGTCCTCTCAACTAAAGTCAAAAAGCATAATAGAAGACAAAAATTGATGACCTTAATGATAGAAATCAGAGAATCATTATATATATTTAAGACAAGGTATCATCGGGCGGTGGTGGCACACGCCTTTAATCCCAGCACTTGGGAGGCAGAGGCAGGCGGATTTCTGAGTTCGAGGCCAGCCTGGTCTACAGAGTGAGTTCCAGGACAGCCAGGACTACACAGAGAAAAACCCTGTCTCAAAAAAAACAAAAATAAAATAAAATAAAATAAAATAAAATAAAATAAAATAAAAAAGAAAGAATGGCCTGGAACTTGATATAGAGGCTGGCTTTGAACTTAGAATGAACTTAGAAATCTATCTGCCTCTGCCTCCCAAGCTCCCAAGGGCTAAGATTAAAGCTGTGTGCCACTATACCCAGCTAAAGAAAAAAATTTTTTAAAGATTTTATCTTTTAATTGTTTGTGCACTTGAATGCAGTGTCTTCAGAGGCCACAAGAGGGTGTCATTATCTTCTATGGATAGAGTGCAGGTGGTTGTAATCCATCTGAAGTGGGTGCTGGAAACCCAGCTCAGGTCCTCTGGAAGAGCAGCAAGCACTCTTACCACTGAGCCATTTCTTCTGCCTCTAGAATCATTTCTAAGACAGGGTTTGACTATCTTACTCAGGTTGTCCTTGAAGTCACTCTTAATCCATGTAGACCTTGGTCTCACGGCCTCTTGAATTGCTAGGACCAGGCCTCCACCACTAAGCCTAGAGACTGTAAGGATTCTAATTTAGCAATGGACTGATTCCTGATGGATCCCCATGAGGGCACTATTGGAGACGGTGGTATAGGAGTTGGGAAGTATATCACTAGGAATGTACTTTGGAAAATATACCTTGTGCCCAGCTCTGTCCTGCCTCAATTTCCTCACTGCCATATATGGTTCTACAATGGTATTATGTCTTAGCATTTCTCATCTAAGGCCCAAAGCAATGGGTTCAGCAAAGCTTGGCCTGAAACCTATGAGCCAAAATAAGCCTTTCCTCCTTTAGCCGTATTTGTGATGTTGGGATATTTGTTGGATATTTGTTGGGATATTTGTTGGGATATATGTTGGATATTTGTGATGTTGGGAGCCAACTTTAAGCAGAAAGCAGCTAGAAAGCAGCTATCAGCTTTGCAGCCATCTTGAGCCATATACCCTGACATGAGACTTGGTTTTCAACAGCCTACAACAGCTGAAGCACACTCTGATATCCCACATAGCTTGTTTTGCTGTTTAGTGCCCCCAGCTGCAAGGAGCACGTGGTATCCACGCCTACAAGGCATGTGGTGCGCACATACTATCCACGCCATATGTCTGTAAGGCGCATGTGCTGTCCACGCCTGTAAGGCTTACGTCATATCCACACCTACAAGGCACGTGGCAAAAGCCTATAAATACCCAGGATTTCCTTGTAGTGGGGGGGTGTAGGAGTAGTAGGTATAGTGGTGTGTGTATGGTGGAGACAGTAAAGAAGACTTTACTACAGATCCTCTGGCTTGTCTCTATTCTTCTCATCTCTTCCCCTTCTTCCCCCCACTCTCTCTCTTGCTAGACCCTGACTTTCGTAACAGAGCGGGCCACTATAGTTTGGCCCCCAAACGTGGGCCAGAGTGGTCCTTTACAGTTTACAGCTCGGGCTTTTACAGTTTGGCGTCCAACATAGGGCACCAAAATATTGAGACCACTCTCTTCTATTGTCTATCTCATTGAAGGGCTCCTCTCTTATATTTCTCTCTTATTTTCTCTCTTATTTGTCCTCTCTTCACTCCTATTGACTCTCATTGACTCTTATTCCTATTGATTCTCATTCTGACTCTCATTGACTCTCTACTAACACACAGTAACATAAACCAGAGACAAAAAGAAGAGATACAAATGAGACAAGCACATGAAAGATGCTTATTATCCTTTGTCATGACAAAAAGTGAAATTAATTTGGCAAGGGGACATTTTATTTATCATTGTGCATCTGATGGAGACACGAGGACCCCTAGGGCTTGCTGGCCAGCCAGTCTGGCCAAATGAGCAAGCTCCAGGTTCAACGAGGGCTTGCCTCAAAAATCAAGGTAGAACGAAGACAGCTCAGCAGTTAGGAGTGTGTTCTGACTACTCTCGCAGAGGACTGGAGTTCAGTCTCCAGAACCCGCAGCAGGCCGTTCACGACCACCTGCACCTCCAGCTCCGGGTGCTACCACGCCTCTGGCCTCCAAGAGCACCTGCCCTCAATTTGCACAGACCCACACAGACATAATAATAAGTTCAGGTTAAGTAAATATGAGTGTTTACTGTAAGTCATTACCTGACACTTTATAGATGGGGAAACAGGGTTAGTGTCTGTATCTTGCCTGAGCACAGAGCTGAGAAGATGGATCTAAGCTGAGGACTTCCTAGCTCCAAAGGCCACGAACTCAACTAAAATAGTTCTGGTTGGTAACTTTGGTGCAATACAAATGACTTAAGGGTTCAGGTCATTGATTACAGACATAAATGCTGTGTTTACTTCCACCTTCAATAAAAGTTTCGCTGTCTGTCTGCTAACATAATAGTAACTTCCTCTTGAGCACAAGGATCAAAGGTGTGCGTCACTGTGCAGTTTTTACCTAATAGTATATAAATGAATTATAAGACTACTGCTAGGGAAGAAACACGTGAGTCCCGCCGCCAGTGTGGGAATGTTGGCTCCAGAATAAAAAAATTATCCTAAGCCAAATTTCAGTAAAATAACTTTATTTCCTAACACAGTAAACATATACATCCAATAGGGTCCGTCCACCTATGCACAAATGACTTCCATGTCCCCATGGCTTTGAGAGCTTACGTTTAGTCAAAGCTGTCTTGGTTGAGATGTGAGTTGTCTAGCTGGCTAACCTGAACATACTGGACCAGTCACAGCAGAATCTACTTCATTAGGTGAGCTACAGAAATTCAGAGCCTTGAAAAGCCACTACACTTTGCATCTAATGCTTCCAGGTGAACAGGATGCAGCCGCATCAGCTCATGTTTCAGAGGACTCTCATCAGTTCTTCTGGTGATGGAACCATTTATCCACTGTATCCAGAAAAAAAGAAAGAAAGAAAGAAAAACAAATTAGAATCTCTGTTAAAACTCCCGAATTAACGGAGATGGCACTCAGCACAGCGCTTACCCTGCGGCCTTCCCACTCCTTTCTCTCCCTTCCTGTTTGGAAATGTAAGTCTCATATAGTCTCTGCTGCCAAACTCTGGGACACCAGGGATTAAGGGCAAGCACCACCATGCCTGCTTGAATTTTTTAAAGTCGCAGAGCCCTTTTCTCACCAAAAGAAATTTAGAGATTCTTTTTTCTCTCCTTTGTTTTTTTCAACAGGATCTTGCTATGTAACCCAGACTGGCCTTCAGCCTGTGATCCTCCAGCCTCAGGTTCCAGAGTGCTGGGATTGCAGGTATGCACCTGTCACAGAAAGTTCTAAGACCTAAAGAGGGGTCGGGTGTTTGGATGAGAATATAGAACACAGCCCATGCGGGGTCCCTCCCATAGTGTCCACATGGAATCTGAGGGGGCCAGGGTGATAGAATGTGCCCTAAAGAAGGAAAAAGGAAAGGTGAGGTGCAGTGTCCGTCTCTCACATACGCACTGCGGAACCTTAGCAAACTAGCATGGCCTGCCAAGGGAAATAAAGACAGGCACAAAAGGCAGACAGCGCGACCGATCCTATGTGTGGAACTGTAGAGCGTGGTTGCCAGGGGCGGAGGGCACCCAGGGCAGTCCGATGGGAAGGGGAAAGGTGCTGACCAGCGGGCACAGGGCTGACGTCAGCTCAGAGCAAAGAGTTTTATGGACTTATTTAATGGAACGGTGACTGTGGGAATAATAACACACTGCCTATGAATTTCTCCTTCCTGCTGCTGGGGTGAACGAACACAGGTCCTCAGGCAAGTTATGCACACTCTTCTCGACCTACCCTCCTGGTCCTGGTATACATTTCAAAGTGGCTACAACTCTAGATTTTAAAGGTTTGCCCACAAATAAGTATGTAAGGTGATAGATTTCCAAATTATAAACGCACATCAAAACAACTTATACCTACAACTGTTTGTCAAGTAAAAAAATATAACTATAATTTGCATACAGATACATGGCTCTACCATGACTGTTGTGCATTAGGTCTTACCATCTGTCGGTAGCGAGCAGGCGGATTCACACGGCGGTGGCAGCTACAATAAAACATTCAGATATTAACATGGAGTCCTACCCGAAGAGGGAGCACTAAGCGCATACTGACAGAATTGGGAAACAATGCCAACAGGGCACTGTCCCAGTTTCTGGCTCTAAAAATAACTTACAGGAACAATGGAGGGTGTGATCCGCTAAGAGGTCAATATATACAATTTGTTCAATACAATATTTCAATTTTTAAAAGGCAGAATTCCTTAATTTTGTGTGCATGGATATTTTGCCTGAGTATGTGCACCACATACATTCTTGGTGGCTGTGGGGTTGGAGTCAGATTCCCTGGAACTAGAGTTATGGATGGTTTAAACCAACGTAGGGATGCTGGGAACTGAACCCTGGTCCTGTGGAGGACCAAGAAGTCCTCTTAACTGATTAGCCATTCTTCCAGTCCCTGTAATCAAGTCTCTCAGTGACACACACACAAAATATGTTTCTGAAATAAATGAAACCCAGCATGCATGTATCATGATTCCATTTTCCCTAGCCACGCCCCACTCTCTTTTTGTTTGGAAACAGGGTTTCGAGGTGTGGCCGGAGCTAGCACAGAACTCTTAGCAATCCTTCTGACTCCACATCCAGAGCCACTATGCCCAGTTTGGTTTTCCTGTTCTTCTTACTGTCAGGACTCATGTGGAAACAAATATGAACCTAAATGCCCAGGGCTCATCGAGGCCCTTTCCTCACTGCTGAGGAAACTGTGGGAACTCAGCTCATTTTCTTCTGTTTGTCAGTTTTGATGACATAAATGAAAATGTTTTGTTCTTAAAAAAAAAAAAAAAAAAAAAGAGGACTTATTTTTATTTTCTGTCTGTGTTTTGCTACATATACATATATATCTGTACTCCATGTGCATACAAGTGCCCAGGTTGGATCTCCTTGGAGCCAGAGTTACAGGTGATTGGTTGTAAGGCTCTAATTGGGTGCTGGGAACAACCTGGGTCCTCTGCAAAAGCAGCAAGTAGTCTTAACCACTGAGCCATCTGAGCCATTTACATAAATGGAAATAATTTTTAAATGATCTAGTTCAGTCTTTTCTAAGTCCAAATGAAATCATTAAAAACAGCACAGAGGCCACGTGTGGCACACGCACAGAGGCCAAGTGTGGCACACACTCACACCACTGATGCCAGCACTTGGCACACAGAGGTAGGCAGAGCTGTCATTTCAAAGCCAGCTACAACTAAAAAAACTGGAGAGATGGCTCAGCGGTTAAGAGCACTGACTGCTCTTCCAGAGGTCCTGAGTTCAATTCCCAGCAACCACATGGTGGCTCACAACCATCTGTAATGGGATCTCATGCCCTCTTCTGGTGTCTCTGAAGACAGCTACAGTGTGCTCACATACATGCAATAATTCACATAAGAGCAAGGTGCTGCTGGAGGGGATGGTGTACTTCTTGAGCAGATTTCTGTACTGTCTATCATCTGTTAGCATCAAGTGAGCACTGGTAAGTGCACTGTGACGTCATCACTCAAGTACACTGTGCAGTCATCACTCTGGTAAGTGCACTGTGCAGTCAT
>JANHMN010000019.1:41246530-41279489 GCA_030674055.1 Rhabdomys pumilio
TGTGCAGTCATCACTCTGGTAAGTACACTGTGACGTCATCACTCTGGCAAGTACACGGTGACGTCATCACTCTGGTAAGTACACTGTGACGTCATCACTCTGGTAAGTGCACTGTGACGTCATCACTCTGGTAAGTGCACTGTGACGTCATCACTCTGGGTTTTACAAGTTATCTACTCTGCTCTTGGTCGACTTTGGGGTGACTGGTACAAACCAGTCTTCAGTTTTCCCCTCCAGTGTCTATCCGTGTTCAGTTCTGACCTTCAGACGTCACACAGTAATATGCACATGAAAGACACTCAAATGCTTGTTGCAACATCCCTTGGTGCACCCTATATGTCGCTCAGCCCCGAGTCATTTCAAAGCAAGCATTACGTACAGCATCCACAATGGCTTTGGCAGCGTCGGGATCACACTTGAAGGGGCTCTCCGACACTGTGGTGTTCATGCTAGTGAAGGAAACGAACATCGTCAGGGCACAAACAAACAATAGAGCCTTCTCATCGTCTTAAAAAACTAAGTTGAGCCGGGCGGTGGTGTACACCTTTAATCCCAGCATTTGGGGGGCTGCAGGAGGTGGGGGGCGCAGTCAGATCTTGGAGTTAGAGAAAAACCTGGTCCCAGGATGGCCAGGGATACACACAGAAACCCTGTCTTGAGGGAAGAAAAACAAAAACAAACACAAAAAACCCTAATGATGATGATCACAGACCAGATGCTGGAGTTTTTTGTTTTTTTGTTTTTTGTTTGTTTGTTTGTTTTGGGGAGACAAGGTCTCACGATATAGCCCAGAACTCACAAGAGAATATAGGGATTGAAGGTGCATGCCACCATGCCTGGACCACATAGCATTTACATTTGGCTTCACTGAAAGCATTCTCACCCCTCCTACATTCTGATTATTTATTTTGGCGGGTACAGATGCTTTTGTTGATTTATTTCACATCTCTCAGTTTAGACTTAAGAATCTGACACCAAGTCTTCTGTAGTACTCACTAAAATATCAGACAAACACAAATTAAAATCTGTAACATCTTTCCTAATTCTGAAAAAAAAAAGAATGAAGCTAACAAATAAAAAACCTGCTCTCATCAGCGTTAGTGAAACTTGGAAAATAAATACTCCTCATAGAATGAAAAATACTTCAGGAGAATACAGCTAAAAACTTCAAAGAATTCCGAGACCTTGACAGAAGTTAGGACCCTACAAAGACACTCTCCATTAAAACCAACAAAGGGTTGGAAGCAATCAATGATTACCAATAGGGATGACGAAAAATGGCTTCTGGACAACGGAGACTGCTAAGGCCTGGGCCACTGTTACCTGGACAGCCTGCTAGTATAAGGAAACTTTCTCACGTTTCTGCTATTACTAGGAAACCCTCTAATGCCAAGATTCATTACACATTCTGTTATGTTCTGTGCCCTTGGAAACCAGTTACAACAGAAGTCAGTAGAACTGTTTTGTATAATTACCCAAAATCAGCTTGGACCAGAACCAGCTGCCCAATAGCACTGCCTGCACCTCTGTATACGCTTTTATGGTATACGCTACCCCTGTAACAGACCCTAACGTAAGAGACACCTGCACCAGTGTAAGGAACTATTTGGAATGGACTTCCATTGTGAGTAGTGGTCTAGTAAAGACCAAGGCCTCCCTGGGAACTGACATCCTACTTGGTAGAAAGAGACATGTATGTGTGTAACTGACATCCTGGTTGGCAAGTTAAGACATGAATGTTAGACAAGTCCCATCCTGGTAGATAAGTTGACATGAATATTAGACAAGACAAGTCCCCTGCCCCAGCTGAATACCTCAACCAATGGGCACAAGATAACTGTACAGCAAAGACTTGTTCCTAAGGAAATCAATCCCCTATCCCTAAATCCTGATTGGGGAAATAACCTGGCACAGGTGTTTGTGGATTTGGGCTTAAGAACCCTGTAGAATCTTAACTTAGGGTCATGGTTCAGTCCCCAAATCTGGACCATGGCCCTGGTTAACCGGTCTTGTCTGACTGAAATCAGTTTTCAATGTTGGTGTGGTTTGTAGGTGATTCCTGAACCCCAACATGATTACTAGACAGACACGGAGTATTATACAATGTAAAAGGCAAACATTTATTTCTCAGTACTCAGGAGCAGAGGCAGGAGATCTCAGTGAGTTTGAGGCCAGCCTGGTCTACCGAGCTCGTTTCAGGATACTAAAGCTACACAGAGAAACCTGGCTCAAAAAGCAGAAAAGAAAAAAAGAAACAGATAAGGAAAAAAAACATTAAATTTTTTGGTATTTATTTGTGTGCGGCTGGGATCTTGCATGCATTAGGAAAATAGCCAATTAGTGCTAATTCTCAACCCTCCTAAAATTGTGGAGATTTTTTTTAAAGATTTGTTTTATGTACATGAATACAATGTCACTGTTTTCAGACACACCAGAAGAAGGCATTGGATCCCATTACAGATGGTTATGAGCCACCATGTGGTTGCTGGGAATTGAACTCAGGACCTCTGGAAGAGCTGCCAGTGCTTTTAACCGCTGAGCCATCTCTCCAGCCCTTACAATTATATTTTATTATTTGAGACAGGGGCCTCGGCCTCAAATTGGCTATAAACTAAGAATGACCTCGACCTTCAGATACTTGTCTGATTGCTGGAATTGCAAGTACAAGCTGTGATCCCTGACTTACGCAATAGCGGGGGTGGGATCTAGGGCTCTGTGCACTCCAGGCAAGTACTGCACGGACTCAGCTACTCTCAGTCAGGAAAAAGCTGACTTTTAAACTTAGGACTAAGACCTTGTATTTTCTAGAACTAAACTTCTTCCTAGCTTTCCCACAGTGAGTTAATGTTAATCTGTCTTTTTTCTTTTCTTTTTATTTTTTTGGCTCTCTATGAAAGATATATTTGAATTCTTAGTCATCAGGGAGTGGCAGTATTTGAGAAATATTAGGGGGTGTGGCTTGTTGGGGTAGGTGTGGCCTTACTGGAGGAAGGGTTGGCCCAGTTCTCTCTTGGCCTGTGGATCAGAATGTAGCTCTCAGCTCTTGTGCCAATGCCACATGTGCTACCATGATGATAGTGGACCTCTGAAACTAAGCAAGCCTAAATAAGCAAGCCCCCAGTTAAATATTTCCTTTTATAATGATAAGAGTTGTCTTGGTTATTGTGTTTCTTCAGAGCAGTAAAACAGTGACTTAAGACAAATAACCTATTTATAAATTATGACTAATTAAGGCCTTTTAACTCCTTTAAAAAAAAATTATCTATTCTCTGTCTGTCTGTCTGTCTGTCTGTCTGTCTCTCTCTCTGTGTGTGTGTGTGTGTGTGTGTGTGTGTGTGTGTGTGTGTGTGTACGTGCACACACATACCACAGTGTATGCAGAAATTGGAGGACAACTTATGGGAGTTACTCTTGGCAGCAAAAGCCTTTACCTGATGAGCTCTTGAAGCCCACATTTTGCTTTTGTTAGTTTCCCCAGTATTGAGACCTGAACTTGGTATTTTCAAAATAAAGTAGCAACAGTTATTCTGGAGTGACTTTGGTTAGGCTCACGGCCTGTATTTGTTTCATGTTTGGCAAGTATTAATTGCTCAATTAACATACTATTATTACAAGTGGGAGTAAGTTCAGTGAGCATGAGATCCTGGTGTGGCAAAGACTGTGTTATCCATGGCAGTTAGGACAATTAGTAAACACTGATCCCCAAAGAGCTCGGGGACTCATCGGATTACCGGTCCACAGGGAGACGGACAAAACCTGACTGGAATGCAGCCAGTTGTGCTTTCTGGGAAATGAAGCCACAGCCACTGAGGTGTGGTATGTGCTGTCCCACCAACTCTAAGAACCATGGCGGAGGACACTAGCCTCCTACCCTTCAGACACACGGGGTTCCCTATTCTCTGAGCTAGCTTCCGTTTCTCTGGAACTGTTTTCAAACAGTCTGCATAAAGCAAGTGCTGCTGGCCCTCCAGGCAATCTGAAGAGAAGCTGCCAGACTCCATCCCAGCCCGGCTCACACACTACTTATTCATATCTGAGACAGCAATGCACACACCATTATGTAATATACCCTGATACTGTGTCACCCAGTGAGTGTAATTTGTATTTGTTAAAGAGGATTTTATTTTCATTATTTTTGATTATGTGTCTCTGTATGTGGGCATATGCATGTGAGGGCAGGTGCTGGAGGAGGCCACAAGTGTCGGATCCTGTGAAACTGGAATTCGGCAGTCACGAGCTGCCAGAGGTCCTGGGACGCCAACAGGAAGAGCACAAAGAGCTGTTAGCACTACTGCCCCCGAGAGAGGATCTTATGGGCAGTTCTAAGTTGCTGATGGATAGACGTGAGTAGAAACTAGCAGAATCAGTTTTTATTTTACTTATTTGTTAAGAAAGGAAGGGCCTCACTATGTAGCCTTGGTTGGCCTGGAACGTGCTGTGTAGACCAACTATCTGGAACTCAATAAACCTGCCTGCCTTTGCCTCTCTATTGTGTGGAATAAAGGTATGTACTACCATGCCCGGCTTGCTTTATTTATTTGTGTGTTGTGTGTGTGTGTGTGTGTGTGTGTGTGTGTGTGTGTGCACATCTGGAAATGCTTATGCGATGGCACACAAGCAGGTCAGAGGTGAACTTGTGGAGTTCTCAGGGCTGGGACTCTGATCATCAGGCTTGTGCCACATGCATTTATCCAGCTGAATCCATCTCACAGCACTAACTCTTCTTAGCTTTTTCCCTACATGAATCCAAGAGTATACAGAGGCAGGCAGGCAGGCATGGGATTAACTTAGTATACCCGTGAGTCTAGTGTATGCTGTATGCACCCCTGTCCTTGCTAATAATGTATTGGCAACCTAGCTACTTTATGTTTGAGCACTGTGTATACACAGCCGTCTGTGAACATGACACCTAACGGTTGTCTAACTTTCTCTGCCCCTAACCAGTATTAAATAGAGAGAGTCTATACTCAAGTATATTTCCAATGTATCCTACATTAAGAATGGAAAAGCAATTTGTCTTGAACTGGTTTTGGTTGCTGGGGGTGGGGGGAACTGTGTCCTCTAATAACCTTTTAGGGAGAATCCCTTAGCATCTTATGACTATGCATAATTAGTCATTAATTAGTCACGCACAGGATTGTGGGAAGGAATGTGCCCAACAGGAAAAGATACACCCTAATCTATCAAGACAGAGTAATCCCTTTCTAATCTGTACCACAGCTCCACTCTGGACAGACATACTTTACTATTTTTGCAAATCTGTATGCATCCTTGTTTTATTTAGATCTTTGAGTAAGAGCAAAGGATTCTGGGAACACCTGCTCTATCCTTACCACTGGTAACATTACAATCCATCAAACGTTTGCTGTAAGCTTGTCTGCTGAGTGTTAAAGGCACAGAAAAAGAGCTAACACTTACCAACTGATTCCTTTCCCGTCTGTTTTCTTAGTCACTAATGCCTTCCAATAATCATGGGTGTTTTTAATAATGTCAACTGCAAACTCCTGTAATTTGAAGACAGGCATTAGGATAGTATATAAGGTCCCTTCTTACCACTTACATTTCCCCAAACTAGATTTCTTTTCTTTTTGAGTTGGGAAGCAATTTAACCAAAGGAAGTTTTGTCTAAAAAGGAAGATAATATCTCTTTAATGTAAATAAAAGACCAAGACTATCTTGCATCTTTAGAATCGTCTTTCATGGGTAATTTTGGGGGATTGAGCCTAGAGTCTTACACACATTACACAAGCACTCAGACATACACGGGAGCGCATCATCAGATGGGAACACAGTGAAACGCTAGGACTCAATACAATGCTCGAAAGCCACAGTTTTAAAGGGTACATTACCTTGTCTTTAAACTCTGCATTGAATGCAAACTCGTTTTCTGGTTTTCCATCGGGAACCTTATACCTTCTAAACCAATCAACGGTAGCTTCTAAGTAGCCGGGTTTCAGCCGTTCAACATCAGAAATATCTAAGGAGAGAACCGACAACACACGATGAGTAGAGCATTTAGGCATCTGACAAAAATGTCAAGAGATATGGAGAACATTATAAAGAAGCCCAAGATAATATTAGAGCTCAGAAGAGAACACTTAAAATTTTTAAAAAAATCATCCTGCATCTCTGACATTAAGAACTGAAGGGAGCGATCAAGCCTGACTAACTGTTCTTAGATCCAGGAAGAGAAGTGAGTGGGGCTGCATCATCAAACCGGTTTGGCAGCTAGCGGCATTTCCATAAGAAGGGTATGAGAGACTCAAAAAAGGCAAGTTGGGGCTGTATGTCAAAGGCTGGAACTCCAATTACACACCAAAAAAACCCCAAGAAAAGTAGACACAACTGATACCCTTTCAAGTACAGTCAGGGCTACACAGAGAAATCCTGTGTCAAAAAACAAAACAAACAACAAGCTAAAGACCAGGCTAGCCTGGAACTCAGAGAGACCTGCCTGCCTCTGCCTCCCCAGTGCTGGGAATAAAGGAGTGTGCCATTACCGACTGGCATTTGTAGCTTTTTGAAAGCATCATAACCTTTACCCAGCAACTGGGGTAGAGACAATCAGATTTCAACAAATTCAAGGCCAGCACGGTGTACCCAAGGAGTTCCAGAACAGCAAGGGCTACAGAGAAATACCCTGTCTCAACACCAACAAGAGTATTAGCAGACTCCACTTCCAGGCTTCCCATTTCCTTACCGTTATAATTGGCTGCGTCTGGATCGTCCACATTAATGGCAATGACCTTCCAGTCGGTCTCGCCCTCGTCGATCATGGCCAGTATGCCCAGGACCTTCACCCTGATTATCTCACCTCTGGCACACACCTGGGAAACAGCCAGAGTCAACACAAGTGGTATTACAGAATGAAAGCTGAGGGTTTCTATCTTGGGGATGGCAACAAGTAAGAAAGGGGTGTGTGTGTGTGTGTGTGTGCGTGTGTGTGTAAGTGTAGACTTAATAGACTTGAGTAAAGCTTTTTTTTTTTTTAATAGTTTTATTGCCAAGCATGATGGCACACACTTTGAATCCTTAAAGAGATATGTGGATTTCTGAGTTCAAGGCCAGACAGCACAGACTATGCAGTGAGACCCCGTCTCAGACACGTACATACACATTCACACACACATACACAAAGTGTGATGGAGGCGAGGAACTGTACACGTGCATTTGCACTGCATGCTTGTGGAGGTCACTGGACAGCTCTGTCAAGTCAGTCTCCCCATGGCTTTTTGATTTTTTTGAGACAAGATTTCTCTGTGTAGCCCTAGCTGTCCGAGGACTCACTCTGTAGACCAAGCTGGCTTTGAACTCAGAGATCTGCTGCCTCTGTCTTTCAAGTGCTGGGATTAAAAGCTTGTGTCACTACCCTCTGCTCTGCATTCTTTAAAAAATAAAAATTGCCGGGCGGTAGTGGCGCACACCTTTAATCCCAGCACTTGGGAGGCAGAGGCAGGCGGATTTCTGAGTTCAAGGCCAGTCTGGTCTACAGAGTGAGTTCCAGGACAGCCAGGGCTACATAAAGAAACCCTGTCTTAAAAAAGCAAAACAAACAAAAAATAAATAAATAAAAAATAAAAATTTAATTTTAGGTGTATGTTTTGCCTACATGCATGCACATGTACTGTGTGTGTGTGTATGTGTGTGTGTGTGTGTGTGTGTGTGTGTGTGTGTGTGTTGTGCCTGCAGAGGCCGGAAGGGGGAGTCAGATCCACTAGAACTGAAGTTGCAGACAGTTGTAAACTGTCAAGTGGGTTCCGGGAACTGCACTCAGGTCCTCTGAAAGAGCAGCCAGGCTCTTAACTGCAGAGCCGTTTGTTTTGCCCCAGACCTTCACGTATGAGCTCTAAGGAAACAGCAGCACAGTTCAGGGGATTTAACCATTTCCACACCGCCTTTGGCTGTGCTAAATCAGGCCTCTATAATTTGTTTTAGACACACCTGTGCTATGCTTTATCGTTTGTAGAAGCCACTGAATTAAGCTACATGTCTTTACAGTTTTCACATGCCTAGCAGACCGAGGACTGGGGTTAATCCTCAGAACCACAACAAAACAGAAATTCTGACTTAAGCATCTAACCACACGGATTTGGTTGAGCTCTTGAGTTCTCGAACAGCAGCGCACTCTGATAGAAGAATCCCCACCAGCACCTCTTGCATCAGGAGAACCTGGCTGGAGTCATTCAGGGATCGTCCCAAATCCTTCAGGAGGCCCAACTATTCACCAGTGCTCACAGTTCATCCATACTGATTTTCAAAATAGGGAAAATTCAACTTCATTACCTTGCTTCCAATTTCACAAACGTCAATTGGGTCGTTGTCACCACAGCAGCCGGTGTGCTTGTCACTGTGCCCAGGGTCTTCCCACGTCTGAAACAAAGCGAGGGTTAGATCGCAGCACTCTGATACCTGCTGCTGACCAAGCGCAACACCCCAGCAGGTCTGCTGAAGAAATAGAGACCTGCTGCTTCTAAAGCTGCTACAGGCTGGATATACGTGGTGGTGCATGCATGCCTTAGAACCCTGCACAGCCAAGGCAGAGGCAGGTGGATCTCGGATTTCAAGGCCAACCTGGTCTACAAGCTCCATGACAGCCAAGGCTACATAAGCTCTGTCAAGGGGGAAGAAAAGAAACAAACAACTTTACAATTCCCATTTAAGAACTTTTACCTATACAGAAGAATTTTAATTGCATGTTGGAGCTTCTATTATGCATATAATGCTAAGCTAAATGTAAGCTTCAGAACAGAGAATGAAACTGGGTGTGTCAATATATGCCTTTGATCCCAGGACAGCCACAGGCGGATCCCTAAGAGTTCCAGGCTAGCCAAGACTACACAGTGAGGTCCTGACTCAAAAACCAAAACAAGAAAATGATCCTACTATGAACAGATAAGTCATATGATGGTGCATGTCTGCAATCCCAGCACAGGGAAACTGAGGCAGGATCACAAGTTCCAGGCTACAGAGGTCTTACTAAGCCACACACAAAGACCCTGGTGTCTCAAACAGTAAGGGTGGAGGTTGGGGGAGCGTGTAACTCAGTTGGAAAGCATTTGCCTAGCATGTGCAGGGCCCTGAATCTGAGCTCTAGCACTGGAAAAAGAAAACCATGTTGATTAGCTGCTCTGGGTACTCAGTATATCTATCTCCTGTCAGCTGGAGCTGCTTCATCACAGATTTCTACAACCCAGAGAGCCTGGAAAGGACATGATAACCTCTGATGGTGAACGCATCGTTGCTGGCCAGGAGCTAAGGCTGAAAAGCTTAAATTACTGCCTTTCTCTCTTTGCTAAATTGTAGGCCAGAGGCTCGGCAGAGCATCTCACAAAGAACTTATCAAGTGTGTTGCTGGCTGTTGGATTTAGATTGCAGCTGTTGTTAGGTCCTTTTATTCCTCACCAGAACACACATGACTTGGATTTACTTGCCTATTCAGCTAGAGGAAAAAGATCAAAGTGAACGGGGATAAAGCAAGACTGCTTCCAACACTAGGGAGGCAAGAGTCAGCCCAGAGAAGAAGAGCTCGGCACTGGTCCCCACAGGGACCACACATCAAAGCCAAACAGCAACCCAACTGACTGCAGAATAAAGTGCTGTCATTGGGGCAGACAAATGACTCTGTGATTACCCAACAAACTAGATGACTCTGACCCACATTTTAATAACTTATGGCCTTCCACAATGACTCCACTTAATATCACCTAATGATGAATAGAGAACAAACCATCACCCACAGGAAAAACTAAATTAGACACATGTTAAGTGTCACAGGATCAAATGTATGTCCTTTACTAATAACAGACACAAATCTTTTTTTTTTCCCTTGATTTTTTCAGATAGGATTTTTCTGTGTAGCCCTAGGTAGTCTTTGAACTCAAAGATCTGCCTGCCTCTGTCTCTGAGTGCTGGGATTAACCCCTGGCACCCCCACTGACTGAAGTCTAATGACTCGACATCCAAAAATTAAGAAACATCCTACTATTTGCTTGAGATCGAGAGGAAAACAAGGTTTCAGCTGTTTAAGAGAAAAGCTCCTCCTTATCCTGCCACAAAGCTTCTGACCTCGAGAAGAACCAAGCCTTCAAGAAAATGGCAGTAAGAATGCGAGTGGGCAGAAAGACATTAAGTGCTCTTTTCTTCCAAACAACTATCCAGGCTGAGTGCGATTTATGTCTCAGAGGAATAGAGGGAGACAGGTCCGTCTGCACCTCCATTTGGTGTGGGCTTCTTTGGTGACAAGAGTCTTGCTAAAGCTAAACTTTCAGCTCTCTGTCTTGCTTCAGCCTCTGGAATGCTGAGTGTGCAGAGGACAACCTGGAGGAGTGAGTTCTCTCCTTCTGCCATGGGACCTTGGAACTCAGGTCGCCAAGCATCTGGCAGGCACCTCAACTGCCCAGTCACCTCTCTGGCACTGGCTGTATTTTTCAAAGACAAGCTCTCACAATGTAGATGTGGCCGTCCTAGAACTGGCTATGTAGACCAGGGTTTCCTCCAATTTATGTCACTCCTTCTACAGGCTGGGATAACAGGAGTGTGCCCGGGCCTGGCCAGAAACCAAGGCTTTAAGCACCAAGGCTCCCTCTTCTCACGAGACTGGCTACTAAATCTATGAAGAATACACAGATTACAATGAATCCATAGGGGGAAAAAAACATTTTAGAAAGCCTGAGTTTAATCATTAAACTAAAATTATCCTGCCCAATGTTTTTCTGCTCTATGATAGCCAGCATTTTCTACACTTAAACGCTTGATCAAAAGTAAGGTTTTTTTTGTTTTGTTTTGCTTTTTTTTCGAGACAGGGTTTTTCTGTGTAGCCCCTGGCTGTCCTGGAACTCACTCTGTAGACCAGGCTGGCCTCGAACTCAGAAATCCACCTGCCTCTGCCTCCCAAGTGCTGGGATTAAAGGCATGCGCCACCACCGCCCAGCAGTGAGTTAATTTTTATTAAGCTAAAAAAAAAGCGAAGCCCACGTACCTGAGGGATGGCGCCGTAGTTCCAGATATACCCTTTATAAGGGAACAGATTGGCAACGTATCGGAGTTTCCCCTTTTTCACGTCCTGCTTAATTGGGTTTAAAGGGTCCTTTGTCGCAATCTGAAACGAAATGCCAGATGGTTGTGTGTGCGACACTTCTGGAATACAGATCCGAGAAAACTAATTCCGTAGGTATGTCCCCCGTTATCCCTCCTTCAGGGTTTGTTTCATCCCTAACATGTAGAGAATTGAACTAAAGGCCCCTCCGACAGCTGTTATGTACAACAACGCCTGAGAAAAGGAACATTCACTAATTCCAGGAAACAAGAGACTGAGCTGGAGTAGATACCAGCGTTCCAGAGGAAAGATGCTGTGCTGGCAAGACGGCCACAGAGCAGACCTGCCTGAGCTTGCTCCCCAGGTAGCCTGCAAGTGGTCCTCTATCTCCCACAAACAGCCACACACACATACAAGGTCAACTTTTATAAATTATTAAACAAATAATTGTAATTAAAAACAACAACAACAACAAGAGTTTTGAATGCCTGTAATTAATCGAAGCCATCAGGAGGCAGAGGCAGGCAAATCCTGTAAGGTAGAGGCCAGTCTGGTCTACACAGTGAGTTCTAAGACAGCTGGACTACATAGGGAGACCCTGTCTCAAAAGACTAAAGACTCCAAGTGATAACAAAGTAAGGATTGGTTATGACAGGCAGCCATGCTACTTTCTGCCATCAGAGAAACAAAACTCTGCAAAGGCCATCAATGGAGTTCCTCCTGTTGAGACCCTCGGGAGCAGAGAGCTCTGGCCATGGCCACACAAGCCAGAGGGAGGCCCCAGCACTTAGGAGGCTGGGGCAAGACGAGGGAAAGGAATTCAAGGCCAGCCTGGACTACACAGCGACACCTTACCTCAATGAGACAAAAAGAGAGAAGGAGAAGCGAACATTGCCATGCCGCTTTGGGGCCATGAGAAGCAGTGGCCGGGACAAGCAGAGGCCTGGGGAAGCAGCCTGGGACATGTGTGTTGGCAGCACAGGAATAAAGTGACCTGGAGCAGAGAAAAGGCCAGCTGGCAGGGGAGGCAGGAAGCCAGAAGTCTGGATACTTCTCATCATTAAACAAACCAGTCTGGCTGGATAAAAAAACGAATTAACATGCTTGGGGCTGGCTAGAGGGCTCAGCAGTAAGAGAGCTTGCTGCTCACGGAGAGGAAGCCGGTTCAGTTCCAACAGCACGCTGGGCAGTTCACAACTACTTGTAACCTGTGCTGCAGCAGTTCGCCCACACTACAGGGCTCCGCAGGTGCCTCGACGTGTGTGGCACACTCAGACCCACACAGACAAAATGAGTAAGATAGAAATGTGTCATAGAGATAACTGAGACGCCAAGTCTGATGATCTCTCTTACCTCCATTTTTGCATTCGACCAGCGTGGAACCTCAACCACCATGTGGAACACGTCCTGGAACGACAGAGAAGGTGAGTCAAGCACAACTCCCCAGCCTCTCCTTCTCGGAAGTTAAACCATCAACGCTTCCAGACCACTGAAGTCAAGGACGTTTCAACAAAATGCAGAGGGTGTGCGTGCGTGCGTGCGTGCGTGCGTTAGGGACGGCAAACAGACAGAACACGGTAGAATCAAGGCATGGGTGCATGGTTACCCACAACATGCAATTCTCTGAACTTCCTTCTTTTAAATTTTCCATAATATGGTATCTGGGAGCTTCTCAAAAGAACCTTTCCAGAAAGGAGGATTGTCTTAAAACAGACATAAGACAATTCTCTCTGGAAATGGCTGTCTTCAGGAAAGCCACCAAAGGCTGCTGCCATCCCTGCAGTGTCCTGGAGGTACACAGAGGTGCTCTGTAGGACGCACGCAAGCCAACCCAACGCCTGCTTCAGTTTCAGCACCAGCATTAACCAGCCAGGTCACCAACCCGATTCTCCAAACCTGGCTGTTTGCAAAGTCCTTCCAGAAAGAACCAGGGCGTGACATTAACGGTAGGACTGCTCCCTGACATTCTAACTGGTGGGGGTGTAATCACATTTTAAACCAACTCCTACATTCACAGGCAAAAATCCCTAGAAGCCAGCAGTTTAAAAACACACACATCAAGGCAAAGACAGATGTGACAAAGGCTCCTGGACTGAAACTGAACATCAATTTGTCCAAACTGATTTTTACCATGAAATAAGCCTTGACACGAAGAGTTTCAATTCACAGCCTTTACAAGGGCACAAATCAATCTGCAACTGCTCTTTTGTTTTGTTTTGTTTTAAAAAAGCGTATCTTTTAGCCAGACAGGGTACACATTTAGAACCCCAGCACAAGGGAGGCAGAAACAGGAGAATCGTGAATTGGTAGCATTCTTGAAGCACACAAAAAGTTTTAAAAAAGAAAGGAAAGGGGGCTGGAGAGATGGCTCAGCGGTTAAGAGCACTGACTGTTCTTCCAGAGGTCCTGAGTTTAATTCCCAGCAACCATGTGGTGGCTCACAACCATCTGTAATGGGATCTGATATCCTCTTCTGGTGTGTCTGAAGACAGCAATATGTACTCAATTACATAAAATAAATAAACCTTAAAAAAATGTTAAAAAAGAAAGAAAGAAAGAAAGAAAGAAAGAAAGAAAGAAAGAAAGGAGCAAATAAAGTGTTTTAATTTCCAGCAGCAATATCCCAGAGATCCACAAGGTGGCGGTGTTGCAACATGAAAGATTAAATGGGGGCGTGGAATCAAGGAACTTGGTTGGTAATTTTTCTTTTCTTTTTCCTTTCCGCCCCAAGAAATGACATCTAATGCCTGGACACGGCAAACACCTGTGATCTCAGCACTTAGGAGGTAAAGGTAGAAGGCTCAGAAGACCAGCCTCTTAGATATTGTAACCTCAAGGTTAGTCTGGGCTTCTTGAGACACTCTTAAAACATAGAAAGTGAACCCACACACAGGATGAGGCAGGTAGCACGGGTGAACCTGTGACAGACGATGGGAGTTCACAAACAGCAGAGGCAAGGATCAGCTGGAGCTGATTCACTGGGAACAACCCTGAACACTTTAGAAATGAAAGGACAAAGGACACACAGACTCTACAACCTTACTACTGCAAACCTGTAAACGCAGAAAAGAAAAAACTCAGAAGGAAGAAAAAACCCTCAGAAAAATGCTAAGAAAAGAATTCTATGAAACTGGAGAGATGGTTCAGAGGTTAAGAGTACTGACTATTCTTCCAGAGGTGTTGAGTTCAATTCCCAGCAACCACATGGTGGCTCACAACCACCTGTAATGGGATCCGATGCCCTCTTCTGGTGTGTCTGAAGACAGCTACAGTGTGCTCATATGTATAAAATAAGTTTAAAAAAAAATCTGCCAACATTCAAAAGCAAAATGCATTTTTAAAAGCTGGGATGCAGCTCAGCTGCTGGTAGGCTTGACATGCATAAAGACCTGGGATCCATCCCCAGCCCTGGACAAACCAGCACGGTGCACATGCCTATAATCCTTCAACTTTGGAGGTAGAGGCAGGAGCATCAGGAATTGACAGTCATCCATGGTTATAGGTAGTAGCCAGCCTGGGCTACATGAGAGCCTGTCTCAGAAAGAAAACTGAAGATAACTGAGTTGTGGAAGTTAGCAATGTGCTAGCCCAGCATGCCTGAAGGCCTGGGTTGGACTCTTAGTGGTTCACAGACCAGGTGTGGCAGTCCACAGCTGAGCTCCAGCGCCCGGGAAGCAGAGGCAGCTGGAGTCATCCTCAGCTACATGGCAAATTCAGGACAGCACGGTCTACATGAGACCCTGTGTCAGAAATAAACAGACACTGCCCCACCTAACTCCAGAGTCTGAACGCTTTATCAGAAGAGCTCACAGTGTATTTATTTATGAGGACATGCTCCTGCCCAGTGATAGCACTCGTCTTGTTTTGAGATGGGAGTTTTGCTATATAGTCCCAGCTTTAAACTCAATCTCAGTCTCCCGAGTGCTGGGGCTAGGGAAGGCGTCATCCCACTCAGCCTGACAATGGTGTTCTCAAAAAAGTACCCCAAAAAAGAATCGGGCTTCAACATTGCTCACTGAGTGACAAGGGACTTTAACCCCCCTCTCCCACCCCTGAGAACATGCTCTAAGAAGTTACGAGTAAAGAGAAGACTGGAGAAGTGCTCACTGGCCGCTCTTCCCAAGAACCTGGGTCAAGTCTCAGCACCCACATGACAGCTCGCAAACATCAGTAACTCCAGTCCCAGGGGATCTTCTGGCCTCCAGGGAGGCACCAGGCACCAGGCACACATGAACAGTGCTCAGACATACATGCAGGCAAACACTTATACACATTTTTTAATTTAAAAAAAAATTTCTGAATTATTCTGTCCATAACTGAGAGTGTACCTGAGAAAAAATACATTGGTCAAAGCTGTCACACCACTTCCACATCTAAAGGTGTAACTGACAGTAAGCGACTCCTGTGACTGCCATGCCTGCTGCTAGTCTTTCAGAGTACTAAATAGATTTGTCTTCTTCTTAAAAAAAAAAAAATTAATTCAACCAAAGAAAATGTGATATACACCAAGGGGAAGACTGGTGCTCAACAAATAGTATTAGAAGTCAGTGTTTGTATGTGTTGTTTAAAACAACAACACATAAAACAACAACAACAACCAAATACACACCAAAGGTCCAGCAATACAAGAGTTGAGTATTCCCTTATCCAAAAGGTTTGGACCAGGGCTGGTGGGATGGCTCGTGAGATAAAAGTGCTTTCCAGCAAGCATGACAACCCAAGTCCAATCCTTGGAACCCACACGGTAAAAGAGAACTGATTTCTACAAACTGTCTCTGACTTGTGCACCTGCAGCATGGGGTGGACATCCCCTACGCAGACATACTCCCTTGAATATTCGTAAAAATGGTCAGGCCCATACATGTTTCCGGTTTTAGAGATCCTTAGACTGATATAATCCCATAGGCTCTACTGGGTGAGCACATTTATCCAGTAATCCAAAACGCTCTGAAACCTGAGACTGTGTTCAGTTTAGGGATGCTGGAGTGGGGGGTGGGCCTTTTGTCCTGAGATTAAAGCGTTCACTTAGGTCAGTCAAATTCACTCCTGTAGTTGGAAACAGGCATCGGCACCCAGGAAAAAAAAGTGACTTAATCTGCCACGTCACCTAAGAACAGGCACCTGTTTCCTCTTCAGAAACGCTACAGAATGACTGAAATTTGATGAGGTACTCTAACCATACCTTTTATTGTCTCTTTTTTACCAATCTAGCAAGATTTTGGGTTTTCAGTTGTCAAACTTCCCTATGATCTGTAATGCCTAAACATTTAAGCATTAGTCTATCTGATTAATAGCGTGGTGGAGCATGCCTTTAATCCCAGCACTTGGGAGGCAGAGGCAGGCGGATTTCTGAGTTCGAGGCCAGCCTGGTCTACAGAGTGAGTTCCAGGACAGCCAGGGCTACACAGAGAAACCCTGTCTCAAAAACAAAAAAAAAAAAAAAGCTTGACTTTTTTTTTCTCAACAGAAGAAGAGACACAGCTTCAGATGTACACGTGCCCCATCAGGAGGCAGGAAAAGGGAGTCAGTAATAGTATTATCACTGACGACACGGCCCAGAGAAACACCACACTTGTAAATTATAGTATTGAGTTATGGTAGGTGAGCGTCTTAAGATCTGGGTGTGGTGTATGCCTATAATCCTGGTGGAAGGAAACTGAAACTCAAGGACCTGAGCCTGGGTGTCAGTAGTCTGAGGTCAACTTTCACTGCACAGAACAGGCCTTACCAAACTGCCTCTAATCCTAGCTGCTCAGGAGGCTGCGGCAGAAAGATGGTGAGATCCGAGCCTGCCTGGCTACATGTGCAGAATGAGTTCTTACTACTCAGTAAGATTCTGTCTCCAACACAAAAACAGGGCTGGGAGTTGTGTCCAGCACCCAGGTTCAACTCTCAATAACAAGAGGGAATAAAACTCAAAGCCAAAACCAGACTCAAGCTGACTTTCATCTACCCGTGTAGCACTGCTTATACTACGCGCGTCTGACATTGTCCTAAGTTTGTTTTGTTATCTCTGTGTACTGAGATAGTACACAGAGATAGGCATTTGGTAGGCATTCCCACAGACAATTGCTTTGATATTTGAGCCCAACATAGAGTCAACACAAAACACATTTCTGCAATTAACAAACAAGAGTAAGCCCTGCTTTGCCCTTTACTACCCAATATACCTGGACAGAATCTGAGCAGGACACCCGATTCACAAGAATTTCCTGACCCAGCCGGCTTGATTTAGCTAATGCAAAAAGCAACCTCAATACTGTCTGGACTGAAAGGTTCCGACACAGAATAAAATTTCTCAGTCCTTGGACATTTTTCTGTCAAGGAGCCGAGACCTCTTGTTAACTGCACACCCTCACAACCTACAAATGCACACAGAAACATACGCAAGTACACTCACACTGCAATTTGGGGCCAGGGACAGGCAAGGAATGAGAGGCCTCATCGGCTAAGGGTGCTCACTGTACAAGCGGGCAATCTGAGTTGGATCCCTGGAGACCATACAAAGGGACCTAACACCACAAAGTTGCTCTCAGACTGCCATCTGCGTGCGCACGATGGCATTTGTGCACGTGCATACTCATACACACTATATTTTTTAAGCTAAAAAAACAAATTGCACTCCTCTGTCACAGGCCAGGTTGCTTTATCTGTTGTAATCCAAAATAAGATCTGTCATCCATGACCTTATTTGTATTCCAATGAAATAACTTCCTTAAAAACCAAAGAACTTTTCCCGGGCTTCTCAGATAGTAATCAGAAACTGGCTCTTACAGTCTGAACACTGGTGAAATCCAGCTGTTGCAGGAGCTTGTATACTCTTATGAAAAATAATCTGATGAAATACAGGATGGAGGTGTATACCTTTAATCCCAGCACTAGGGAGGCAGAGGCAGGTGGATTTCTAGGAGTTTGAGGCCAACATGGTCTGCAGATAGAATTCTAGGTCAGCCAGGGCTCCACAGAGAAACAACAAACACGATTACAGCACAGACACAACAGGTCCAGAAGACTTCACCATCTCAGAGAACGCTAAGAAATGATGTTTTGCGGGACATCCAAGTATCGTCTGCACTCCCTCTTCCGGAGTGTCCTGAGACTACTCTAAGTGCAGGAGGCACAGCTGTGGTAACCCTTGGCTGTCCAACCACTTGTGAACATGGAACCCAGCTCCTTATCGACAGACTTCCCTCCTCAGCACACCAGTGTGCAACGGACACCACGTGCACCCATGGACATACCATCAGTAAACCCATCCTCCCTGGTTCCTACGCCTTCCTAACGCAGAACATCCTTTATCAACGTAAAGCACACTGCAGTATGATGGGCACCCTATTAAGCCACAGGACATAATTCAAGCCAACCCAACAAGACAGCTCAACAGGGAAGGACCCAGCAAGTCATATCAACTGTCAGGAAATCATAAGTTACAGAACAGAGAACCCGAGTAAATACAACTGCGCGGCTCCCATAGGAAGGCATGTAAAATTAGAGGTCCTTCCTGCAACTGCAGCATATAACTGGCTTTGTCTGCTTCATTGCCACCAAAGCAGGTCCTGGGTCAGACAGGATCCTCTGAAGCTACCTACAGACTGGATTTCTCGCTAGAGTTCGGGTGTCAGGAGAACTCTACAGTATACTTTCTGGTAGGAATACAACTCATGTATTTATCTATTTCTCTCATTTTTAACTTAAAAAAGTTACTGTGTGTATATAATGTGTGTGTGCATGCACACGCATAGACATATGTGTATCGGTCGGTTCTCTCCTTCCAGGGCAAGTGTTTTTTTTTTTTTTTGTTGGGGGGGGTTTGGTTTTCTGACCCACTGCACCAGCCCGATAGGGTCTATTTCTAGCTAAGGGAACAGTAATGCTATGAGCATGAAGTGAAGATCTCAGCCTGACAATATTATTCCGCGTGTGCTAGGGAATCCACATGGACTAGTTATCAGCAGTGAGCTATAGGTCAATAAGGGCCATGGAGACGACCCAGCAGGCAAAGGTGCTTGGATCCAAGTCTACCAACCAGCGTTTGATTCCTGACACCTACATGGTAGAACTAGCTCTCGTATGCTATCATCTGATCTGCACACACACACCACTGCCCCCAATAAACAAATACATAAAAAGAAGTTTGTCAGCATATGCAACTTTTCTAAACTCAAAGCACTTTGCCTTTAATGTGACTCAAAATTCACATTAAAGAAGGGGCTGGAGACATGGCTCAGTGGTTAAGAGCACTGACTTCTCTTCCAGGGGATCTGAGTTCAATTCCCAGTAACCACATATTTATATAAAGCTTTTTTCTTAGGAAAGTAAGGATTCTTACTCATTTGTGGTAAACCCACACCAATCTGTGCTAAGTTAGATTTCTACAGTTTGCTGGTGTGTACAAGAACAGACACTTCTTTTCAGGGCTGTGTACTTACCTTTCTTAACACTGTTTGCAAACTCACTAACCTACTAAAAATACTGACTTTTCTTGTACTTACGGAGTTTACTTTTAACGATTAATAAACACCCCACATTCAAAATTCTGTGCTACACGGTTTATTTTAAACCATTAGTAAAGTCAGAAGGCTTCAGCTCCATACACACACACCAATGTGACACACTCCCACACGCACAAAAAGGCAGCTTCAAAACTTCTGCCTCCATTCCTCCCCTAATTTATAGCTGCTTCTTTAATCCAATGATCTGATTCAATACTGGCTTGTTAGCTGCTCAATGAGCCTTTAACTGAAAGCTCAGGAGGCATTTCAAGTTTATGGAGATTAAAAAAACTCAATATTTACAACTAGGGATATGATTAAAGAGACCGTGTTTGCTGGACATGGTGGTGTGACTTTAATTCCAGCACTCCAGAGGCAGAGGCAGGCGGATCTCTGAGTTCAAGACCAGAGGGAGTTCCGGATCTCAAAAAAAGCAGGGGTGGGGGGTGGGGGTGGGGGACCATTTTTGAATGGCAGGGATTCTTACCTTGTCCGCATAAATCGGAACATCGTGAAATGGAGAAATATACTGCCCTTTCTCATTTTCTGTAAAGTAAATAAGAAAAGCCGTTGTGACTGGTTACTTTTCTGAACACACAAAATACACGCTTCTTAACAGCAACATTTTATTCCTATACCATAAAAGAAGAACAAATAAACATCAAGGTGCTGACGATATAGGACAGTGGTAAAACAATTCTCCCGGCACAGGCGAAGCCCATGGTTCACTCCTCCTCATACCGAAGGAGAAATAAAAAAACCATGGGAAACCAATTTTCCAGCTGAGCCTGGTAACTGCATGCCTGCAAACTCAGCAACCGGGAAGATCAGGAGTTCAAGGTCAGACCTGTCCACACAGTCACGCTGGGGCCAACCTAGGTCAAGCTACAGGAGACCCTGTCTCAAAAATACTAAAAACCAAATAGAAACAAAATGAAACAAAACCCAGCACCCAGGAGGCCAAGGCAGAAGGGCTCTGAGACTTTGAAGCCAGCTTGATCCACATCGGAGGCACTTCTACCACAGCCAGGGCGACAGAGAACCGCTGTTGAAACCAGCTAGAACATAGTTTGCAGTGCTGACCCTCTTGGGGAACCAGGTTTTCATCCTACGTGCCATTTCTGCTTTGCCCTGGGTGTTACTTCCTATTGTGAGTGCAAGGACTTAGCTGAATTCCTTCCACCTCCAGCCTTGCGGAGCTTACTATAGAAAAGACGATCAAATCGCTTTTGACTGATCTTATTTCAGTTAACTGCTTACAGAACTTTGATGAACTACCTGCAGGAAAGGAAAGGGACCCACCAACTTATTATCTTAGGAATTCACGCTGTTTTATGTTGACACTGCAGACCTATGACTTTCCTTCAGAGTGATCTAGTCACAATAATACATCTTCTATATTCTAGAACTATCATACCTGAAAAGTAATTCTAGTCCAATATGGTGGCAGATGCCTGTTATCTGAGCTTTGAAGAGGTGGAGGCAGGAGGATCAAGAATTCAAGGTCATTCTTTGGCTATATAGTGAGTCTGAGGCCAACCTGGGATACATACATAAAGACCCTACCTCAAAAAATAAGCCAGGTGTGGTGGTACAGGCCTTTAATAAAGGGTTTCTCTGTGTAGCCCTGGCTGTTCTGAAACTCATTCTATAGACCAGGCTGGCCTCGAACTCACAGATCTGCCCTTGTCTGCCTCTGGAATGCTGAGATTTTAAGTTTATTTTGTGTGAATGCATAGCTGTCCTCGGCTCAAACTGAACTTTTATCTGTTTTAAAGAGATTGGAAAATGTAACATTATTAAGAAAAAAAAATATTTTTATTAAGAATGGATGCTGTCAGGTGGTGGTGGTGCATGCCTTTAATCCCAGCACTTGGGAGGCAGAGGCAGGCGGATTTCTGAGTTCGAGGCCAGCCTGGTCTACAGAGTGAGTTCCAGGACAGCCAGGACTACACAGAGAAACCCTGTCTCGAAAAAACAAAAAACAAAACAAAACAAAAAAAAACCAATGGATGCTGTCAGGTGTGGAGCCTGGACCTATCCATATCCGAGTATCTGGGAGGTTGAAAACAATTCCCAATGACCCAAAGGGTCACTCTAAAGGACACTGATAAATTCTGAAGCTAACACTATTTCTATGACGAAGTTCCTACGTTCTGCCCTTACTGTTTGATTCTGCAATTAATTAAAAAGAGGCCCACCCTTCCTGGGTCTTCCCTGGTCGTTTACTCTTCATTAGACGTATGTTTAGGAGTTCACTGTCCTCTATGCTCCAAACCTGACTTGTATTTGCTAGGCACTCTCTGTTCATTCTTTCAGGAATGTCTACTGCCCTTTGAGATTCTCACCCATCCCTTCTGATTAAACATACTTCCGAGGTTACAAACTGGAAGGGCCTTTGCTAACAGCATCGAAAGCCTGTTAGCACCATGAATGTACATCTACAAGCTAAAGACTTCCAGGAGAAACCCAGGGAGCTTGCAAGTACCTACAAGGAAAAGGTGACAACGTGGAAGGCCGATCGATCGACTCCACCTTTCCGAGTGCAGGGCGGGGGTTGGGTGGGGGTTTAACTTGTACGTCCAGCCTCGGGTCCCTGCATTCAGGTTAACCTGGCTGTTCTCCCTCCAGCAGGACGTCACTCGTTCGCCTGGGGAGGCAAAGCTTTCAGAGAGCACTCTCGGCCATCGGTGCTTCACTGAAGCCTCACCAAACACGAGGCTAGAGCCGGGAAGACCTGGGCCTCAGTTTCCCATCTCTAGAACACCGGGGAGGACTCAATCCTGTTCGGCACAGAATTAAGGTCTTGAGGAAATCTCTGTCCTCCATCCCGCGATCCTGAGGACAATCCTCTTAGGCGGTCTGTATCACCTCGGGACACCTTCTAAGGGTGACTCAGTGGTTTCCTTTCCCACGTGGCCCAAGTTCGAATGTGTGGAGGGAGAGCTCGCGGTGGGCACTGGGATAGCGGCCCTCGCTGGTCCCGCCGCCCGCCCGCCCGTCCGCCCGCCCGAGGGGAAGGGGACGCGCCCGCCCGCCCGCCCGCTCGTTCCGAGTGTCTGGAATGAATGGGCGGCCGGGCCCTGGGTCCCCGCCACTCACTGATGAAGACGCGGTACTCGAGGGTGAAGGGCGCGGCGCGCTCCTCGCTGCTGAAGCCGCTCATGGTGTCCGAGATGCGCCGCCGCCGCTGCCGCCGCTGCCGCCGCTGCCGCCGCTGCACAGCTACACAACCACACAGCCCAGACCCGGGGCGGCTGTACCGAGGAGAAAGCCCGCGCCTGCGCACCACGAGCTGGCCCCGCTGGTCACCGGCGCCGAGCCTTTAACGCTTCGGGCTTGCCTTGCTCCCTGCCCCGCCCCGCCTACCCGCGCAGGCGCATTCTGCCCGACGCGCCTCCTCACGCCCCGCCCCCAGGACCGCCCTCCCACTTCCCGGCTCCCAACCTAGGCCACGTGGCCGGCGCCGGCTGCCCTCTAGAAGCTGACAGCCAGTTGGCGGCACCGCTGGGACAGAGCGCTGTGCTCCAAAGGCTCGTGGGTCGCTCACCTTTGATTCCACTCACTCACTTCGTGCAGAGCAGTTCCTTATCTCTGAAGGCCTTGATAAGCTACCTGTTCCCCCGTAGTCTTTCCTTGTTTGTTTTTTTGAGACCGAGTTTCTCATAGATCTTCACCTGCCTCTGCCTCCCAAATGCTAGAAGTGTGCTACCAGCCCCCGACCCCCGGCTCCAGGCCATCTTTATTCAAGTTGAAGGTTTGGCTGACTGAGTTCTGAAAACCTCAGGCTGTGACTTCTGTTTTTCCAAGTGGTAGACATTGGGCAAATTTGCTTTTACTAATCTCCCTTATTCAATTTCTCATCTGAATTGTTGGGTGGGTTCTGCTTGGACCAGTCTCAAGCTGATTATTCCTGCTCTCCCCAGATACCACCTATTTCTCTCCCCACCCAGTTCCTTACTGAGCCACTCCAGATCCACTGGGTCTTGAAATTGAAGCTCTGGGAAGACCCAGGAGTGCTCAGAACCCCTTGAGGACATTTCTCAGGAGTAGCTTCTTGGAGCTTGTTTTTCTACTTCTATTGCACCACCTCAGGCCAGGCTCCATCCCTCAGAGTGTGCTGTGGACATTGGGAACTTTCTCAGTTCTATAAGGTTGTGTGTGTGTGTGTGTGTGTGTGTGTGTCTGTCTGTCTGTCTGTCTGTCTGTCTGTCTGTCTGTCTGTGTGTATCACAACTGTTAATTATAAGCCATACCTGTAACCCCAGACCTCAGGACGCTGAGTTAACAATTTTCAAAACAATGTCTAATATATAAAATGGAACGCATAAACCACGTATTAAGTGAAAACCTAAGAAAATTAAATCGGCACGGTGGTGTATAGCTGTAGCTGCCGCACTTGAGAAGCAAAAGCAGGAGGCTCATGAGTTCAAGGTCATCCCTGGTCAGTCTGGACTACATGAAACTCTGTCTCAAAAAAAAAAAAAATGAAGATAAATTTATCATTAGTTTGTGTTCCTCCTCCCAAGTGCTCACCCTGCTGACACCCATTAATTTTTCAGAAGGCTGTGACTCACTAACTTTTGAACACAACACCACACTGTTTCAGAACATGAAAGCAATAAAAAAAAAAAAGCTAGAGTAATAGCCTGGTTGGCAATACAGTGTAGGCACGGAAGCAGCCGGAATCTCCACACAGTCAATAATAATAAAGTAGAGTCCAATCTGGGAATATGTGAGGGGTTGCAGCTCTGACTGAGTCCCTTTGTCAATTTTTTGGTCTTTGAGTAGACAGAACCAGTTTTCTTGGGAAAACCCTGAATCTCATCTTTGACGGAACAGACAGAAATAACACACTAAAAAAAAAAAAAGTACCCACATGCACTTTCCCTTAGAGCCAGGTATGGTGATAACATCTCTCTGACCTCTGGACTTATGCTCTATCTCTGATTCATTGAATATATTCAGAGAGCCAATCAGTACTCACTATAGTAAAACGCCCAGCCCTGTGCTGTTCAGTTCTCTCCCTGGCTGCAAGGGTAATGAGCCCCACAGGCCTTGTTCAGCCAGGCTTGATGGCTTGCTCAGATACTTCCAGCACTTGAGAAACTGAAACAGGAAGATTGGAAGTTGCAGGCCAGCTTTGGCCCTGTCTGAAAAATATGGTGCTGGAGGGGCCTGAGATGTGTCTCAACAGTTTAAAGCATTTTACGCTCTCACAGAGCACCCAGGATTCAGTTCCCAGCATTCACAAGGCAGCTTACCACCCCTCTGTAACCCCAGTTTCAGGGAATCTAATGCCCAGTTATGGCTTCTGGGGTCATCAGAGTTAAGTCTCAAACCCTGGGACAAATGGCTGAGGTGCCTATTTAACATATCAAAGGTGACAATGGCCAGGTTCTCCCCATATCCCTCAGGTCCTACCTTTAACAAAGTCCCCTTGGCTGGCATACACCCCCTACCTGGCTTCCTACCCAAAACTTCTCCAACCCAGCTGCCCTTCCTTATATAATCCAACTATTTTGGTTACCCTTCTTCTCTGGGCCTCCAGGCTGCTCCATCTGGTTTCCCTCTGCCCCCTTTCCTTCTCCCCACCTTCCACACATGGCTCAGGGTCATGACCACTCTGGACTCTCCCAGATGTCCCTGCCTCTGGCTATGTTCTTCCTTTATCTACAATAGACTTTCTCCTCCAACACACCTAAGAACAGGTGTGCCCGTTCCTTTGTATTTGTCTTCTTAGTCAAGCAGAATTCATCCAGTCTATGTACATATATGTACACAGATCATTCATACACATCATTGTTTTTTATTTGGAGGAGGTCGTTGTTGCTTGTTTGTTTGTTTCTTTGTTTGTTTCTTTTCCAGAGTTCCCTTGTGAATCCCCGGCTATCCTAAAACTTGATCTGAAGTGTTTGGGGATGTCTTTGTGCACTATGTATTCAATTGTTCATTTCTGTAGCCAGAAATCTGGCTGGAGTCCAGACTTTGATACTGTCACTTTTATGAAGCATTCTGAGTCACTATTTTGTAAAATGTTGTTCTCCATCACCTGATTGGTCAAATAAGGAGCTGAACAGCCTATAGTTGGGCAAGAGAGGAAAAGGCGGGACTTCTCTGCCCCGAGAATGATACCAAGCAAGACTAAGATGATAGGTAATGGGCCACGGGGCTGGAAAGTAGGCTGGGAAATAATCTAACACCAGCATTGTGAGGTTAGAATAGCTCAGAACCTGCCCAGCTATAGTGACTGAAGCCTATTAATAAATATAACAGTCTTCGTGTCATTCAAAACAAGTGTAGACATACAACAGCCATTACTTTTACACTGTGGATAAGGCTAGCCTGGAACTCAGAGATCTCCCTACCTCTGCCTCCTGAGTAAAAATCAGTATACTTTTTTATGAAGCTGGGCTAGCAGCTGAAGAGATGGCTCAGTGGTTAAGAGCATAGGTTTTTCCAGAAGATACAGGTTTAATATTCAGCACCTCCATGTTAGCTCACAACCATTTGCCAATCTAATTTCAAGGAATTTGATGCCCTCTTAAGTCCTCTGTGAGCACCAGTCACATATGCAGTGCACAGACATACATGCAGACAAAACATCCAGACTTATGAAATTTAAAATAATGATTTTTTTTTAAAAAAATAAATAAATTTAGAGTTGGGCGTGGTGGTACACATGCCTTTAGTTCCAGCACTCAGGAGGCAGAAGCAGGCAGATCTCTGAATTCAAGGCCAGCCTGGTCTACATGGAGAAACCCTGTCTCAAAAAAAACAAAAACAAGGAGGCTGGAGAGATGGTTAATCAGCGGTAAAATGCACTGACTGTTCTCCCAGAGGTCCTGAGTTCAATTCCCAGCAACCACACGGTGGCTCACAACCATCTGTAATGGGGTCTGATGCCCTCTTCTGGTGTGTCTGAAGACAGCTACAGTGTTCTCATATAAATAAAATAAATAAATCCTTAAAAAAAAAAAAGACAAAAAATATTAGAAATTTATGCTGAAGACAGAGCTCAATTGGTATCGTGTTTGCCTATACAGCACAGCTTGGCCTTCAGTACTCAGTGTCACATAAATCCGGGAGATGGGAGATGGAGACAGAAGGATATACCTTTCAAGTTCATTCTTGGTTATAGCTGCTTTGAAGCAGGAAGCCAGCCTCAGATACACCATGAAGAGCTCCAGTGGGTCCAAGCATGACAAACAAGAAACTAGCAGACCTTTCTCTTCCCTCTTTCTTCCAAATCATAGATTACATTCCTTCTTTTTGTTGTTTTGGTTTTTTTTTTTTTTTGAGACAGAGTTTCTATGTGTAGCCCTGGGTGTCCTGGAACTCACTCTGTAGACCAGGCTGGCCTCGAACTAGGCTGGTCTCGAACTCAGAAATCTGCCTGCCTCTGCCTCCTCCCAAGTGCTGGGATTAAAGGCGTGCGCCACCACTGCCCGGCATAGATTACATTCCTAAAACTAGCCACCAACATCTATTCCCTTATTGGACAATACCTCCTCCTGATGCTGACCACCAAGGTCTAGCTATCAATATACAGAAGTGCAGCAATCAAAGGCCCCCTTTTGGCTCATCTGATTAACCTGTCCAATCAAAATTAAACATCTCACCCTAACATGGGGTTTCCCCTTTTCCCTTTATCCCTCTCCACATTTTGCCTATGAGCCAGGTCTGTCTCGTCTCTATCCAGAGACAGTCCTTTGTGCCATGGGGCAAATATCCCTTCCCCTTCCCCCTTACCCTATGTTTCCTGTCTTTGTCTCTCAGTTCTTGCCCTTTGTCCCATTGGGGCAAATAAATGTTCCTTGTGCTGAGAACTTGGTCTTGATGTATCCTGTGATGATTCTGGTCCTTTTATACTAGATCTGGCAAAAAGAGGAGGAGGAGGAGGAGGAGGAGGAGGAGGAGGAGGAGGAGGAGGAGGAGGGATAAGAGGAGAAGAAGAGAAGCAGCAGCAGGAGGAGGGTGTAGAGATGTACCAGTCAGTGTAGTTCTTACCATACAAGCAAAAGGACCTCAGTTTGTGTTACTCAGTGTTAGTTACTTTGTCTCTTTAGATCCTAGAATCTACGTAAAAAGTCAGGTGTAGTGGCATGTATCAATAACCCAAGTGCTGGAAGGGAAAGACAGCGAGGAACCCTGAGGCTTGGTAGCTAGTCATCTAGCCCAGTCAGTGACGTCCAGGTTTAGCAAGAGACCCTGTCTCAAAAACTACGGTGGAAAAGAAATTGAGGAAGACACTTGACATCAAACTCTGACCTCCAAACACACTTCGAGAGCACACACACACACACACACACACACACACACACACACACACACGCACATGTGAACATGCACACAGGGGCAAGAAGGGGAGGAGTAATTGTCTATAAAAGATTTTCAGTGGGAAAATTACCCTATCCAAATTGGAGTTAGTTTGTTTGTAACAGTAACACGTTAACTAACATAGTAAACTAACATTTCACTAGTTTGTAAGTTTGTTTAGTAAATTTATTTAGTTTGTTTTGAATAGTTCTGGTAACTGAATCCAGAACTTCATTCATGCTGGGCAAGAGTTTAAGCGCTGTTCTATTTATGCTCAACCCTCTTCTTACATTTTATTTTAGACAGGGTCTTACTAAGCTACCCAAGCTGACCTTCCACTCCTTCTGTAGCCAAGGATGGCCTTGAACTTTCCATCATCTGGCCTTGGGCTCTAGACTAGCTAGCCTGTCCTATCAGGTCCCTAGTCTGAATGGCTTTAAAAAGAAATTCTCTCCCGGCATTCAGGAGGCTGAGGCAGGATAATTTCCTGGAGTTCAAGGCAACCCTGGGCTACAGAGTGAGTATGAGGCCAGACTGAGTTATAGTGAGAGACCCTAACTCAACCAAGAAAAGAAGAAACTCTCTAAGTAGCTTGGAACTTGGATGGTTGGTGGAAATGGAGGACTCGAGAAGCCTTATCTACAGACTGTACTGAGGAACAGTCTCTGTACAGGTCTTGCTCCAGGGCACCAGACTACCCACTCCTTCAAGGAAGGAGTTGAAAATGTGCTAAGGGGGTCACAGTTGCCAATGATTGCTTCCTTCAAGTCATGTGACTGTGTTAGCAGAAATGAAGATGTCTAAGGAAACATTTGTGTCCGCCTGTTGGATATCAGATGTTTGAAATAAAACCATTCCCAACCCCCAAAATTGAAATTTTCTCATGATATAATCATGCTGAGAGAAGAAGTTTGAAACCTGGTACAGGCAGGTGAACTCGTCTCTAGGAAAGAGGTATCACCCAGTTCTGACAGCTTGTCAGACAGCCTTACAGTAGCAACCAGAGCAGAGACACTGATGCTGGGCAGGACCACACCTTGACCAGGGCTGTTTAGCTGTACATGCCTCTTGCCTTCTATTTAAATCTGATCATGTCAGGACCCAGAAGAGGAGCTTGAGGAGGGAAATGGGGCAGGAGTCCTCTCTGTTCCACAACCCACTGTGATCACTTTGAATAAAGGTCCTTTGTGTTCTCTCTCTCTCTCTCTCTCTCTCTCTCTCTCTCTCTCTCTCTCATTTTTTGGATTGGGAAGGGTAAAACAGCATCTCACTATGTAGCCCTGGCTGTCCTGGAAGTTACTATGTAGACCAGGCTGGCCTGGAACTCACTCTGTAGATCAGGCTGGCCTGGAACTCAAAGATCCACCTGCCTCTGCCTTAGTACTGCCACCACTGCCTGGGTCCTTTTTCTTTTCTTAAGTGTTAGTTACTTTGTCTCTTTAGATCAGAACCTGGTCTCTGGCCCTGACAACTACAGTTATCTTGTAAATGTTACACCGTTCTGCATACTGGGATGGAAGAGATACTGCTAATATGCTCTGGAAGTGTTTCCTTATCTTAAAGTGCATATATATTCCTAAATATATTTTTTCAGCTATAGAAATTTGGGGGTTATGGTAGCATAATCCAGCAAAAACTGATGAATACACGTGACTAAAGCTGCTGAGTTCCCTGAGACATCTGCCTGGAGCTGGGCCAGCAGGAGGAGATCAACAACAAAGGATGCTGAACACTAACTCAGGTCCCATGAAGATGTCTAGAAGTTGCTGACTTAACCAGCCCTGGGAATGCTCGACCTCTGAATGGTTCATCCCATTATGTAATACATTCCTTGCAGTTTTAATTGTAAAATGTTGGTTCGATCGAAGGTTTCTGTTACGTAAAGTCAAAAGCATCTTGACTAAAACAGACGGATGACCTGGACGAAAGTGAAATCCTGACACATGGCACAGCATGCATAAGCCTGGAAGACATCATGCTGAATAATGGGAGCCCATTACTGCAGGCAAGGGCCTCAAGCTTTTGGGAAGGAAAAAATACATATACATACACGTATACATGTATATGTGTATGCATATGCATACAGAGAGAGAGAGAGAGAGAGAGAGAGAGAGAGAGAGAGAGAGAGAGAGAGCTTGTAATCCCAGCACTGGAGAGGCTGAGGGTGAGATAGGAGGATTCCTGGGTATATACGTATATATATAATTTCTGACATCTACCATTTATATATACCTGCTTTTATATACATATATTATATCATTTTGGCTTACATGTCATCAACAAAGCCTGTAATATTGTCTGATGTCAATGTGTGGGGAAACCTGCTCCTTAAAGACTGCCAACAGGCAGCATGTATGTGAAGAAAGAGGCAGACACTGGGGAACAGTAATACCTTCTATCATTAATGCCTTTACTACATATCTTCTCCCACCCACCCACCCACCCACCAGAGTGAATGTACAGTAGCTCCTGCTACTTGTAACATAATATCCAAATACATTCCTCTAATCCAGAGACTTAGGAGCAGAAAGACAAGCAGGTGTTGTGTGCTCTCTCTCTCTAGTCCTCATGTGACATCTTTTGAACAAAACCTGAGAAACAGGCTTGGTAGCACGCGCTTACAGGACAGCACCTCTCAGCACTTAGGGAGTAGAGGCAGGAAGATCAGAAGTTCCAGGTTGGGGCTGGAGGGATGGCTCAACGGTTAAGAACACTGACTGCTCTGCCAGAGGTTCCGAGTTCAATTCCCAGCAACTACATGGTGGCTCACAACTATCTGTAATGGGATCCGATGACCTCTTCCTGTTTCAAAAAATAAAATAAAATAAAATAAAATAAAATAAAATAAAATAAAGGCGTTCCAGGTTATCCTCTGCTGCTTACTGAGTTGAGGGCAGCCTGAACTACATATGACCTCGTCTCATAAACAAATAAACAAAAAACCAGAATGACCATTGGGATTGATACTGAGCTTCATACCGAAAGAGCCTGTAGCCCAGGACAACCAGGAACCTTAGGCCTGTAATTATGCCGGGCGCAGGAAGCCTCGCTTGCTTCAGTCTCCCAAAGCTGCCCGCTGTTATCATTTTCCAAGGGTCTTGGCTTTCTCATCCAGAATGATCCTTTGATTACAATCATGCACCCTGGCAACATGTGGCAAATACTTGTTAAGCCTTTATTCCTGCCCACAGAGACTGTTTTTCAACCTCCACGGTCCCCTTTCACCCAGGCCGGTTTCTCCTCGGTTACACAACACTCTTGAAAGCACGGACAGTGTCTGTCGCTCCAGGCAGCCCCACAGACCAGCCAACGTATCTGTAATTCTGTTCTCGGCCGGCATAATTACTAAGGAACAATCTAGAAGTCCTAAGTTATTTCCTCCATGAGTCCAAGATTCCTCCAAGATTAACTTCTACCTGGTCATGCATGTGACTCAATGCATTTCTGAATTTCCAGACTCTCTTTGTTAGAGGAAAGCAACAGTTGTATCCCTTGCCACAAACCACAACTCTCTCTCTTCCCATTCCCTGCTTGTTTAGCCAATTCTTTTTCCAGCTCATTTCTTGCTTATAGAAAGAATCCTGCCCAGCATGGTGGTCCACACCTCTAATCCCAGCACTCAGGAGGGAGGGGCAAGTGGATCTCTGTGAGTCTGAGGTCAGCCTGCTCTACAAAGTGAGTTCCAGGACAGCCAGGGCTACATAGATAGTTTGTTAAAAAATCAATCAATCAATCAATCAATCAATCAATCAATCCTGTCACATATATCTAAAAGCAGCCTGTAGCTCAGGCTGGCCTCAACTCAGTAAGTAACAAAGGCTAACCCAAAACTTCTGATCCTTCTGCTTCTACTTTGTAAGTGGTAAGAGGTGCTAGCCTGTAAGTATGTGTTACCAAGTTTGGCACTCAGTTGGCTCAAATCAATATTTGCTGATTAATCTGATCTCCAAGTGGCTGAAAGACTCACCAGCAGGTCCCAAAACGAATGACACTGTGTTTTGTTTCCTATTACTCAATAAGTCTATTTTTCTCTTGATATTTTTTTTTTTTTTGCCAATACCGCCTGGAAGCCAGGCTGGCTAAGAACTAACTCTCTGTGTCAGAACTTCTGGTCCTCCCAATCCACTTCTCCAGCGATGAGATCACAGAAGCACGAACCGCCACACCCACTTGAGCTTTGTTTTGCAGCACCGAGGGCTTTGTGCATGCTAGACAAACTCTTCACCCACCAAACTATGTTCGCAGCCCATGTTAGCCCATCCTTAAAGCATGTGTTGTTAGGGAGACGTTGTTCTTGTAATAGACAACCTTCCTCCCACCAAACCCACCACACTCTTGATTTTGTTGCAGGAAACAAAGTGTTCATGTCTCTCTCAGAGTATGTGTCAAATACGTGATTTGGTTTGGCGCCTTACTTCTCGGTGTTGTCGGTCCTGACTGAAGGGGGCTCCATGTCTTTCTTGGTCTCATGGTAGGAAGAGGAGAGAAATAAGTAAACTTTAGCCAATTCTTTTTCCAACTCATTTCTTGCTTATAGAAAGAATCCTGCCCAACATGGTGGTCCATACCTCTAATCCCAGCACTCAGGAGGCAGAGGCAGGTGGATCTCTGTGAATTTGAATCCAGCCTGGTTTACAAAGTGAGTTCCAGGACAGCCAGGGCTACATAGACAGTTTGTATATGTATGTAGTGTGTGTGTGTGTGTGTGTGTGTGTGTATGAAAAGAGAGAGAGAGAGAGAGAGAGAGAGAGAGAGAGAGAAAGAATGAGAGAGATGGGAGTTGTATGAGTGGATATGTGAATGGAAGAGTAGGTGGATGAGAGAGAGAGAGAGAGAGAAAGAGAGAGAGAGAGAATGAGAGAGATGGGAGTTGTATGAGTGGATATGTGAATGGAAGGGTAGGTGGATGGGTGGATGGGTAGATGGAGGAGTGTGTGGGTGATGGATGGATGGATGGATGGATGGATGGATGGTAGATGAATGGGTGGGTAGGTGGGTGGATGGTGGTTTGATGGATGGATGAATAGATAGTAGATGGAGGGGTGGTGGATCCATTATATATATATATATATATATATATATATATATATATATATATATATATCTCCATTAT
>JANHMN010000019.1:41279589-41322089 GCA_030674055.1 Rhabdomys pumilio
ATATATATATATATATATATATATATATATATATATATCTCCATTATGTGTGTGTGTGTGTGTGTGTACACACACATATAAACACACACTATATACATATATATATTCATCTCTCACATCTTCCAAGTGCTGTGATTGAAGGCATGTCCCACCACACTTAAGTACATAGTAGCTTTTTATGCTTCCAGCCATATTGACAACTGCCCATTTTCCACTGACCAAAGTAAGATCATGCAATCAGGTTCAATATCAAGGCCGTAGGGACATCTAGTCATGTGCAGGAGCTACTTCAGGGCAACGATGGGCGCACATTGCTGTCACAGGAGCAAAGCACAAATGCTGGGAAACACTCATGGATACTCACAACAGGCCATTGAGAATGTCGTTGTTCAAGATGGCTGGCCTGAAATTCTCCATGGGGATCAGGCTGGCCTCAAGCTGCCTGCCTTTGCCTCCCAATTGAGATTTAAAGTCACAAAACTCACTGGGTCCAAAAAAGCTATTCTACAGGGGTATCTCTCCCCATCTCTCTTCCCCCGCCCCCTCTCTCTCTCTCTCTCTCTC
The DNA here is from genome assembly GCA_030674055.1 of Rhabdomys pumilio. NCBI lineage: Eukaryota > Metazoa > Chordata > Mammalia > Rodentia > Muridae > Rhabdomys > Rhabdomys pumilio. The sequence goes on from JANHMN010000019.1 coordinate 41,280,154, forward strand.
TCTCTCACACACACACACACACACACACACACACACACACACAAATACAGGGGAGACCAGAATAGACACAACAGGATCAGGACAGCAGTAGAGTCAGAGAAGGTACTCAGAAGTTCCATTTTCATAGTCTGTTATTATAAAACAGAAAATTATCCAGAATTACCAATGACTACGGCCAGGATTTCATAGACAGCAAGGCATGTGGAAGGCGGGAAGTCCAAGTTGACTGGTTAGAAATGGACCTGGAAATCAGACGTGAAAAGTGAGCTGAGCCATTGCCTTGGGCAGTGGGAGCTGAAGAAGGGGAGGCCACCTAAAACAGTGACCCTCCGCCTTCCTAAGGCTGAGACCCTTTAATACAGTTCCTCATGTCGTGCTGACCCCCGACCTCAAACATTACATTCGTTGCTACTTCATAACTGTAATTTTGCTACTGTCATGAATCATAATGTAAATATCTGTGTTTTCTGATGGTCTTAGGGAATTTCTGTACAAGGGTTTTTGGATCCCCAGAGGGGTCACGACCCACAGGGTGAGAAACCCTGACCTAGAGAAACTTCGTGGAATGAGAAAGGCAGGGGACAGAACCCTGAGGAGCTCCTGTATTCTGGAAGGCTATGAGAAGAGGAAACCGTGGAAGGATGTGAGGAATGCTCGTATCCTAGAAGCCATAGTGGATTGTAGAAGAGGACAGTCACCCCTGGACTCTTAAGTGGCTTCCCTGCTTAGGTGACACATGAGCATTGTTAGTAAGTCTGAGACTCTGTTCATCATTTCTCCTTTAAGTCTTCTACTTCTGCAATGCTGTGCCCCCATGCAGCTAAACTGGGGTTTCTCTGGGTTCATCCTAATGGTCAACATCCATTCCCTATTTCTTCCTCCTTCCCATCAGGGCCGTTGTTCTTGAGACCTGCATTCACCTGCCTCTGCACATCCTTGTGCTTCATGGAACTCCCTGCCAACCCCAGAGGAGGGTCCTAATTAGTCTACTTTAATCACAGTGTCTCTGTTCCTCTTGCTAATGTCTGGTTTGGTTGTGGTCATGTGACTCATTGTAATATAAGGGAAGTTATGAAAGAGTCTTCTGGGAAAGGTTTTCTTGCTTCTGTGGGAGTGGGAGCCGTGTGGGAAGAGGCCTTCCCTCCCTTCTTCACTTGAGCATGGCTGTGGAATTCACTAACCACAGCCTTTTATGCTGCAGAAGAGGACCCTGTGGGTAACAGGAGTAATGTCTATAGTGAAGTCTCCAAGTGAAGAACCTTCTTCCTGATGATGCTCAAGGGTGTTGAGGATATTTGATCATACAGTGAGCCCCAAGACTGTGTCTCTAGGTATGGCTCAGACCTTAACTCACACCTTTAATCCCTCTGGCTGGAATACAGACATGCCTTTAGTACATATCTTTCATCCCAAACAATGAAGGTAAAGTTAGTTTGTAGAAGGGAACATCCGCAGGGCAGTGGTGGTGCATACCTTTAATCCCAGCACTTAGGAGGCAGAGACAGGTGGATTTCTGAGTTCGAGGCCAACCTAGTTCGAGACCAGCCTGGTCTACATAGTGAGTTCCAGGACAGCCAGGGTTACACAGAGAAATCCTGTCAAAAGAAGAAGAAGAAGAAGAAGAAGAAGAAGAAGAAGAAGAAGAAGAAGAAGAAGAAGAAGAAGAAGAAGAAGAAGGGAACATCCATGTTTCAAAGTGATGTCTAACTGAGTGGCAGACAAAGTGACGAATCAGAGAAAGATTTAACAGAACAAGATACGACCAACTCTCACGAGAATAGAAAGGAAAGGAAAGCAAAGCTATAAGAGGAAGCAATTGAGAAGGGGGGGGGAGAAGAAAGCAGTTTTACTGGGAGAGTTTTGTAGAGACAGGTTAAAGCGAGTACAAGCTAGACACAGGCAAAGACAGAATGAGCCAGAGAATGAGAAGGTGCTAAAAGGAAGGAGCTAAAAGATTAGAAAAGATTGCTAGAGTTAGTTTAACAACAAACAGAGCCAAAAATCAGAGGCTGAGAGAGAAGCCAGATTGAATCAGTCAACTTGGAGAAGAGTTTGAGCCAGAAGAGCTGAGTTGAACCAGCCAGCCAGAGTACAGAAAGAACTAGAAAGGGTGAGCTTATTCAACAGCAAATCTCAAAGGCTGAAAACATTTTAGGCCTAGATTAGATTGTGAGGGAGGCTAGAAACTTCCAGGACTAGGCCTAAGTTAGCGGTTTGAGGCAGTAAGTCTCCAAGAGGTCAACTGCATCAGGAGAATAAAAGTTACTGTTCCACATGAGTTCCTCTTCTCCACTGCCTACACCCCTTCCCCAGATGAACAGATCAGAGGCTGAATGTGGTGTAGAACCTCAGGATGGGCCATCCTTGACTGACCATGAACCAAAGGTGAAGAAGGGAGGGCCTCTTCTATTAAGGAATATGTAACAGGGCATTCCCAAGTGAGAGGTTGGCTGGGCCAATGAGGGCAGCTGCTTCTTCCTGCTCCCAGGGAAATCCACAACAAAAGAGCCATATTTACATTCCTTTGCTCTGTCTGCCTGTCTCCTAATGCACATACACACACGCACACACACACACACACACACACACACAAGCAAATACAGCTACTCTGATATTACTGATGTGAAATACAATGATAATCAAATACTCAAGCCCCAGAGGTCATTCTGGGAAAAACAAGGTGACAAATAATTCCATTCAGAAATGTAGTTTTATAAGAGAAAAGTACTCAAGGCAAGGCTGTGACTGGGTCTTGAGGAGGGAAGAAGAAAGCATTAGACAGAAAATGGTACAATGGCCAGGCGGTGGTGGCGCACGCCTTTAATCCCAGCACTTGGGAGGCAGAGGCAGGCGAATTTCTGAGTTCGAGGCCAGCCTGGTCTACAGAGTGAGTTCCAGGACAGCCAGGACTACACAGAGAAACCCTGTCTGGAAAAACCAAAAAAAAAAAAAAAAAAAAAAAAAAAAAAAAAAAAAAAAAAAAAAAGAAAGAAAGAAAGAAAGAAAAAGAAAATGATACAATGGATGAAAAACAGCAATACAGTCTTCAAGGAACTTCGAGGTTTAACCTTTAAAACCTGGAGAATAGCTTCATTTAGAAGAGAATGAGGGGGGAGAGGGATAGCAAAGAGAGCCAGAGAAGCCTCTTTAGAGCATATCCTGAGGTAATCCCCTAACAGAGGAAATGGCAGAGATATATAAGCAACCTTCCTGCCTCACACCTTTCTCTCCACATGCTGGTCTAGCTCCTGCCCCTCAGGCTAACCTCAGGCTGCCTCTGGGAATCCATTTCTGATACCCCTCAAGCTGTCTCCTAACCTTTTGACCAACCACATGGATCCCCATTGTAGGAAGGATTGTACCATAGTGTAAGTTTTTTCCTTTGGCTTTTGCAGGAAGGTGGGGAAGTTCATGACCCTCCCAACAGTACTCAACAAATCCTAAGTTTGTTTGTTTGTTTAAGATTTATTTACTTTATTGTATGTGAGTACACAGTTGCTGTCTTCAGACACATCAGAAGAGGGCATCGGATCCCATTACAGATGGTTGTGAGCCACCATGTGGTGGCTGAGAATTAAACTCAAGACTTGTAGAAGAGCAGTCAGTTTTCTTAACCTCTGAGCCATCTCTCCAGCCTGGACACTAAGATTTTTAATGAATCTGTTCATCCTGTGATTTGCCAGGAATTAAAACAAACAAACAAACAAACAAACAAACAAAAACAAAACAACTCCACCATTTGGGGCCAAATTTAAAGCAAGAATGTATTAAATATTAAAAATATTTAAAATAGAAAATAGAATAAATAAAAATAGAAATAAATAAATAATAAATAAAATAAAAATAGAATGGCCTCGTGCCAAGTTTTGTAGATGCTTATAAGGACAAAGGTATAGGCCACCATTATTTCCCATGAGGCATTGCTATTTCCCAAGAACTACATTTCCCAGCATTCCAGGAAGAAGTAACCAAGTAAGGTTCCTGGCAGGTGGGGGTTACAGGTTAATTTTGGGAATTACAAACCCTGCTAAAGTTATGTTTTATCTAAGCAACCCCTTGTCTTAGTCACTGTTCTATTTCTGTGAAGAGACACCATGGCCAAGACAACTCTTATAGAGGGAAGCATTTAATTGGGGGTTTGCTTTCTACTTTAGAGGTTGGTCCATGATCATCACGGTGGAAAGGAAATGGGCATGGAGCTAGAGTAGTAGCTGGGAGCTTTACATCCAGATCCCAGGCTGGGGGGGGTAGGAGGGAGGGGAGAGGGAAGGAGAGAGAGGGGAAGGGGAGAGGGAGGGAGGGAAGGAGAGAGGGGGAGGGAGAGGGAGGGAGGGAAGGAGAGAGGGGGGAGGGGAGAGGGATAGAGGGAGGGAAGGAGAGGGGAGGGGAGAGGGAGGGAGGGAAGGAGAAAGAGGGGGAGGGGAGAGGGACAGAGGGAGGGAAGGAGAGAGAGGGGTAGGGGAGAGGGAGGGAAGGAGAGAGAGGGGTAGGGGAGAGGGGGGGAGGGAAGGAGAGAGAGAGAGAGAGAGAGAGAGAGAGAGAGAGAGACTGGACTTGACATGGGCTCTTGAAACCTCAAAGTCCACCCCCAGAAACACACTTCCTCCAAAAGGGATGCAGCCTGGGGTTCTACTTAACTTCAGGATTCATGGTCCATCAAGGGGACATGTTCTCAGTTTGAGACTCTGCTCTGGCTCTCCCACGGTTCCCCTTCTCTCTGGGCACCTTAGATCCTCTCTCAAGAACTAGTATTATTTACTCTAGTGTCCAGTTAAGGCTTTTTGATATCGAGGAGGCCTTGGCTTCTTGCTTCACTAGATACCATGAATACTGAAAAGATCGTTTAAAATGTTGTGTAAGGGAAAGAGAAGTAGGTCAGTGGTTAAGAACACCTGCTGTTCTTCCAGAGAAACTGAGTTCAATTCCCAGCATCTCACATCAGGTGGCTCACCACTGAGGGTCCCACTCCCTCTCTGGCTTCCACCACAACTTACACATAATGGCATACACTCACAAGACACATGTGTATATACATAATAAAAGAAAATATGTTGGGGGTTGGTGTGTTGCTATGATACAAATGCTAAATTCTGAACCCTAAGATCTGGTTGCCTTCAGAGGAGTGCATTCTCATGTACCCCAGCCTTTGTTGTGTAAACCTTTTTCTCCAGTTTAAAGCTGTTTGGTTAATAAGAGACTAGAGCAGTAGAGAGAGAAAGGTGGGATTTGAGGATCGAATGAGGGGCAGGGTCTCAGGAGAGACCAAGGGGAGAGCGAGGAAGAAGATAGAGGATGAGGTTGCCATGAGGCTGAATGGATCGTGAGCACGTGGCCAGGACAAGTGGATCCAGACGACAGGCTGATGGAGCAGAAGCAGCCTGGGCAAGCCTCAAACAGCAAGTAACACAAGGAATATGGTTTGGATATAGGCAAGAATAGCGTAGAACCTGCCCAATCTGGGTTTACAGCTCATAAATAAAATACCAGATTTCTCAAGTCAGGCATGGTGGTACACACCCACCAACCATTATTGGGGGCTTGAAGACAGAGGATCAGGAGTTCAAAGTCATCCTCAGCTACACAGTGAATTTGAGACCAGCCTAGACTAAACAGGACCCTGTCTAAAAAGCAAAACAGGCTGGAGAGATGGCTCTTCAGTTATGAGTACTATTTTGCTTGGTTGAGTTTGTTTGTTTTTGTTTCTTTTGTTTTTGACATTTCTTTGTATAGCCCTGGCAGTCTGGGAACGAATTCTGTAGACCAGGCTGGCCTTGAACTCAGAGATCCATCTACCTCTGCCTCCACCTCCAGAGAGCTAGGATTAAAGAAAGGCACCCGCCATCACTGCCCGACTGAGAGCTGTTACTACTCTTGCAGATGACTCCCGTTAGTCCCTGCCACCCCTCCTCCCGCCCCCGAATCCCTCCAGCAGCTCCAGGAAATCCAGTATGTTCTAGCATCAGTGAGCAGTTGCCCCCACATGTACATACCCTCCATGGACACACATACTATTAAACTGCCTGCTCAGCCTCGCAGGTGCTCGGATTAAATGTTTGTATCACCATACCCAGCCGTTTGTTGTTGTTGTTTTTAATCTTAAAAAAAAAATTAAAACAAACTAAGCCCCCTGGACAGCAGTCTACAAAGTCTGCCATGTTTCTTGGGTCTCTCCTTCTATATAGACTTGGAAGCAATGTCCACAGCTTAGCGACACTCTGGCTCTATCAAAATGAGCATCTCCTGCGGCTTAGAGGGGCATCACTAATTCTCCATCTTCTTGAAGGAGCTGGCTGGTTTGCCTGAAAGCCACCCCCACCCCCCTTTCTTTACAACGGAAGACACAAAAGGAGAGAAACTTCCGAGGGAACGAAACTAAAAAAATGAGACACTCAGACCCTTTCACAAGTTTGTTTTCTGCAAATTATGGCAGAGGTACCAGGATCATTTTCCAAAGACCTGGAAAGGGGGAAATATAAATAAGGTGATTATGGCTAGCTAGGGCACGTGGGCTCAGAGGACCACCAGACAAACAAGGGTCCTTCCCTGGGAGCCAGGAGGGCAATGAAGGCTCTTCAGTGTCTGGTTACTCTGACCTCTGCACAGAAGGGAAGACAGTGTGGGGGACTGGGGGACAGATAGCAAATATCCCTCAAACATAAGGTGATTTAATACTTCCACTGACCATGCTGCAGATAAACTCACTTCTCCAAATGGCTAACCTTGGGTTTTTTCCACCCATGTTTATTGGTCTACATGACAACAGCAACATTTGTTGATAGCCAGATTCAATGACCAGGCTGTAGCAAGAGAACACAAACAACGGGGGCAGGATATGACAGTCAGGCCAGGAGTCTTTGCTCCTTCCATGACCACAGGGCAAGGGATCTAGGGTTCCCTGGAGGGCTTACTGTGGTGTTGGACCAGGCTGTATTTGCACCTTGGGCTGCTGGTGTTCCTTCCATCTCAAATCTTTGGAAACCTTTGAATGTGGTGGAAACGTGGCCAGAGACCAAAGCAGCAGCCCGGAGCCTGTGGCTGACTGGGTTTATTTTTAGGGTTATAGGAAACCTCCATCAAGCTTTTTGGTTTAGTTCTGAATCTCAGTTTCTCAAATGTAGGAGAGACAGGTCGCTGCAGTCACAGAGAGGAAAGTCTTCAGCTGGTGTTCCACTGATAAGCAACAGACAGAAAGCACTTGGTATCATGTCTGGGGTACACGCATGTGTGCCTGTGTGCCTGTGTCTGTGCATGCAAGCATGCATGCATGAGTGTGTGTGTGTGTGTGTGTGTGTGTGTGTGTGTGTGACTTCAGGTACATGTGTACAACAGTGCACTTGTGGAGGTCAGAGGTTAACTTTGTGGAAACACTTATCTCCTTCTATGGCAGGTCTCAGGTCTCTGACTAAATAAACAGGGAAAACAGAAAGAGCAAGCAGAGCTCCAGCTTCCATCTTTTTCTGCTTCAGCATTTATCTCTCTCTGCTTCCTGGATACAGATGCAGTGTGACCAGCAGCCTCACGCTCCTTCACCATAGCTGGACCACTCTTGTTACCATAACTTCTCACCATACTGAACCGCACCTGTAAACCGTGAGCCAGAACTACCTTTCCTGTCCTTTAGTCACCATGGTCAGTTATGATGTCACAACACCAAGTAACTTAAAAATTGTTGCTTAAAATAAAAAGCTATAAAGGACGGTCAGGAGGGACACGGGAAGATACCTAACATCACTACTCATCAGGAGAACTTTAGAAAGAACAATAATCCTAAGTGTTGGCAAAAAACACAGAACAACTGTAACTCACCTGCAGTGCCCGTGAGAACAAACAATAACGCTAGAACGTGTCACTGCTAGAAGACAGATGTACATACTCAGAGCACATCCCAGGAACCTCCCTCCCTATTCACCAAGAGAACCAAACGTGTGTACGAGGAAGGGCATGTGCAGGAATGACCACAGCAGCTTCACCCATGATAACTGAATTGATAACCCAAATCATGGTCTCCTGGTGAGCAGATAAGACCGTCTCACCACACGCAACGCAATGGAGTACTTACTACTCAGCCTCAAAAAGGAACGAACTAGGAAATACTCTGAGGTGAGCAAAACTTCGGTCATCCTGTCACATGAAAGAAGACAGACTCAAAATACCATCCCCGGTCTGATTCCATAATCATGAGAGATGGGTGTTTTTCTGAGATCAGAGAGAAGGGCTTATATCGACATGACAGAGCATTTCAGAAGGATGAAAATATCTTTGGCAAACCAAATATACAATTGCTAAGATGCCCTAAATGGTCAGAGTACATGGGTGAATCTTACATTGAGCTATTCCCCCATATAAGGGTACTCCAAAAATTTAAATATAGATGTAGATTTACAATGTAAATATAATTTACAATGTAAATTTAAATGTAGACATACATCTACACTACACAAACCGAACATGTGTCTCCCATACAGTTAAAATGCTTTGCTTTTTCTTCTTTGCTTATCTATATTTTGTGAAATTTCCACCATGCTTCTTCAGGGGAGCATTTGTAAAGAAACAAGCAGCCAGCGATAATTGGGTTATTCACCAAGGAATCTGTTTTGCTTCAATATTGTTTGCTCGCAATGAAGCCGCGGGTCACCTCTTTCTCATCTGTCTTTTCTCAATGGCACTTCTGAAAGGTGAGCTGAGGAAAAGGACAGAAAAAGGTCCAGAGCCTAATAGCAATGCTTTGTCCTTCCAGCCTGGGGTTTGGCTTGCACCTAGTTTCGGGATGAATGCACAGTAGCTTAATGATAGGGGGGCTCCTGGCTGCTTTTGCCAGTTCCACCTTCTAGTCCAACCCAAGTCAGCCCATGAATCCTCCAGGCCCCTAGAGAAAGCTGGCGGCCCAAGGCTGGCCAGTCTGTGGTTTGTGGGCCATGGTGGGCACCGCCTTCCCTCACATTGGTCTTGGGAAGTCAAGAGCCCATTCATCTGTGGAGACCACTTGGAGAAGGACTACCCTTGTAGCACATGGCACGGAAGGACACGGTGTCCCTCTAAGAGCCCCCTTGGGGAGGGCTCTCAATGCACACAGGTCTCTGGATCCCTTTCCTCATCACAGACTGTTCATCTCCAAACTTTCCGTCCATGAAAGGAGCAGTCACCTCAGGAGACCTGACGGGTCACAGATGGAACACGGCTGCTCAGGTAGGTCTTCCTGGATTGTACTTGAGTGCTGCAGGTACAAGAGGCACAGTCAGACCCCCGTGTCGGGTCACAATGATCTCGTGAGGCTGACCAAGCTACAGTCATAAGAAGAGCATCGTACAAATACCTTGTGAATAGAACATATCATTTATTTTTTATTCTCTAGCCAAGAAGGAACGCAAAAGAGGGGGGTGCAGAGCAGCTGGGTTGAGCACAGGCTTGGTTACCCCTAAATGTCAAGTTGAGACAAGTGTTGGGGGGGTCTCCATCCTCGGGGCTCACGCGGGTATTATTTTCAAGACTTGGGTTTATCATTTAACACCACCCCATGCATACATAGTGACTTGTAACGGCCGGACCAGAAACAAGAACACACTGCTGAGGAAAGGTAACCACATAGACACACAACACACAACGGAATCGTCTCTAGCCACAAAAGGAACGGCATTCTGACCCAGGCAACAACATGAGTGGAACTTGAAAGGTGTGCCTGTGTCGTAAGCGTCACTAAAGGAAAAATACTGAGTGGTTTCATTTGTAGGGAAGGAACCACAGGAGTGTCGAATTCAGAGAGAAAGGACGGTGGCTGGGGGGGAGCAGGGAGGAGCAGGAAGGAGCTGGGAAAAGCAGGGAGGAGCTGGGAGGAGCAGGGAGAAGCTGGGAAGAGCAGGAAGGAGCTGGGAGGAGCAGGGAGGGCGAGTTGGATCCACAGTTTCCATTGAGGCTAATACAGTGCTAGAAAGAGTGTGTGTTACACTGTAACATGAATACTCAGTGCCCCCGAATCGTTCACTTTAAAACAGCTAATGGCAAAGTTTGTACACGGGTGTATTTTAACACCTGTACAAAGAAATAAGCCCCCAGCAATTCATACGCTGCCGGCTTTTTGAGATGTGCCTGTCAATATTCAGACCAAGCCTGTGGGCAGGCAGGTGCTGCCTCTGCTCTTACTCAAGTAAAGACGAGGATAATGGTTCACAGGGACTGCCACGCATGTCAGGTTTCAGCAACTATGGACTTTCAATGTGGAGAGTTTGGGGAGAGAGCAGATTGTAACTCCCCAAGCTCCCAGGGGTCACAGGGACAGGGTTGACACGGTCCTTGGTCTGGCCTATTTTTAGAGCCCAGAGTCACAAGTCTTCTGGGTAAACAGCCGGCAATTCTCAGGTCACTGTGTCATGCGTGTGATACTAATACAGCATTGAGGGCCTTGCCGAGTACCAGCTCAGACCACATCTCGCCTGCCTACACCGATAACTCCCAGGCTCCTGGAGCAGGCAGCACCTTACGGGAGTTTGGCAGATTCCTCAGTATACTAATATAGGCCGGAAGTCACAAGGCCAACACAATGGAGATGGTTTCCTGCCCGAACCCCAGTACTCAGATTCATTCCTTGGCATTGCTTTTCATCATTAGACAAGAAGTTTTGGGCTCTCCGCCCTGCCATGCCCACCTTCTCTGAAAGGCAGGATATGGTTCAAGCCATCCAAGGCAAGCCTAATCCAGACACTGCTGTCTGTGGCCCTGTGACCCTGGCCCTACTGGGCCTCAGTCGCTTTGTGAAATGGCAAGAACATTTTATGAGTCAGATGACAGTGTTCAGAGACATGCTTGGACGCGTACAACCAAACCAACCATGAGGCAGTTTCTTCTGCCGCCTTAGCCATTGCTTAGGACGGACCTGGGATCAGCAAAGGGCCAGCCAGAGTGTGTTAAGGAACCAGCAAGAGCTCAGAGCCCCAGATCCTGAAAATCTTTCCTTATTTATTTATTTATTTATTTATTTATTTATTTTTATTCCTAAGATTTCTGGCAACTGTGGTAACGGAGGTGAGAATGTGTCCAGGTAAGTGCACAGGAGGTGAGAATGTGTCCAGTTAAGTGCACATTATTGAAGCTGCAGGAGAAATCGGCAGGGGCAAGCTGTTTCCTCACCTCCTGGGGAGAAGCTTTGCTATGCAATTGGATGAGAGCTGAGGTGCATGCATCTGTCAAGATGATGGCAGGCCTACTGGGTGGCAGCTGGGATGCATGCAGGCTCCCCTGCTCTCCTCTGCTTTTAGGGTTCATGAGTCACACACTGTGGAAGGGTTTGTGTTTGCCTTGCAGGTCCCCACATCCCACCTGACTAGTTTCTCCTTTCCAGTAAGCAAAGAAGAAATGCCTGGACGAAGGTTCATGCTCACAGGCCCAGTAAGGTATTTCCAGAGGGGAGAGTTGGCATTCTGCTGTCTTCCTTAACCCCCTTGCCTGCCACCCATGTGCTGTTGGTACTGCCGAAAGCTCTGCCTGGCTTTAGGGTGGTGGAGGTAAGGGGAGGGGAGTCTCCCTTAGGCTCAACCCAGAGCGCCCCCCCCCCAATCTAAATGGACTCCCTAGGGTTCTTCTTGTAGCTGCTCAATTGTGATGCTGAAATGAATATGGCCCTGGACACTTCCCGGAATAAAACAAACCGAATAAAACACTGGCGCTGGCAAGAGTAGAACTTAGACGTTTCCCAGGAATTGAAGGGCCAAGGGGAGCTGCCTCGCCAACACAGCACTGGGGACTCTGTCACAGGGGCTCAGTGTGTAGACAGAGGTCACCTCTTCCTAACCACCCAGTGACACATGTTCCTGGGGAGACTCACTGGAATCTGGGTCAAGTGTGATTCCCAACGGTGAGACCTTGTCACCTCTTCCTCACTAGGTCACCTCTCCCTCACTGTCTTTCTCTCTCTCTCTCTCTCTCTCTTTTTTTTTTTTAATCAAGGAGGAACCTTGGCACCCTCTTCTAATACTGCTATTGTGCCCGGACATCCTAGTTAAGGGTCAGAGCCACAGGCTTACTGGGCCTCCCCTCTCTGGACCACCTCAAATGTTCCAGGCTGGGATGGTGAGGGGCATGTGGTTGCAGCCAGGCCCTTCCCCCAGGCCATCCTGGTGGGCCACACGCCCATTGCGCAATGGCAGCCGGCCAGGCCCTGGGACCCCGCTGCTGGGGCCAGACTCCGATGGCAAGCCCGAGTCGCTGGGTTGAACGTCCACCACCATCCGCCTTCGCAGGAGGCGGCCAGGGCGCTCGGAGTAGGCTTGCCTGTGGGCGGCCCATGGAGGCCAGCAAAGCTGAGCGCGGAAGGCAGCCTGGAAGCCGCGGCGGAAGTTCTCGTTGAAGTAGCCGTAGATGATGGGGTTGGCGCTGCTGTGGAAGAAAGCCAGCCAGTGTGCCAAGGGGAAGGCGTAGACGGACAGCAGGTGCAGCTGAAGCTCGCTCAGCTCTCCGTAGTCAATGAGCAGCAGCAGCACCCAGAGTGGCAGCCAGGACAAGGTGAAAAAGAGAGCCACCATGACCAGCATGTGCACCACGCGGGCCCTGCGGTGCGACGCGCGGCCACCCTCGGCCACCGCCTCCTCCGCTTCGCGCGCTGGACCGGGAGCTTGGCAAAGCTTGCGCGCGATGCGCGTGTACATCACCACGATGAGCGCCAGCGGGGCCAGGTAGATGTGCGCGAAGAGCACGGCGGTGTAGACCTTGCGCATGCCCTTCTCCGGCCAGGCCTCCCAGCACGAGTAGAGCGGGTAGGAGCGGTTGCGAGCGTCCAGCATGAAGTGATGCTCCTCTCGCGTGACGGTCAGAGTGACCGCCGAGGGACACATGATGAGCAGCGCCAGAGCCCAGATCACCGCGATGGTGAGCAGCGCCTTCCGGAGGGTCAGCTTCTCGCGGAAAGGATGCACGATGCAGCGGAACCTGCAGCCCGGGGGGGGGGGGGGGGGGGGGGGGAGGAGAAGCAGAGGAGTCTGGGAGGGTCCCTGGAGGCCCAGTGGGCCAGAGCTGACCTGGTTAGGGGCTACTGGAAGAGGACACCCGACATTCATCACCCTACTTGAGGCAGTTTCCGGTGCTGCTGACATACATCACTACACTTAGGCAGCATCCGGGGACAGCTTAGACACTAACCAGGTTAATTTACAAAGTAAATTGGTTTGTTACTTGCGAAGGAGGCAGCTCAGTTCGGCTAAATTGTTCTGGAGCCCAGGCTGGATTTAGGTGGATTTAGCTTAGCAGAAGAGATGAAGAGGAAGGAACGGCCTCTCTCTAGAGGCTTAGATCTTTATTTTAGGACGGGTTAGCTGGCAGGGTTAGTGTTCAATCCAGGACAAGCTCCTGAAGTTCCTATTTACCATATCAAAGCGGACCTGGCCACCAAGCTCTCCCAGCATCCCTCGGTCTCTACCTGTTACAGGGTATGGCTAGCTACTCTGAACTCTCCAGCCCTTCCGCAGCAGAGGCTCCTCCCTATATAATCCAGACATTTTTGGCGACCTCCCCCCTTCCTTTTGCACCTTTGTCCTCGTGGCTGTTGTACTTGGTTTCCCTCTCTCCCTTCCCCTCCCCCTCTCCCCACGTGGTTCAGGCCCATGACCACTCTGGACTTTCTGAGATGTGCCTGCCTCTTCTAGATATGCTTTCTCCTCCACCATACCTAGGAGCAGTCACAGGCTTTCCTTTAATTTCTTTTGCTTTTATTCCGTAGCGAGCATCTCAGCCAGTCTGTGGTGAGCACTCTGTACTTGGGAAGCCTGACTAGGCGAATATACAAAGGCTTTTTGAAAAACATTTATTTAGTGCTTAGCTCTCCCTCTCTCTTTCTCTAGCCCTTTCTCCCTCTCCACACAAAAGACAACTTGCGACAGTCAGCAATCTCTTTCTACCATGTGGTCCTTGCGCCTGAATCCAGGTCAAGTGGCTTGGCAGTAACACCTTTGTCCACTGAGCCACTTGACCAGCGAGCGCAACACAAATTGTGATTTTTAGCTGTTTACCGATTCCCCTGAAAACCTCAGGAGCTGGGATTGGGGAACCCAAGGGGGGGGGGCGGATCAGTGATGGCGCATATTGACAAGCCACCCCTGGGTCCTCTTAACTATTATTCTGAAGTGAGAAAAACTGTTAAATCCTGACTGGCCTTCCATCTAAACGTGAGGTCAGCCAGGCCCTCAGGCACTTACAGTACGTGAAGAAATTTTTGCTAACCTGCGTTTGTTCTGCGTCTGTAACCTCAAGCCTTTCTGCTTCCTGTTAGAGATACCTCGATCACACAACTGTGCCCTGTTCTTATTAAAAGTTTATGTCTTAGTGCTGGAGAGAGATGGCACAGTGGCTAAGAACAAAGACTGCTCTTCCAGAGGTCCTGAGTTCAATTCCCAGCAACCACATGGTGGCTCACAACCATCTGTAATGAGGGATCTGATGCCCTCTTCTGGTGTGTCTGAAGACAGGGATAGTGTACTCATATACATAAAATAAATAAATTTTTTTTTAAAAAAAGTTCATATCTTGTCATGCTTGCTAACAACCACCCCAGCGGGATGTCAATGGGAGTCACCAAACTTGGGGTTTTAACCTTTATAAACCCCCTGCTCACTCAGCTCTGGGCTGCCTCTTTAGACTTGTAGTCACACGTGTGCGAGCTCCGTGTGGCTCAGTAAAAACTTCAGATTCATTTAGCTTGCATCCTGCCTTTCAGCCCTTGGGTGAGAAGGGACGGTACAATAGCGCATACCTCACTGTAAGAAAGCAAGCATCCATCGTGCCTTTCCTTGTTAGACCTGCCCAGCAATAACTCTTGTCAAACCCTTATGTATCTATTTATTGTTTTAGAAATAGGGTCTCTAGCCTGGACTGCCCTCAAACTTCCTATGTTACAGAGGATAACCTTGAACTGCTAACCCTTCTGCCTCAGTTTCACCTTTCACCCTTAATTGACTTTAGGAAAAGTCCTCCAAGGTGTGAAGCAACTGGTATTAGATCACACAGCCACCAAGTAACAAGGACTACCTTGGAAATCCAGTTTGTCCATTCCCCTAGTCCCCCTTAGACTGGATTCTGTTAAAGCCTAACTTTGCATAGCCTCTCCTGAAACAGTAGGGAAAAACAAAACAAAAACCGTCTCCACCGTAATTATTCTGTGAAGGAGTTAAGGGGTTTTAGCATCTTCTTTTCTAAGTAGGCAGGGTTGGGAGCTGCTGGGGGGAGGTGGAGGCCATTCCCTGCAGTGGTTTAAATAAAAGCCATTGCTCAATCGCATGCTCCTGAAAGTGAGTGTCAGACAAGTGCCCGAGAGTGAGAGTGAGCGTAGATCGGTATGGGAATGGGTGACTGGAAGAGCCAGTCCCTCAAAGGCTTTTCTGGACTTTGGTTTCCTTATCTCCTGAATGGAGCCCATCCATCCATCTGTAATCCTCTCTGCTCTATGGGGTGTTAAAGATGAACAGAGACCACGGCAATCTGGAGGCATTTTTGAATGAAGGAAAACAGACAAACAAACAAAACAAAACAAAAATATACTTGGGCAGCAGAGGCAGGAGGACCAGGAGTTCAAGGTCAGGCTGGGCTATTTGATAGATACTCTGTCACAAACAAACAAACAAACAAACAAACAAAAACCATAAAACAAAAACACAATAAGAAAGAAAGAAAAGGGCTGGAGAGATGGCTCAGCGGTTAAGAGCACTGACCGCTCTTCCAGAGGTCCTGAGTTCAGTTCCCAGCAACCACATGGTGGCTCACAACCATCTGCAATGGGGTCTGATGCCCTCTTCTGGTGTGTCTGAAGAGAGAAACGGTGAATACATAAAATAAAGAAATCTTAAGATGGAAGGAGGGAGGGAAGGAGGGAGGAAAGGAAGAAGGAAGGAAGGAAGGAAGGAAGGAATTCTACTTCCCAAAATGCCTTCCCTCCCCCACCTGTATCAGAAAATAGAGACACCCCTCCTGAAGACTGCGGGGTCAGGTTCAATAGTTTGAGTGGAAGAGAAGAGGTATGCTCCCTTACAAGTCCACATGGCTCTTTAGAGCAGAATCTGCTTAGACTGCAGGTGTGCTAATGACTGCTGGCCACAGTCGCTCACCTGTATTCTGCCCTCCTGCCCACTCCGTTGTTCCAGCCTGAAAGCACTTGTCCCCTTTCCCATGGTCCAGCCATGCCTCGCTGCCTTAGCCTGTACCACCCTGTCTTTCTGGTTTCATAGCATCAGACTCTGGAGAACTCTCCAGAGAGCAGAGGAGTCCTGAAGCCGGTAGTACCAATCTGCAACTCAGTGGCAATCTCTAGGTGGAAGAAACTCCTGGGATGCTTTGGGAAGGCTTCCTGGAGGTGGTGGAGCTAGATAAACTAAGTATGACTGGGAGAGGTTTTATATCCTCATGTTATTCAGCAATGATAAGAACAAAGGTTGAGGGCTGAAGAGATGGTTCACTCCTGGAAAAACTAAGGCTCACAACTAAAAAGACAATAATAAAAATTAAGTTAGAAGGCTGAGGTTAAGAGCACTGACTGCTCTTTTAGAGGTCATGAGTTCAAATCCCAGCAACCACATGGTGGCTCACAACCATCCATAATGAGATCTGATGCCCTCTGATGGGTGTCTGAAGACAGCTACAGTGTACTTACATATACTAAGTAAAAACCTTTGGGCTGGAGTGAGCGGGAGAAGGGAAAGGGAAAAACAAAATTAAGTTAGAAGGGACAGCGGCTCCCATAACCCAACTATAGTTAGTGGCATTGTGGAGAGAGAGGTACCCAGTTTTGTCATGCCAGCTGCCTATCTCACGGAGGTAGGAGTCTGGACTGGACATAGATCATGCACAAAAGCCCCGAGTTCAATCCCCAGCACCATGTAAAATGGGACATGGTGGGGCATGCCTGGACCAGGCAGAGTGAGGAAGATCAGAAGTTTGGGGTTATCCTGGACTACATAATGGGTTTAAGGCTAGCCTAACAAAAGCAATAAAAAGGGACTTTGGTGGAGGCAGAGGTGAGAAGGAGATGGGAACAGTAGGTTCTAGAAAAGGGCAGAGCTGGAAAGGACTGGTGCTGGAGAGGGAGAGACCAAAGGGAGGATGTAGGTATGTGGAAGAAATTGTGTTATCTGCTGCGGTTTGCACTGTGGATTAAAAGCTGTCTACTGTTAAACACAGTTGTTTGAAGTCTCCAGTCTCTCAGTGGGACGTTTACCGTTTTTACCGCTACAATTCCTGCCAACCATAGCTGGATGAGGACAAAAGCCATCTCCAGCTGTCCTAGTCCCTAGGGGAAGGCTCCGCCTCAGGCATCCTTGCCACACTGAGCGACTTAATGAGGAGTGGGGCGGGGTCACTACTGAGTGTTCTGGGAAGGGAAGTTTAAGCTTAGTTTAGTCACACGTACAGAAGCATTTACAACCCAGAGCAATTCTTAATCTAGTCTCTGCTGGAGGTGGAGGCTGAATGACCAGAAGTGATTGACAATGCAGACTGAGAAAAGCCAGGGCTTCCAGGAACCACCAACTAAATGGGATAAAGAAACAGAAAAGGACCCGTCCTTTCCTGCTATGCCAAGTCTGGCTGCAGACAGGCTCCTCCAGCTCTAGCTCTCAGGACTCAAACAAAGGAGAGAGGTAGGACTCCCAATGCCCAGGATGCAGACTGCCTTGAGCTTCTAGCCGACCCCAGAAATTGCTATGAGACCTTGTCAGCAGTGGCCTCACCTCCCAGAAAGGGATGAGGTGGTATTCTCAGCAGATCTCCCCTACGGCCTTCCCGCTAGCCCAATGTCAGATGCATCCCCTCTCTCCGTGCCAGCCCCAGAATTACCCAGGGAAGGTTCTCACCTCTCCACAGCAATGGCCACCAGCGTGAAAACCGACGCAGACACGGACATGCCCTGCACCAAGCCGCTCATCTTGCATGTGGCATTGTCAAAAGGCCAACCTGTAAAGACAGAGGTCCCCCACAGGGTGAAAGATGCAGAGCACCTGCCACCTAGCCGATGCCTCCCAGAAACATGGCTCATTGATCCTTGTGCTGTGAGGGGTCATGAGGTCTCTGTGACCGTGACCGAGGAGTCAACCAGTCCACCAGTGTCAATGCTGCTTTTAGGAAGATGGCCTTTAGTTGACAGCTGATTGTCTCTATGACCTTCAGGTCATCTAGCCCTGCATGATGTCTGGAGCCTATTATCCAGCCCAGGAGAGAGGCCGTTCCTTCCTCGAAGTAGCTCTGTTATTATTCCATCATTGTTACCATATATCCACAGCATATATGTTATTATCACACTCTTATGCTGAAGTGGACCAAACAGGAAAATAAAAACATGTGCAAAAACAAAGATTTTTGTTCTGAGAACAGAGCTACAAATAAAGGGAGGAGGGTGTGGGTTAAAATACATTTTCTTTTCTTTTTTTTTTTTTTTTTTGGTTTTGGTTTTTTGAGACAGGGTCTCTCTGTGTAGCCCTGGCTGTCCTGGAACTCACTCTGTAGACCAGGCTGGCCTCGAACTCAGAAATCCGCCTGCCTCTGCCTCCCAAGTGCTGGGATTAAAGCGTGCGCCACCACCGCCTGGCAAAATACATTTTCTGATATCGGATTGGAATCCAAAGTATTGTGGAGAGAGAGGTACCCAGTTTTATCATGCCAGCTGCCTATGTCACGGAGGTAGGAGTCTGGACTGGACATAGATCATGCACAAAAGCCCCGAGTTCAATCCCCAGCACCAAGTAAAATGGGACATGGTGGGGCATGCCTGGACCAGGTATGGATCCACGGTTTCTGAAATACAGGGAAATGGCTAGACACAGGAATAAAGGCATAGCTGGGTGTGGTGATACATGTCTTTAATCTCAGCATTTGGGAAACAGAGGCAGACAGATCTCTGTTGAGTTCCAGGCCAGCTTGGGCTATATAGTGAGTTCCAGAGTAGCCAAGGCTACATAGGAGACCCTGTCTCAAAACAACAACAACAACAAAAAAGACATACGTCAAAGAACTCTGTGGCAACATGCATGCATTTCCAAGCTCTGTCCCTTCGGTCTAGAATCAAGACACTCTAACACTGATAAACACCCCTGGAAGTTATACCTTTGCTTATAAATATTATACTCCTTGGCCTGTGGAGATGGCTCAGCAGCTAAGACAACTTGTTACTCTTGCAGAGGACGCTGGTTCAGTTCCCAGCACTCATATGGTGGCTCACAACATCCATAACTCTCTAGTTCCAGGAGCTCTGACATCCTCTTCTGACCTCTGTGGGCATCAGGCATGTACATGGTACACACATGTACGCAAGCAAAACATGCACGTGCATAAAATAGAAATAAATAGTGTACGCCAATCAAAGGAAACAAGGCTGTTAAAGGAACTAGTCCATTCCAGGGCTAATGTAAGAACAACGAGAGGTGATCTAGAACATTCTGTGGAACTAGGAAGGAAGGAAAAACTCCAAACATCATGGCAGTGTATGGGAAAGACACAGAAGCCAGCCGCGGTGAGCTTTCCAATAGCCAGACCTAGAGCAGTTTAAGCAACAAAATAAACAATCATGTTGGATTAAAAGTCCGGAAGCAGAGAGCCAATTAGTAAGTACAAAGAATGTGAGTGTCATTAAGAGGAAACAGGATGGGAAGGAAGCTCTGTTGTGGGCTGCACACTATGAAGTCGGCACAGAAATATAACGAACCATGACATTTGCGTGGTCTCAGAGGATCACCCCGTAGGGTAGTTCATAATTAAGAAGGGGGAAGTGCTGGCTTCCCAGCCGAGAGACAGCGGTTGCCTAAGCAATCAAACAAAAGACTCTGCTCTCATCGGTGCCTTGCCCACGGATCCACGCTGCTCTCCCCTGAACGGCTCAACTGAACCTCATCAAGGTGTGGGGAGCAGAGGAAGCACGGGAGGGGTGAAGTTCTGACTAAATGAATATTGTTGACATGGGCACAGCCATGTCCAGGCTCCAAAGCTTGAATCTATGGGGCATTGGCAAAGCCGTTCCCCTTATGGGCCAGGCCCAAGAGGTACGCTTGGTGGCACACTCCTCACGAATCAGGGTATGATTTTGTTTTCCC
Organism: Rhabdomys pumilio; assembly: GCA_030674055.1. NCBI lineage: Eukaryota > Metazoa > Chordata > Mammalia > Rodentia > Muridae > Rhabdomys > Rhabdomys pumilio. The sequence continues at coordinate 41,300,202 of JANHMN010000019.1, forward strand.
TTTTTATTTCTTGTTTTGTTTTTCTGAGGCAGGGCTTCTCTGTGTAGCCCTGACTGTTCTGGAACTCACTCTGTAGACCAGGCTGGCCTTGGACTCAGAGATCTGCTTGCCTCTGCCTCCTGAGTGCTAGAATTATACGTGTGTGCCACCAGGCTTGGTTCCAGAGTGTTTATGACTGACTGATCAATGTATGAAAAGACTAGCAACATCTTCCCAGATGTTTAGAATGTTTATAGCCTGAGACTGCTCACCGGCACAGGCCTCAGACTGAGACCAGCTATGCCCCTCCCCATCCTAAGTGCTGGACCAAAAGAACATCTCCCTGAGGTTCTGCACTGCATCTATAGGGCTAGAGATGCTTTACTGGGGTACCGCTGTCCTTTAAAGAAAGGGGATGTGGTTGCTTTACAGATGCCCTGGTCACCTCGACACCCATAGTCAAGGATCCAGGACCAAAGTGCAGGTCCTGGCATCGGAGAAAACAACAAAAGAGCCCACCCTGCGAATAACGGATCAGCAGCTTCTAAACGTGTTGATGTTGTGAGCCGGCACCTATAGCAGATTGGAGGACGCTAAGAAAACACTCCAATGAGCTGGCCCGGGTAGCACAGGCTCGTCATCCCAGCTACTCAGGGGGCTGAAGCAGGAAGATGTCTATCTCAGGCCTTGGCGCCTCTGCACACGCTCACACATACATGAGAAAATGTATACATACATGCATGCGTGCATATGCATACACACACAAAAGTAAAAATCAAAAAGTGGCCGAGGGGTTGGAGAGATGGCTCAGTGGTTAAGAGCACTTGCTGCTCTTGCAGAGGACTGGGGTTCAATTCCCAGCACCCACAATGGCAGCTCACAACCGCCTGTAATAAGTCCAGGACTTGATTTGTAATAAGTGGGATTTGATTCTGACCTCCAAGGGCACCTACACATGTGTGGCGCACATACATACACTCAAACACGCCACACATGCACACACACACACACACAGATTAGTAAGTTAATAAAGTTGTTTTTAACATGTATGAATGTTTGCCTGCATGTGTGCACTCTATGCTTGTCTGGAGCCCTTGGAGCTGGACAAGGACAAGGACTTAAGAATCTTTGTAATTGAGTTCACTGATGGGTGTGAGCCATCGAGCGGGCATGCTCTTAACCACTGAGCCATCTCTCCAGCCCCATATATCTTTTTTTTTTTTTTTAAAGAGGACTGAGGATGTGGTTTAATGATAAAGTATGGTTGAAGCCTAATTTCAATCCTAGCACTGGGGTTGGGGGTTGGGGGGGAGGAAGGAAGGAAACAATTAAAAGCAGCTGGAGATCCTACGACTGGCCTTGGGTTAGACAAGTGTTTCTAGTTCTAATCCAGAACACCACAAAGACTGCATCTAAACTCCCCAAAGCAACATTCTGGAAATATTAAACTCCTAAATATCTAAATGCTAAAAACCAAAATGGAAAGTTTCAAATTCCGTGGAAGGCTGTAGAATGAAGGTTTCAGGCTGGACTCTAGTGTGCCGGGCTATCCCAGAATACCTGTGTCACATCAGGAAGGCAGAGTACTTGGAAACCTGGAAAGACGTTGTTTGGGTTGTGACAGTGAGGATATCTTCAGGAGAGGCTATGCCAAGATTCTACACGGCCTTTGCTATTTTTCTTTAAGTCTAAAATTGTTTCAAGGGGCTGGGGAGATGGCTCCGTGGCCAAGAGCACTTGTTGATCTGGCAGAGGACCTGTGTTCGGTTCCTAGCATCCACGTGGTGGCTCAGAACCATCTAAAACTCCAGTTCGAGGGGATTTGATGCCCCCCTCTAGACTCTGCAAGCACCACAGATGCATGAGGCGCACATCTATACATTAAGCAAAACGCCTATACATAAAATAAAGTAAAAAAACTTTTAAAAATAGCAGGGCAGTGGTGGTACATGCTTTTTGTCCCAGCACCCAGGAGGCAGATCTCTGAGTTCAAGGCCAGCCTAGGCTACAGAGCTAGTTTAAGGGCTACACAGAGAAACGTGTCTCAAACAAACAAGTAAATAAATACACACATTAATGCATACATAATAAATGAAATACATACATACATACATACATACATACATACATTCTAGACTAGGCAAACACTCCCATTTTAAAAGTACCTGGCAACAAAGACTCCCTTCTAGCTGCAGAGTTGTTCTTCAAGGCCACAGACACTGCCTATCTTTCATGACATTTTTTTTTAAAAGATTACTCTTACTTTTATGTATTTATATATGTACATATCTGTGTATCTGTGATTAGGTGTATGTATGTACATGGAGGCCCAGAGGTGTTAGATCTACTGAACTGGAGTTAGTAATCTATAAGCTAACCAGCATGGGTGCTAGGAACTCAACTCAGGTCCTTTGGTGAACTGTACATACTCATAACCACTGAGCCATCTCTCTAACCAGAGCCGTCTCTTTAACCACTGAGCCGTCTCTCTAACCACTGGGCCACCTCTCTAGCCCTTCTCTTTTTTAGAAAATCACATTTGATGTGTGTGTGTGTGTGTGTGTGTGTGTGTGTGTGTGTGTGTGTGTTTGTGTGCATGTGTGTGCGTGTTTGTGTGTGTGTGTGCATTCATGCACAGACGTCAGAGGACAACTTGCAGAAGTAGGTTCTTTCCTTCTACCACATGGGGCTCAGGGATGAAACTTGGGGACCATGGTGACAACAGGCACCCACCCGCTCAGCCATCTTGCCACCCACCATGTTGATCTGAGAATGGAAATGAACTAAAAAAATGTAGGCATACTTTCAACAAACAATAAACCCCACTGTTTTTCGCGCACGGGTCCTCAGGTTTGAGGAACACATGCAGCCAGGCAGCTTCCATCAAGATACAGAAGTTCCTGGGGATACTGCATCACCCCAGGAAGCTCCCACTCCTTTCTTTATTACCGGACCCTCCCTCCATCCACTGATTCTGTCAATTTGCTATCTCTAGGAACAGAAAATACAATTTGGCCTTTGAAAATGTCATGTAAATAATTATACCGTAAGTACCCTTTTGAGACTTGGAGGCCAGAGCGGGCTAGCCTGTCTGTGGGTGCTGGAAGAAGGTTGTAGAGTTTGGGTTGGGCATCTCTGCAGGGATCAGAACTCAACAGAGAGCAAAGTCTCCACCAGGTTAACAGTCAGAAGCCTCTCCATGACTTCCCTTTAGGAACCTGTACACAGTCAGGCTTCCCCTCCCTGGACCTGAATCTATAGAGCCGCTATAACGAGGGAGCACGGGCCAAGGAGGACTCCCTAGGAACTGCGGGGAACTCTGAGTGATTGGGGATCTTCCCCGCTCAGACCTGTAAGGGCTCCACAGCTCCACACTCTAATATTAACACAAGACAGTTTTATCATCAGAGACGAGTGTGTGACATTCTGACAACTGTAGGACTTTGGAGACTTTGATCTAGCTCAATTTAAAGACCTCTTACTGAATCCCAGCTCAGCAGCCTGACAGTCCCTACTCCCGACTCTCCCAGCCAATGGGAGGCTCATTACCTATAGGACAAGAGCATCTTCTGTGGGAGGACGGAGGATGGCAGGAGTGGATTTCCGTGTCTTCGCGCAGAAGAAAGTTGCCCCACCTCCCTGTCTAGTTCTCTCCAAGAGTGCGGCCAAAGGAGAGACGAGTAGACAGAGGAGCATGCGCACATTGGCCCTGACGCTGACAAGCTGAGTAATTACAGACCAGTCCCTTAACTGCTCTGAGCGTGTTTCCTCATCCATAAAATGAGGCTAATAACAAAGCATGCTTGGTTGGATGATTCTGGGGATTAATTAAGAAAATGCACAAATCATACATCCCATCATGCCTGGCACAAAGAAACTGATTAGCCCATTAGGCCTGTATTGAGACAATGGCCCCTTGGCGGAGAGACTCAGTGATCTCCGGTTTCCGGCTTCTGCTTCAGCCTTTAGCAGGAAAACGAAGGGTGAGGGCCTTCCTCCTGCCCGTTGGTCATACTCACCAGTGATAAGGTTGTCTACAAGGGTTGTGGGCATGCAGAAGATGCCCACGAGCAGGTCGCTGACGGCCAGGTTAAGGATGAACATGTTGGTGACAGTGCGCATGTGCCGATTCTTGAGCACAATGAAGCAGACCAGGGCGTTGCCCACCATGCAGAGGAGGAAGATGAGCGTGTAAGCCGCGATGAACATGGCCGCCACTGGAGAGGAGTGCTGGTAGTAGGAGGAGAAGATGAGGCTGGCAGCAGAGCTGGTCTCATCATCACTCCCGTTCTGACTCGGGGGCCAGCTGCCGTTGGGAGGCTGGGAGGGATCCGCTGGGGCAAAGGGAGCACAAGAGTCAGGACCAAAGCGAAGAAGAGTTAACCCGCTCTTCACTGCTGAAAAGCCAAGCCTTGGATGGGGACGCAGCTCAGAGTGCTTGCCTGACATGCGTGAAGCAATGGGCTGATCCCCAGTACCACATAAAGTGGAATAGTGGTACATGCCTTTAATCCAAGCACTCTCGAGGTGGAGGCCAAAGGATCGGAAATTTAAGGACACTCATATCTACTTAGAGAGTTTGAGACCAACTTCAGCCAGTTGAGACTTTCAAAGACAAGAAAGGAAAGGTTCCAGTTTCTTTGTGTCTTATTTGTCATACTGTCTTAGTTAGGGTTTTACTGCTGTGAACAGACCCCATGACCAAGGCAAGTCTTATAAAGGACAACATTTAATTGGAGCTGGCTTACAGGTTCAGAGGTTCAGTCCATTATCATCAAGGCAGGAGCATGGCAATGTCTAGGTAAGCATGGTGCAGGCAGAGCTGAGAGTTCTACATCTTCATCTGAAGGCTGCTAGTGGAAGACTGGCTTCCATGCAGCTAGAGTGAGAGTTTTAAGTCTATGCCCACAGTGACACACCTACTCCAACAAGGCCACACCTCCTAATAGTTCCACTCCCTGGGCCAAGCATATTCAAACCACCACACATACCCTAAGCCTACTCATTACTGTCCGTTGTCCCAAGGACAACTGGACACACTGATCAAGAATTTTATTATTTTTTTATTTTTAGATTTTTTGAGTGTTTTGCGTGCACACATATATGTGTACGCTGTATGTGCCGGGTGCCCGTGGAAGTCAGAGGAAAGGCATTGGATGCCCTAGAACTGGACTTAAGGATGTTGTAAGTCACAGTGGGGGTGCAAGGAATCAGATCAGACTCCTCAGCAAGAACAAGCATTCTTAACCATTCAGCCACCCTCTATCCCCTGATCAAGGACTTTGAGTTGGCCCAAACTCATACCCAAAGTGCTGAACACTCATTCTCCAATCACGTTGGCTAGTCTCCATTAACACCTTCTCCCTGACTTCGTTGCATCTTTGGGGGCTCAGAAGACTTCTTTGGTGACAAGGTATTATGTATCAGGCTGGCCTTGAACTCACCACTGTAGCCAAGGATGACCCTGCACTCTTATGCTCCTGCCTCTACCTTCTGAGTGCTTAGATTAAGTGTACCAACCTGCTCAATGTTTGTGATAGAACCCGGAGCTTTGTGCATGTTGGGCAATTACACTGCCAACTGAGCTGCACTCCCAGACCCGAGAGTCTAACTTCTAAAGGACCCCATCCTGCCAGCTTCTGGTTAGACTCAGTCAATGGGAGGCCCTGAACAAGGTGGGACTGCAAGAGAAGAGTCAGTGTTTGCTTCCTGGCTTCCTTCCTGCCCGGACCAATGTTGTCAGCTGACAGCTCTTATCTTGTAGAGCCAGTCCCTATTGTACCCTCATGTCTAGACACTTTAATTCCCTCAAAGCATGGGTCAAAGGTATTTGGAACTATGGCTTCTGAGAGTTAGTTAGGGGGTAGGAGAGGTGGCTCAGCGTCCTGGGTTCAATTCCAACCATCCACATGGCAGTTCACAACTGTCTGCAATCCAAGATTTGACACTCTCACACAGACAGATAGACGACAGATAATAGAAATAAGTAAATTTTTAAAACTGAAGAGAGTTCCTTAGGTCTATATGAGATTATATGGCAGGGCTCCTATAACATTGGTAATTTCATAAGGAGAGTCCTGAGCAAGCTCTGTGTGTGTGTGTGTGTGTGTGTACTCTTGAAGGCCAGAAGAGGGTGCCAGATCCCCTGGAACAGGAGTTATGGTAAATTGCTAGACACTGGTGCTAGGAACTGAACTCTCACCCTCTGCAAAAAACAGTGTCTTAGCTAAGGTTTCCATTGCTGTGAAGACACACCATGACCTAGGCTACTCTTACAGCAGCAAACATTTAATTGGGGCAGGTCTACAGTTTCAGAGGTTCAGTCCATTATCATCATAGCAGGAAGCCTGGCAGTGTGCAGACAGAGACGGTGCTGAAGAAGAAGCTGAGAATTCTAGATCTCGATTCAAAGACAACCAGGAGGACTTTTCCACACTGGGTGGAGCTTGAGCATAGGAGCCCTCAAAGCCCACCTACACAGTGACACACTTCCTCCAACAAGGCCATGTCTCCTAATAGTGCCACTTCGCATGGGCCAAGCATATTCAAATCACCACAAACAGCAAGTGCACTTGATGGCTAAGGCCTCTTTCTAGGCTCTGGGCTTATTCTAGTTTGTCACGCAATGCCTTTACCATGTTAGGATGTAGGAAACAGGCCCTGAACGGATAGTCCATGCTTTTGGACTTCTCAGCTTCCAAAATCATGAACTATATTTCTATTCTTTATAAACTACTCAATCTTGGATATTTTGTTATAACAATAGAAAAATGAAGCGAGACATTTCTTGTTCATGGTTCTAGATCTTCCAGGCAATGGTAGCAATCTATTCTTTCTCTCTGCACTAATAGCCCTGCTGGCAGAAATAGCAATCTGGGTTTGCCTGCCCTGCAGTAAGTATCCATGGAGGCGCTCTGTCCATGTTTCTCATTAGCATCTGGCTGAGTGTGTGTTTCCCTAGTCCTGTTTCCAGTGTCCAATCATAACTCTTCTGGGAAGTCATTAGCTGTGGTGAGTCATGGTGTTGTCTCAAAAGTTCTCCTCATGTCTTCCTCTGGGACTGGACGAGGCCCATTCTGGAGGATGAAGTGGCCCTGGGGAGTCTTTCCTTAGAGCCCAGAGCTCAGCCACTGGCTAAGAGCGAGGCACACTACAGAATTGGAGACAGACACCTAGGGGCAGCAGGCTACTCCACTGGCAGCAACAGGGACTGTAGGAGCCAGTGGGGGCCATGGGAGGGTGTGGCGGGATGAAGGACCTACTGATGGAGAAGGAGCTGAGAGAGGATGGCACTCCCCCACACGCAGGCCTTTCAAGGGCTCCAATCGCACTCAAACACCTTTAATAGAATATTAAAACACCAGGCACATACAAGAGACACTATTTTGGCGAACACATGCAGAAGTATAAAGTTTAATGAACCAATAGAGATGGAATGGTATAAGGGACTCCCATGGAAGACTGTCCACCTACGGCAACTATTGGCTCTCCTCCTCACTTATTCTGAAGCGAGTATCAACCAACATTTCTTATTTCTTTCCACTGAATAATAATTTTGAAAAAAAATACATATATATATCTTCTGCTTTTTTTTTTTAAACTCATGGTCTCATGGTCCAGGAGCTAGAGATGTAGCTCAGTTAAGTCAGAAAGCTTGACACAACATCCACAAAGCCACAGTTTCCATCCCCAGCACCACACAAGCCAAGCAGTAGTGTACATAAACCTAGAACTCCAGAGGCAGGAGGATGAGAAGTTTAAGGTCATCCTTGGCTACAAACTGAGTTTGAGGCCAGCCTGGACTACATGAAACCTCTCCACCAAATCAAACCAGGCCATTGAGACATCTCAACAGGTAAGGTGCCTGCTGTCAAGCCTGACAGCCTGAGTTTGATCCCTGGGACCTACGTGGGAGGAAGAGAGAACTCACTCCCACAAACTGCCCTCTGACCTCTGTCCTCTGACCTCCACTCCCACCCTAATCACATCTCCACACACATATACATCACACATACACATCATAAGTGAACGTTTAAATATAGAAAACCCACCCTATCCTACCTCACTCGCTGCCACTCCCCTGTCTCTTCCCCACCTCCCAAGCCCAGCAACTTGTTTGTCCTAAGGATGACGCAGCTTGTCTGTGGGTTTTCCAGCAGGCTGGATGTTGCAGGCTGCTCCCTTGTGGTACCATTTCCTAAGCTCCAGTCTCCGTGCTCTGGAGTTGTTGGAATTAGCGGTCAAAGCTAAAGGTGTAATCAGAGTGTGTCTGGGTCACCTGGTGGTCTCACTTGATCAATTCCCCCACCACCTCTCTTTTTTATGTATGTGAGTGCTCTTTCTACATGTACGCCTGCATGCCAGAAGAGGGCATCAGATTCCACTATAGATGGTTGTGAGCCACCATGTGGTTGCTGGGAATTGAACTTAGGACCTCTGGAAGAACAGCCAGTGTTCTTTTTTTTTGTTTTTTGTTTTTTGTTTTTTGTTTGTTTTTGTTGTTTTGTTTTGTTGTTGTTGTTGTTGTTGTTGTTGTTTTGTTTTTCGAGACAGGGTTTCTTTGTGTAGCCCTGGCTGTCCTGGAACTCACTCTGTAGACCAGGCTGGCCTCTGCCTCCCAAGTGCTGGGATTAAAGGCATGCACTACCACCGCCCGGCACAGCCAGTATTCTTAAGCACTGAGCCATCTCTCCAGCCCTCTCTCATTTTTTGTTTTTTGTTTTGTTTTCAAACAGGGTTTCTCTGTGTATCGTTGACTGTCTTGGAACTAACTTAGCGATCTGCCCGCCTCTGCCTCCCAAGAGCTGGGACTAAAGGCTTTCATCACCACCACTCAGCTGGATCTCCCTCTTTTTAAAAGTGTCTCATATCACCCATGATAACCATGAACTCACTAAATAGCGTAGACTGGCCTTGAACTCTCTCTCTCTTTTTAAAGATTTGTCAATTTTATTTTACACATGTGAGTATTTTGATTGCATTTATGTCTGTGTACCATATGCATATAGTCCCCCCACAAGGGGGGTGTTATAGGTGGTTGTGAGCTGTCATGTGGGTACTGGGAATCTAATCCAAGTCCTTTGCAAGAGCAGTAAGTGCTCTTAATCACTGAGTCATCTATCCCTGTCATCCTTGCCTCAAACTCTTTTTTTTTCTTTTTTTCTTTTTTTTTTTTGTTTTTTTTTTGTTTTTTTGTTTTTTTGTTTTTTTGTTTTTTCGAGACAGGGTTTTTCTGTATAGCCCTGGCTGTCCTGGAACTCACTCTGTAGACCAGGCTGGCCTCAAACTCAGAGATCCACCTGCCTCTGCCTCCCAAGTGCTGGGATTAAAGGCGTGCGCCACCACTGCCCGGCTATTTTGAATTTTTTAAAAAGATTTATTTATTTTATGTATACGAATACACTGTTGCTCTCTTTAGACACACCAGAAGAGGGCATCAGATCTCTTTATAGATGGTTGTGAGCCACCATGTGGTGGCTGGGAATTGAACTCAGGACCTCTGGAAGAGCAGTCGGTGCTCTTAACCACTGAGTCATCTCTTCAGCGTCCGTTTTAAATTTTAAAGCATTAGATAGGGGTGTGGTTCAGTGGTAGAGTACTTGCCTATCATGCACAAGGCTCATTGCTCAAGTTTCAATCCCTGGCACTGCCATAAGGAATAAACAAAAAAAAATGAAAATATTTCCTGGCTATGGCCTGGGGTTGATCATATCACTTCTGGGAACCAGAGGCTCCTCTTACTACAATAGACAGAGGTCAAGTTCACGCTGATGCAGGCTACTCTGATAGCAGCCTAGTTGCAGCAATTTGGAGAATACTGGGTCATACATACAAATGAAGGAGCCCAGCCAGATATCAAGTCTAGGTGTGCCCTGAAGTTCACAGTCTTCTTACCACCGACAGCATCATTGGCGCCACCTCCTGGTTTGTTCTGGTAACACATAAAAGTTCCGCCCCAGACCCATTCAACATAACCCTTAGAGCAAGCCTACTGGTGGTGAATACCAACCCTAGGACCTCTGAAGAATACCACACTGGGGGGTGGGGGGTTGCCAACGGCACAGAGCACCATGCAGGACAGGTGGCTAATCTCCACACGAAACAAAAAGTTTAAACTCATTGGCAATGTCAGAGATCCCTTTTTTTTTTAAAAAAAGAACTCAGTGTAACCTTTTCGTCAGATTGGCAAAGACTGTGGTGCTCTGGGAGTCTGGAGTGCAACTAGCACAGCAGGGGCGGCACACCAGTCAGGGAGGCTTCAAACCAAGGCAAAGTGGCTGGCTGGTTCCCAGACCATATAAAATGTGCAAATGCAAATTGCCCATTATGCAAATTGCCCATGATTTCCTTTTTGAATGGCAGTCTTTGTCCATCGAGGGGTGGTATTTTCTCAGATGACTTTGTTGCTGTTTCTTTCACTCTAACTTTTGATTTTTGACTTGTCTGATCGTAGGGAAAGGGCGGCATGAGATAAAACGCTGAAGATGCCGGTAGCTTTCACCATGATCACTCCGATTTTAAGGAGATACTCCTGCCCTCCGTGGGTCAGGATCTGGAGGTGGCATTTGGGAACGCTCCCTTTAAAAGCTCCTCTGATGCGTCCCTTGTGAATTCAGAGCCACTGACTTGTGCCATCTTTCCCCTTGCGTGCTAAGCTTTTGTGAGGTGTAATGCGGGGGGCCTTTGATGTATTTTGATGCTTTTTTTTTTCCCAAAGGCTTTTTAGGGCTTTCTCTTGATCTGGCATGAAATGCTTCCTGTCCAGAAGGAAATTACTGTCTTTCTCCATCGTGGCTTGCTTCCTGGTAACATTTGCTGCCTACCAAGAAGCACAGAGGGCCACAGTGATGGGTGGTCACTTGGAATTGTTCCCAAGGAAGTGAGCCTGGACTAGGGATACTCAGGAGAGTAGCGGGGGGCTTGGGGGGGGGGTGGGGTACAAGAATCCCACCACTTCTAGAGACAGAGCCAAAGCCTACATTCTCCATTGTAATCTGGGTTCCTTACCTCAGGTTGTTTGTTTGTTTGGTTGGTTGGTTTTTGGTTTTTCAAGACAGGGTTTCTCTGTGTAGCCCTGGCTGTCCTGGAACTCACTCTGTAGACCAGGCTGGCCTCGAACTCAGAAATCCACCTGCCTCTGCCTCCCAAGTGCTGGAACTAAAGGCGTGTGCCACCACTGCCCGGCACCTCAGGTCTTTCTAATCCCTGTCCATCTTGGTAAGTGAGAGCAAGTGAGCCTTCCAGAATCCTCGGAGCGGACAAACCTGAGCAGCTAACTGGAGTACCAAATGAGCCTCCCCACCCCCCTTAATTTTATGTGTGTAACTATTTTGCCTGCCTGCGTATCTGTGCACCATTTGGGTGTCTGGTGCCTACAGAGGCCAGAAGAGGGCGCCAGGTCACTAACTGTTGTTACGGACGGACGGTAGTAAGCCGGACCGGTGCTCTTAACCACTGAATCTTCTCTTCAGTCCCAAACAAGCTTTTAACCTCCTAAATGCTTGCTGGACCAGGAAGGCAGGCTGATTACAATTAGATCAGCCCCTGGAGAGATCAGGCCCCACCCCCTTCAACTGACCAAACCCTGCTGAAGGTTAAGAAACATCCATCCTGGTACAGGGAAACAAACCACCCAAGATGATGATTTAGCCACACCTGTCCCAAGTCCAGCCCCTAACTATGGCAGATGTAACAGGGCAATGTAAATGACCGGTCCTATCTCTGCATTCTCTGGTCAGGTTCCCTAAGTGCCTTCAAGTCCCAATGGCCCCAAATCATGCATGTTCCCATAGCAAAAGCCACAGATCATCCTAGCGCACCCGCCCCCTCTAGAGAAGTTACAAAAGAAAAGGCTTCCCTTAGTTCCCTGGACACACAACTTCCCAGAGCCCAGTCCCCATCTAGGGCTGAAGTGAATAAGGAGCCCGCTCCAGCTGAAATGGGCTTTGCAGAATTCGTTCTTGCCTACTGCTTTCTGACTAATAACACCAGGTTCTCTCTCTCTCTCTCTCTCTCTCTCTCTCTCTCTCTCTCTCTCTCTTTATTTATTTATTTATTTATTTATTGAGACAGGGATTCTTGGTGTAGCCTTGGCTGGCCTTGAACTCACAGAGATCTGCCTGCTTCTGCCTCCTGAGTGCTGAAAACTAAAGGCACATGCCACCATCATCTGGCTGCTGTATTTGGAAACATTTCAAGTCCTTACTTCTGGAAACTGAATCGCTCTTATCTCCCATAGTAAGCATTATTCCCGCAGCCCATTGAAAGGGACTCCAGACTTCAGAGAAGTGGGTGGGTGGCTCAGTGGCTAGGCACACTCGCTGCTCTTGATGAGCGTCTGGGTTTGGTTCCCAGCAACCACAGGTTCGTCCACGACCATCTGCAGTTCTAGTTTCAGGGTATCTGCTGCCCTCTTCTGGCTTCCGAGGGCACCAGGCACCAGGATGGTGCACATGCATGTACATATATATATACATATGTGTGTGTATATGTATATGTGTATGTGTATGTGTATGTGTATGTGTATGTATATGTTGTATATATGTGTGTATACACACACACATATATATATATATACACACACATCATATACATATATGTAAGTAATCCAGACAGACTTAAAGGGGACAGAGATTGCCATCTTCCATCTTACTCTAGATCAGGCTGAGCATGCTCTATAGTTTCCTGTCTAGGCTCTGTGGTGGCTCCTGCTTCCAGGCTAGCCTGCTCCATCTCTCAATACCACACAGCTCACCCTAATCCACTTCCTAGTGCAGCTACATATAGAAAGATGTTTCCTGCCTCTATGCTGGACACATCTTAGGGACGACAGCCATGCCTCATCCAGCTTCAAATGCTGCCACCATCCAGTGCACGGCTAGAATGAAGGTTGGTGCCTGCTTCTAAGAGCAATGAATTTTCCTCTATGCGCTGCTTTAGCTGTCCCACAGAGGCTCTGTTTTCTCTTCTTTTCAGGGTGGTTGGCACTTTCCAACAGAGGAAGGGTGATCTCATACTGCCTAGGCTGCCCTTGGTCTTCCTGCTTCCGCATCCCAAGTGCTGGGATTACTGATGTGCAGTTTTGTATCTTATAGTATCAAACTACCTCCACCAGGAGAGGAGAATTCTTTTCCCTTCACTGGAAAACCAAAGCTCAAAGACAAGAAGACTTGCTCTCAGAATACAAGGTGGTACAGTGATTCTGCCCCTACTTGACCTCAGGATTCATGATCTATAAAGTAATCTGGGGGCATGTTGTGAGTTTAAGCCTTTGCTCCAGCTTTGCCATCTCCCATTGTCTTGTCTTCTTTGAAACCATTACACCACGCCACCTGTAAAAACCCTTTAGTGCCCAATTAGGGTTTTTTTTTGTTTTTTTGTTTTTTTTTTTTTTGTTTTGTTTTGTTTTGTTTTGTTTTGTTTTGTTTTTGAGACAGGGTTTCTCCGTGTAGTCCTGTCCTGGAACTCACTCTGTAGACCAGGCTGGCCTCGAAATCTGCCTGCCTCTGCCTCCTGAGTGCTGGGGTTAAAGCGTGTGCTACCACTGCCCGGCAGGGTTTCTTAATTAACTAGGAGAGAGCCTTGACTTCCAGTTCCTATGCAGGTCTGACATGATGAATACCAGAAGGATCATTTAAAATATCACTGGAAGGCAAGTGTGAGGTGCTTACCTGTAATCTTAGAGCAGAGGTGAAGGCAGAAGGATCCAGAGTTCGACTGAGTTTCTGCTACATAGTAAATTTTGGGCCAGCTTGGGCTATGTGAAACCTTGTTTCAAAACAAACAAAAGAAAAAGAGGCCTGAAGAAGGAAGATACCATCCGCGGAGGCAGAACCAGAGCTACTCTGCACTCAGCCAAGGAGCAACGGAAGGCAACCCAGCGTCTCCCCATCCATTCTTCCCATCCATTCTTCTACAACACTTCCCAACCCCATGTCATGCCAGCACCCAGGGCTTCAATGTCCCTGTCCCAAGTGGGTTTCTTCTCTCTCACTTCTCAGCAGCATCTTGTCGAGGAAAGACTTTGATGGAGCTGGAGAGATGGTTAACCAGTGGGCAGCGGTGTGACTTCCCAGCACCCACTTTGGGTTGTGAGGTGGGGGCTGGGGCTGGGGCTGCATCTGCAGGGGATCTGACACCCGTTTTTAGCCTGGGAGAGGGTCTGCCCTCATCTGTAGATACCCCCCAACACACACATACATAATTAAATTTTTTTTCCTGTATAGCCTTGCCTGTCCTGGAACATTGTTATTATTATTATTTTTTTTATTTTTTATTTTTAAAGGACAGCAGGACGTGGTCGTAAATGCCTTTAGTCCCACAGAGGCAGAGGGTTCTACTAGAGTTCGAGGTCAGCCTGTTCTACAAAATGAGTTCCAGGACAGCCAGGGGCTGCAAAAAGAAAACTTGTCAAAAAAAAAAAAAAAAAAAAAGACACTGATAAACTTGTACCCTGGCTGAGGAAATGACTCAGGACGGTTCTCTAGGCTGGGTCTCTGAGCCATTTGCATTTCAAAAGACGTCAAGCCTTCGCTCTGGAGCGCCTCACTCACGATGCAATTTCAGTTGCTAATGAGAGCGCAAAGGCTACAGAGGAGTGGAGGCTGAACTTGCGGTCTTTCATGTCTTAGAAGATCTGGTAGAAACTCAACACTGACTACATATTCAGTTTCCGATTCCCCCACTCAACACTGCACAGCTGCTCAGCCTGGAGTAGGCTCTCAGAGCTGGGACCTTTCTGAGTTGTTTGCTTTGGAGTTAACATACCTGGCAGAAATACATACATTTATATTCATATTCTGTGTGTGTGTGTTTGTCTGTCTGTCTCTAAGTGAGTCTCATGTTGCCCAAGTTGGCCTCAAATTCTTATGTGTAGCCAAGAGAGACCTTGAACTTCTGACCTTTCTGCTTTCATTGCGGGGGGGATTGTGGATGTGTTCTGTGAAGCCCAGTTTTATTCAGCGCAGGGGATTGAGAACCCACGACTTTCCAAACCCTATGTGCCTACTCTATCCACTGAGCTACATTCCCAGACCTAGCCTCAGTATCTCAACTCCGGCTAGCTGTGAAGGCTGCCAGGGGCTTCCAGGAAAAAAACCCACTGCTCTGGGGACTGGGTGGGATGTAGTCTTTCCTCCAGCTTAGCCCTCATCACCTGTGCTCCAGTGGCATCGGACCGACACAGGGGGCTCTGCAGATTGTAGTGCCTATCTTCAGGGATTAAGAGGAAGCTTCTGTGGCCCCACAGTCACCTTCCAGGTCATAGTTCTGATCTAGCTACTCACAAATCCTACCTCTGGGCTTACAAGCTGCATCAGCAGGTAAAGGCATTTGTGCACAACTCTGACAACCTGAGTTGATCTCCAGAATCCTTTAATCCTAACACTTGGGAACAGAGACAGGCAGATCTCTGTGAGTTCAAGGCTAGCCTGGCTTATATAGCAAGTTCTAGGTACATAGAGACTCTGCTGAAGAAGAAGGGGAGGGAGGAGGGAAGGAGGAAGAGAGGGTATGGAGGAGGAGAAGAGGGAAGGAGGAGGATGAGGAGGAGAAGGAGAGGAAGGAGGAGGAGAGGACGGAGTAGGAGGAAGAAGAGGAGGAGGAGGAAGAAGAGCAGGAAGAGGAAGAGGAGGAAAAGGAGGAGGAGGAGGAAGAAGAGGAGGAAGAGGAGGAGGAGAAGCAGTCACTGTTACCACAGCAGTAGCACAAATGGACAATAACTGCTTCCACAAAGTTGTCATCTGACCTCTGCATACAGCTGTGACATGAACAGTGCTTGCGCATGCGTGCACGCACACACACACACACACTCACTACACTACACACACACACACACACATACACACACACATAAACAAAACACACACAAATACATTTTTAAAAAATTCTCTCTTTATCCTCCAGCCAGGAATCAGACTTGTCTATTTTGTATGTGTGGTGTGGTGCAGGGTGTGTGTGTGTGTGTGTGTGTGTGTGTGTGTGTGTTAGAGTTCAGCTTCGGATGTCTTCCTCTATCTACCAATTTTCTTTTATTTTTGAGACAGAATGTCATTATGTAGCCTTGGCTTTTTATCTTCTTAACTCCGCTTGCTCACACATATATTTAAAAGGAAACTCAAGGGTTTTTTTTTCTCCCCCAAAATGAATTGTGTTTTATATGTTCAAATTGCATTTCGTAATCTCTTTAATGGATGTGGCACTGTTTTACTAATGGGACCCCATTCTTGGTTATCTTCCTGCACTTTGGCATGTGTGATTTAGTGAAGGCACTACAAGTTCCTTATCTCCTAAATGCACTGCCTCAGCATGTGTGTAAACCTTTGTCCTAATCTCTCCAATGGATGTGATAGAAACCCGCCCACAGGTATCTTAAACGGGAAACTTAAGGTTATTTTCAGGGTTACAGTTAGGGTTAGGGTAAAGGTTACGGTTACAGTTACAGGTAGAATGATGTTTAGGTTTAGATTAGGGAAAGGTATGGAGATCAGGCTAGACTGGAACTCATGGAGAACTGCTTGCTTCTGTTTCCTGAGTGCTGTGACCAAAGGCAGGCATCTCCACAGGCTGGCTTCCACCCATTTTCCCAGACAGGTCTCTCACTGAACCTATAGTTTGCCATAGATCTGACCAACAACCTCCACTCCCACCCCCACACACCCCGGGATCTACTTACCCCTCCCTCCTTCCCTCCCTCCTTCCCTCCCTCCCTCCATTCACCTATTCCTCCCTCCCTCCTCCAGGCACTTGATTAGATGCCTGCCTCCTGCCTGGCTTTCATGTGGGTGATGAGGGACTGAACCCAGGAGTTCAGGCTTGTGCTATAAGCCATTACCCACTGGGCCATTTCTCCAGGCCTCAACTTTAAATCCTGAGTCTGTCGCCTTGTGGCTGTTTGGGCTCAGTAGCTACAGATGTGACTAACATGTTTTTCCTTCCCACTTCTTGAACACCCAGAGATTGCTGTTGAGCTTTAAGGAAAACCCCTTTCGGGTCAGCCCTCCAGATCTCTCATCAATCCTGTGTGTTCCTTGAGAGTTCTCGTAAAACGGCTAGAATTCATCTGTTTACCTCCCAGGAACCCGGCCCAAGACAGGAAATTTGGTGTGCTTTGCTCTGACATAGACTCCTAACGAACACCAGAATTTTCTTTTTCTTTTTTCCTGAAAATTTGTGTTTGTTTTGCTGAGCTGGAGCTCAAACCCAGAGCCTGAGGCGTGCCAGGTAAGTGTCTGCCTGCCGAGTTCCAACCCCCAGCTCCAAACACGGTCTTGTTCTGTCGCTCTGTTTTTAACTTCTTAAAAGATGGGCACAGCTCCCAGTGCCACAAAAGACAGAGGGAAAGCCTCCAGATGGGAATGCCCTGGGATATGCTCTCAGAGATAAAGCATTTGATTCTGTACTCTGCATGCCCTTAGCCCAGAGCTGGGGCAGCAGGCTCCTTGTCAATGCCCTATCATGCCTCTACCCAGAGACTATCTGCTCTGCTTTCTGAAGCCATAGCAGGAACAACCCAGAACTTACGAAGTGGAATAGCCATCAAGCAGGAGAGAGGGACAAGCAGCAGATAGCCCCTTCTCCTTTAGCCCAGGCTGGCCTTAAACTTGCTATGTAGTTTCTGCCCTTCAAGTGCTGGATTATAAATATTCACTAGCAAGTCCAGTTTGTGAGTTGCTGGGGATAGAACCCAGGGCATCCTGCAGGTTAGGGAAGCACTCTACCAAACTGGCCTCCACCCCCAGCCCCTTTTTGTTTTTTTGCTCTCTCTCCGTGTCTCACTTCAGTTTCCCTGAGGCAACTCATGTCTTAGAGGATACCTCGGAAACCAGAGAAGCCAAAGGAGATAGGTGCTAGCGACTCCCACGGTATACATGGTTCATTCACAGATAGATGATAGATAGATAGATAGATAGATAGATAGATAGATAGATAGATAGATATCCATTAGTAAAATGATGTAACATTGCATGAGGGGATTATTCTTCATGTATTCTAAATTTGTTTTTTTTTAATTCTCATTTGATATGTTCATAGCATAGACTCACATAACATAATCCATCCACCGTGGACAATGAACACACTTTCGTGTCAATAAATACAATCCTAAATAGAGTCTATCTCCCCGTGTCCCCGTGCTAGGGACCGAACTCGGCCTTGCTCAGGTACCTTTTAGCCCCAGACCCCACTCCGAAGTGCCTTCTTCAGTGTCTGTCACTGCAGGTGTGCCTTATCTTTGACTTAATCCATGCAGTTTACAGAGTCTGGGTGAACACACGGGTCTTTGCAGGAGGACGGAATGGCTTCCTCTGCAAAGTGCCAAGCTTTGCATTCTCTCAAACGCTCACTCCACATCCAATAATTTTCTCTGGTGTACTAAAAGACCAGCATTTCATTTGAGTAGGTTTTAGTGGGCTTCAGAAATTATCCTTCCACCCTTTTTGAAAATCAGAACGTGTGCCCATCTTTCTCTATTTCTTTCATTTTCTGTAATTTCCTCTACAGCAGTGATTTCATCTATACCTGCCTCCAGGTCCCTGGGACGCCATATGTCCTGGCTTTGAAGGGGGGAGCTCACGGCAGGTGGCTCAACGCTTTCTGTCCACTACACCCCTCTGGGGTTTTGGTCTTCTGCTCAGCTCAGTATGAAGCAAAATTGTCTGTCCCCTGTCCCAGAGCACCGAACCCTGAGTAGATCTCTTCACAGTGCTCTTTGCTCTGTCTCTGCTCACTGGGGCTTCAGCACGTTGCGAACCTTTATTCTTATAGATCCTACCATTCTGGGCTGCGCATTCCTCTCCCATCTCTTTGTGTGTGTGTGTGTGTGTGTGTGTGTGTGTGTGTGTGTGTTTCAAATCTTAGCTCATTGGAAAGCTGCCAGTGTACCTCACAAGGTTTCCTATAAAGCCCCCCCCCTTTTAATTTCCAGTGGTGCCCCTTGCAATTACTCACTGGAATCCCAGGGCTTTCAACAGCTCCCACTTACTGGTGTGAATATGTTCAATACAACTAGTCCTGTTTTATCTTCGTGGCCCCCCTGCGACGCCCGATTGCATGTATGTTCCTCTATTCACTGGCTGGATAGCCATTGGCACAGAAAGGCACAGGCACCATCTCAGAGATTCCCAGCAACCAGGGGACCAGCCTCTTGTTTCTTAAATGTAACTCTTTTGTTTATGTGGACACAGAGAGGGATCTGGACCCTTGCCTGATACAACTGAAGCCAGCAGGCTAAGCCTTAGACTCTCCTTTCTCTCAGGCTCTGAGTTTAGGTCCTTTCCTAGGCAAATCATGAAGGCCACCTCCTCTTGGATTCCACCTCTCTCCCCAGTCCAGCAAGCCAGCGTCTAAAGGTAGTGCCTAAACTAGCCTCATCTGGTCACAAAATAGCCCCTGTTTATGGATTGGGGATGGTGCCTACATGCATGCACATACATGCACACGCACCACAGGCGCAGAGGTGTCCCTGCAACTCTTCACACACATACACACATATCCTGGACACAGAAGCACCCCCACAGCACTCTGTCATTATCTCTCTGGGTCTCTGTGTGTGTCTCTCAGTGTCTGTTTTCCTGTTTCTCTCTCTCTCTCTCTCTCTCTCTCTCTCTCTCTCTCTCTCGCACACACACACACACACACACACACACACACACACACACACACACACACACAAGTCTTTCCTCTCTCCCAACCCCATGAACACAGAGGCACCCTCAGATCTATCTCTGTCCCTCACTCAGGGTCTTTGCATCTTTGTGTGTGTGTGTGTGTGTGTGTGTGTGTGTGTGAGAGAGAGAGAGAGAGAGACAGACAGACAGACACACACACACACACACACACACACACACACACACACACACAAAGTATCAATGTCTGTCTCTGGTAGCCAGGGTGGTCAGTGCCTCTTCTCCCTGCCTGCCCCCACCCCCGCCCCTGTCCCCTGCTCCTGGGTCTATAGCCCACCCAACCCTGACCCCTACCCAAGTGCCACTTACCCTCCATACTGTCTGCTCCTGGACACTCTCCAAAAGAGGTGGGCACCTTCAAGCGGGTGGGCTGGGGCCCAGGAAGGGTCTGGATGGGCTACCCTCGTCCCCGCTTCACCCGTCGCTCGCAGGCTGGCAGGGGGCGCTCACTCCTTGGGGTTCGGGGTGCAGCGCCCTCACAGAGCCGTGGTCCGCCGGACTTTGACGCTCGCCCCGCGCCTCTCGGGCGGGAGGGAAGGAGGGGGCTGGCGCCGCACCGTCTCCATGGCACCCGGCACACCTGTGCGGCCGAGCGAGGGCGCCCCGTGCACCTCCCCCGCAAACTCTCCCAGGACCCCGCACCCTCCAAAGTGCGGGCGGTGCCCGCCGCAACCCTGGCAGACACACACCAGCCTCTGTTCCCACTCTTTACGTGGCTCGAGCTCAGCCTGCCCCGCACTCGCCCACCACGATCGCCAGGACTGTCTCTCTGAAGAGGCCAAGAAGTCGCTGTCACTACATAGGAGGGACCCTTAGAAACAAGCCGCTGAGCTCTCTCCAGTGAACGGGGACAAGATGTCTGATGGATGACCCTGGCTTCTGAATCAAATCGACCAGGCTTGAGCAAGTGTCGCGTCTGCACTGAGTTTTTGCGTCTGTAAAGTGGCACTGAGGGAAGCGAGTGTGAACATTTCTGCCCCGCATATAGTAGATACTCAATTAATGCCACCTTGCTGGACAGGAGACCACTGCCTTGACCATCCTCAGAGCCTGTCAGATAGCCAGAACACGACGCTGCACATCTGCCATTCCGATAAAGATCTCTTTTGTGACTTCTGAAATATCTGGAGATTTGCACTCTAGAAGTAGAATTCATTCATCAAATTAGAATCACATGGTGAGGAGGTGTCTTTAAGTACCAGCACTAAGCTGGGCGTAGTGATGCATACCTTAAGTCCCAGCACTCAGGCAGAGAGGCAAGTGAATCTCTGAGTTCAAGACCAGCCTGGTCTACAGAGTGAATTCCAGGACAGCCAAGATTACACAGAGAAACCCTATCTTGAAAAAAACGATGCCGGGCGGTGGTGGCAGACGCCTTTAATCCCAGCACTTGGGAGGCAGAGGCAGGCGGATTTCTGAGTTTGAGGTCAGCCTGGTCTACCGAGTGAGTTCCAGGACAGCCAGGGCTACACAGAGAAACCCTGTCTCGAAAAACCAAACCAAACCAAACCAAACAAAGCAAACCCCCAAAATCCCAGCATTTGGGAGGCAGAGGCAGATGGATCTTTTGACTTTGAGGCTAGCCTGGTCTACATAGCAAGTTCCAGGCTAGCCAGGGCTACAAGGTGAAACTCCAGTCTCTAAAAACCAACAAACAAAACCAACAAAAGATGTTTTTACTGCGTGTCTCACTCACTAGATGAACACCCTTGATCCTCTGAAATGGTGAATGTCACTGTGACCCCCCCCCCCATCTTCTGAGGCTTCTAGGTACCAGCTGATGTAAACCTGACCACTTCTTTATGGCCCTATCCGGTCCAGTCCACTTCTCCACCTCTAATCCTACCCCTCACCATTCCTCCACCTGCCCCTATGCTGTCTCCCCATTCCTCCTCCCCCGAGTGGCCTTCCTGCCCATCACCCTCCATCTCCCCATCCTCTGCTCTCTCCTCTCAAGTCTGCAAGGCTCTTCAGCTCTTCGGCTGGTGGTTCCTAAACTTTCCCTGAACTTTGGAATCATTCAGAAGATTTTAACAGCCACCTCCTCTCTCCCTGAGATCACACCTATTCCAATTAAATCAGAAAGTCTGAGATGGTAGGGAGATCGGAGGTGTGTGAAGCTCCCTGGCAAGCCCCGCACACGGCAGAATGAGGCCCTTGCCCGTGACAGTGACACTGCAGTCCTGTCCCTCTCTCCGCCCATCGTCTCCACAGCTTTATAATCTTC
>JANHMN010000019.1:41324589-41326571 GCA_030674055.1 Rhabdomys pumilio
TGTTCTCAGGCTGGGGTTCACACTCTAGATTGTGACAATGGGGGGGGGGTTTGTGGAGGGCACTGAGCCAAGAAGGGCTCAGATACATCTCTAGGATGTCACAGGCTTTAGAGGACCAGGACATCAACCTGGGATGGGAGCAGGGGTCAGTCCACAGCCTTCCTAGAGCTTAGGTGGTTGAGGGACTCTAATACAGTTCTTCATATTGTGGTGACTTCCAACCATAAAATTATTTTTGTTGCTACTTCAAAGTTGTAATTTTGCTACAGTTATGAATTGTAATGTAAATATTTTTGGAGACAGAGGTTTATTAAACGGACTGTGACTCACAGGTTTAGAACCGTAGTACCAGTCAAAAGACCCCGGTTTGACAACCAGTCCTTCTTCCAACTGGGAGCTTTCCCATGATAGGTGACTGGCCACATGCTCCGTTGTCTTTAAGCCTGTTTCTTCATTTCTAAAGCTCAGGCTGGCTTTAAAGGTGTCATCCTCCTGCCTCCTTCTGTGTGCTGAGATCACAGGCATGCACTACTGTGACTGTCCTTGTCACGATCTCGCCAGCAAGAACGGACTCAGACAACAGGATTCTTCTACAGCAGGCTTTATTGCAGCCGTAATGGAAGGGAAGACCCCGATAGGAAAGGGAGACATCCTTAAATACCTATTAGGTCGGCGTGTTGGTGTGTACCTCTGTGATTGGCTAGCAGAGCTCAGGAGAATATGACATCTCGGGATGCGTCACATGTAGGCTGGTTCAAGGGACTCTGAGCATGCTCTGAGCACTTGTTTACTAGTTAAGCGGGGTGAGTCTGGGCTGATGTCGGTGCCATCTTCCAATGGCGGCGGTGTGATAGTGCGTGATGACGTTGGCACACCACACGCAATGACGTTGGCGCACCACACACTACAGTGCCCCATTTGTGTCTTCCATATAATACAACACAGATTGTTAACTACCTTTCCAGTTTGTGGGGGCAACTAACTTGGACAGTAACCGGAGACTTGAGTAGCCACAGATATACAGTGTCTTTATGTTACCTTTCTTTTTTTTTTTTTAATTTAATTTTGTTTCTGAGACAAGGTCTCCTATAGTCCAGACTTACCTCAAACCCCTTGGCCTTCAACTTAAAAAATCACTTATTTTATGTGAATGGATGTTTTATATTCATGAATGTCTGTGTATCACACACAAATGGTGCCTGCAGTCTTGAAGAGGGTGTAGGATCCTTTCTGGGTTGTCATGTGGTGCTGGAAATTCAACCTGTGTGCTCTGGAAGGGTGGCTAGCACTCTGACTTGCTGAGCTATCTCTGCAACCCTTTGACGATTACTCTGATAGGTACAAATCTTAGAAAGTTAATGTAAACTTTTTGATGTGTATATAGTAAGAGAACCCCAGCCTGTCATAGTGGCTGGTGCCTATAAACCCAGCATATAGGAGCCTAAAGCAGGAAGATTACTTTAGGAGGAGTTTGGGGCCAGCCTGGAGTTGAAGTGAGTTTCAGGTCAGCCTGGGCTACAAAGGGAGACCTTGTACAAAAAACAAAACAAAACAAAACAAAACAAAACAAAACAAAAACCAGAACAAACAAACAAACAAAAAAATAGAAGGAAGAAGAGGAAGGGGTGGAAGAGGAGGGGAGAAAGGAGGAGGTGGGGCTTGTTCTAATTACTCTTCTCAATGCTGTGACTAAGTCATTGACAAAAGCAACTTAAGGAAGGGCTTCTTTTGGTGGTCCAGGCCATCACATGGGGAAGATTGCAAGGATATTACCCCATGTCTGTGGTCAGGGAGAAGAGAAGCTGTGGCTGCCCAGCTCTTTCTTCTTTCTTCTCCTTTTAATCCAGCCACACCATTTCAGAGTAGGTCCTGCACCCTAAGGTAAGTCTCTCTGGAAGAATCCTGTAGACATGCCCAGCGTCCTTATAGACATGCCCAGTGTCCTTATAGACATGCCCAGTATCCTTATAGACATGCCCAGC
>JANHMN010000019.1:41326581-41338134 GCA_030674055.1 Rhabdomys pumilio
CCAGTGTCCTTATAGACATGCCCAGTATCCTTATAGACATGCCCAGCGTCCTTATAGACATGCCCAGCATCCTTATCGACATGCCCAGTGTCCTTATAGACATGCCCAGCGTCCTTATAGACATGCCCAGTGTCCTTATAGACATGCCCAGTATCCTTATAGACACGCCCAGCATCCTTATAGACATGCCCAGCATCTTTATAGACATGCCCAATGCCCTTATAGACATGCCCAACATCTTTATAGACATGCCCAATGCCCTTATAGACATGCCCAGCGTCCTTATGGACATGCCCAAGGGTGTGTCCTCTAGTGATTCCAAATCCAGTGAAGTTGGCAATGGAAGTTAACCATCACCAATAAGAAGAGGAGGAAGGAGAAGAGATGAGAAGGAAAAGGATGGGAAGGAGGGCTGAGGGAAAAAGGAGTGAGGGGAGGAAAGTAAAGGAAAAAAGAAGAGAGGAGGAAGAGGGAGAGGTGACCTTAAAGCTGGCTGTTGTTGCCTCATGGACCATTACTGTCCACATGCAACATGTGGACATTGGTGGAAGGCAGATTCTGAATAGGAACGTACTCTGGTTTTCTGGTGTCTGTATGTTAGGATTTGAATCCAGGCATTTGAATACATTAAACACATACTGTACCACACTTTACACACATACACACACACACACACACACACACACACACACACACACACACACCTCTACTGATGCGCTTGGCTGAAGACCATGAAGACTCCCAAATTTGGGAGACCCTTACTCAAGTCTCTGGAAGTCTCGAACACCCACGAACTCCAAGACACCGTTACTGGATGCAATTAGCAGAGGTTTATTAGGGAGCTGGCAGCCAGCAGTCAAACTGCATTCTTGTACAGGAGTAGAGTTTGACCCTGAGTGGTGGGCTAAGGAGCCTTTTAAAGAGGAAAACCACAAACCAGGGGAGTGGGAAGGGGGGTGAGGGGTTGTCAAGGATACATAACATAAGAATAGTGAAACATTCCAGAGGAGCCCAAACCTAAATGATACAGGATCATGTGAAAATCACTCTGCACACTCATTCTTCTCAAGAATGTAGTCTTACTATGTTATTACCGACTGTTTCAGGTTAAACTATTTCTCACTTGCTCGGTCGCAGTCCCACCTAGGTGACTTGCATCTTTTTGTGGTCAGGAATGTGTCTTCCTGCTTTGGATATCCTCACCCACAGGTGGGTTCTTTTCCCTGAGGCTTGAGGAATGTAATCCAGCAAGTGTCCTCTGCTTCAGGGATAATGCCCTCCACCCGGAATATCTCGGGGCAATGAAGGCCTGAAATCTTACATTCAGTTCCTCCTTCTGGAGCCAGCATTCTTTTGCTCAGGGTAAAGGAAAAGCCTATATATATTTCATAAAATGGTCCTTATAATTTTTCACTCTACAACCACAGCTTTAGCAAGGAGTCCGGCTGGTCTAGTCCCTGAACTCTGTTAATCCTGTGAACGGTAAAACTAGAGTAACAGGAGAGGCTGAGGCTTGATGGAAAGCAGAGCTCTCTTAAGGGTGAGATTGTAGGAATTTCAGGTCTTAGTTCAAACTTAAAATTCACTGTCCCAGGACACATTCCAGGAGGAGCACATTTCTTAGTCAGAGGACACCTGCCAGATTAACATTCAGAGGAGAAAGGGAGAGGCTGATTAACATTCCTCAGACCACAGGGAAGGGAACCCATATGTGGGTGAGGAAGGCCCAGAACAGGTAGACACATTGGAGGGTGGAGGGCCCAAGATGAGGGGTAATCAGGAAGCCCTTAATAAACCTGGGCAAACGGAAGCCACTTAGCTAACACTCATTGTTTTAAAGATAATGTGCAAATCTGAGTTCCGGCCTTGGAATGGATGATAAGGTCAGCCTTTGTGGTTATTGTTTAAGAGATGAAACTTCCCTCATATAAAACTGCTCTCAACTGTGGTTCAGTGTTCCTCTTGCCTGCGTTCGAGGGAACCCCGGTGCACTGGTTATCAATAAACCTCAAGGTATTGCATGGAATCCGATGTCCATGAGTGCTTCTGGGGGAGCGCATCCCCTGGTTTGGATCTTGAAGTCCAACAAAATCTCAGGTAGAGAGCACGGTTGGGCGGGGAGCACAGTTGTGAGGGAGAGCACGATGGTGGGGGTATGGTAGGGCTGCACATCCTCTCTTGGGCTTGCACATGAACTCTTGGCCACTCCACTTAGGACAAAATCCAGCCACAATATTATGGCTGATGAGGGTCTGGGAAGACCTGTGTGAGGAGGAGTGGCTAATGGTGATACCAACATGTCTGGTGGGAAACATGGAGATTTAATGTAGAACCTGATCTTGAGCGGGCAGTAGCCATGTCTGATAGCAATTTTCTCAAAAGCTAGATTCTCAAACACAGAGTTTCCTTACCATTCACCTGTTCAGCCCTTGGTGGATAGACACGGTAGACCTACTATGTGCCAGGCATTGCTCAAGAGATGGGAAGGAAGGAAAGCCATGGACACCAAGACAAAGATCCTCTGAGTGTAAGTAACGGGCATAGATAAATGATCATTGGATATATAGCAGGTAATAAGATCTACGGATAAAGAAAAGAAACGGGATGGGGGTCTTTCATCGAGAAGTGACAGGCAACCCCCTAGTGGTTCATTAGAGAAGTAACAGATGGTAGATGATGCATGGTCCAAAATCCCCCATGTGAGCTCTTGATTTACCCGGAAGGAAATGTTGAGCCACTCAGGATTTAGAGAAGGAGTGGCCTAGGATCTAGAAAGATTCTCTGGGTGTGGTGTGGATGGTTAGCAAAAACTCTTTAAGGTGCAAGGAACTAACTTCCAGAGTCTGCCTATCTGGCAGCTCAGGTGGCCTTGGGATTTGTCTTCTTACATAGCTCATATGTGATTCTTTTTTGTTTGTTTTTTTGATGCAGGTTTTTTCTGTGTATCCCTGACTGCCCTGGGCTTTGCTCTGCAGATCAGGTTGGCCTTGAATTTAATCCTGCATCTACCTCTAGAGTGTGGGATTAAAGGTATGCCCAATCATGTTCTTCCGGTGTCTCCATGTGGTTCTTAGAACCCCTCCTGCGATCTGACACCACCCCGGGGGCCACAACTCCTGATCTCAAGTTTTCCGAGTGGAAGGTGTCAGCTACTGTACCCATTCTGCAAACTGTGCGGTGGTGAGACAGGCCCTCAGAGCTCGCCCTGGAAGGTCCCTTGTCCTATGTGGTCCTCATTGACAGAAAATAGGGGTCACAGGAGTCTCTGCTTGTAGGAATCTGGTTTCGCTCATGTGGAATACCATGGACTCCAGCTGGGTCTGTCATGGCCGCCTCATGCCTCATCAGCCAGCCTCAGAAGCCTGGTGCAGGTGTTCATAGATTGATTAGCTTTTTGTTCTTTGAGACATGGCTCTGATGCTGTAGCCCAGGCCGGCATCCACATCACAACAATCCCCTTGTGCCTCCCAGGAGCAGAGTTCACAGCCTGGTAGGCTTCTGAATTATGAAGAAAGGTTTCCTATCAGCTTCCAGATGTCCTATATATGTCCGCAGCTCTTTGTGGCAACAAGAGGCTATGTTCTCGTCTCTACACTGAGGGCTTTTGATCATGATGGTGGGTATTAAGTGGCTGTGGGAGGTAATCTCAGGGCATGGCAGGTGCATGACAGGGATGTACCCACCTGTGGTGTGGAAACTGCTCTCTTGATCAGCTGGGGAAGCAAAGGCTCAGAGAGGCCTTTACCTAGGATCAGGCCATCTGAAGAAAGCCATTGGTCAGTTCTATGTAGGCAGGCCTCTGTGAGGCCCAGGCTCACACCAAAGACAACGGACCAGCAGAAGCAAAAGGGCCTGTCCTAAAGTCCTGGTTCCAATGCTTTTCGGTCATGTGCTCAGCCCTTCACCCCTGTCTGCTGCTAGAGGGATGCCGCTGTAGCAAACAAGGATATACAGGTCCCTTGGGGACGGGGAGCTGGAGAGAGGGCTCAGAGGTTGAGCAACAGAACCAAGGTGTAGTTCCAAGCACCCACCTGACGGGTCCCAAGCATCTGTAACTCCAGTTTCAGAGGCTCAGATGCTCTCTTCTGACTTCCTCAGGTACCAGGCACATACACAATGGGCTGCAAATGCACACATACATACATACATACATGGATACACACATACATACACATACATACATGCATGGATACACACATACGTACACATACATACATGCATGGATACACACATATGTACACATACATACATACATGCATGCATAGATACACACATGTACACATACATACATACATACATACATGATACACATACATACATATCTACATGCATACATACATATATAGTACATATACACACACACACACACATACACACACATATATATATGCAAACAAAACACTTTTTAAAAAGATGTATTATTTATTATGTATATAGTATTCTGCTTGCATGTATGCAGGGTTTCTCTGTATAACCCTGACCTGGAACTCTCTTTGCAGACCAGGCTGGCCTTGAACTCAGAGATTCACCTGTCTCTGCCTCCTGAGTGCTGGGATTAAATATGTGTGCCACCACACCCAGGCCAGTGTCACCTTTCTTAGGGATGGGTCTTACTTGCTTGGCCCAGAGCATGAAAGCATGGTCTTGTTGTTTGAGAGCTTTTTCTCTCAAACCTTCCTCTTATCCTAGGCCCGCCCTGTTGTGGATTTGGTCTAATGCTTGTATTATGTTAATTAGGTCCACACAATTGCATGGGAATCCGTACATAAGATGCTGAGGGTCCCTGCTCCCAGTTGGTTTTCATTGGTAAATAAAGTTGCTGTAGGCCAATGGCTGGGCAGGAGACAGAATGGGGACTTTAGGATTCCTGGGCAAGAGACCCAGGGAGGAGGAAGGAGGTAGAGCCACCACCAGGCTGGGAAAGGAATAGCTGCCAAGCCTGAGAAGTAAAGGACAGAGACAGCCAACATGTAAGAGCCCGGAAGAGCAGCCCCATGCTGACCCCCATTCCCACACTGGGTCTAGGGCAACAAAGATGGAATACAGATTATAATAACTCAGGAATATCGGAGGGGAAGTGTTAACCACCTGGAGGTCTGGGAGTGGCCCAAACATTAAGCTGTTTAGCTGTTTAAGACATATTAAAATATAAGACTGTGTGTGAGTGTGTGTGTGTGTGTGTGTGTGTGTGTGTGTGCGCGCGCGTGTGTTTCATTTAGGAACCCAGAACATTGGGGCAGGTAGTGAGGAATGTGCTGTTGCCACCGGGTCAATCTAAGTAGAGATTAATTGGAAATGCAACACCACCCTTTCTGGCCTTGGCTCCTCTTCCAGGACTCTACTGAGGTAAATAATAACACTCCCATTCCTTGGCTTTCTGAGAAGGGACGAGCACATTTCAAACAAAGAGTAGCTTCAAAGCAGGATTCTCGGGGTCCAACATTGCAATTTTTTCGGAAAACTAGCAACGCAAACCCTCTGGTCCTACACTGTGCTGTCTCCCAGCATGCATTCCCAGCATGCACTCTGTTACTCTAGCATCTTATATATAGCCATTCCATGCCAGGAACCTTGTGCCCAAAAAACAAAAGCAACAAATATCTCATTCACCTCAGGAAATTTCAGAATCACTTAAAGGAGGTGTCAGACTGTATTAACAGCAACAAAAACGCTAAAACTCTTTTGAATCCTTTGCCCCCTGATTGCTCCCTTACCGTGTATGCCCATCCTCATTTGTTTTTCCGAGACAGGGTTTCTCTGTGTAGTCCTGGCTGTCCTGGAATTCACTCTATAGATCAGGCTGGCCTAGAACTCAAGAGATACACCTGCCTCTGCCTCCCCAGTGCTGGGATTAAAGGTGTATGTCACCACCACCCAGTGCATGTCCAGTTCACCCATCTTAAATGCACTGTAATCATCCTCTCTTGGCCAAGGCTTTCTGTCTGCATGGAAAACTCTGCCTAAATTCCAGACTCTGCAGCCTCAGAGGAAACTCTCTCCAAGAAGGGCAAGGGAGGTTTTTCTGTCAGCCAGCAAATCAGAAGTCCTAAAAGCTGGTTGACAGGGAAGGCCTGGTTTGCAGGGGGCCATTTAATAGCAAAACACTTAAAAGTTCAAGAAACAGGGATCACATGAGTTCCAGCAAGCTCCTAGCACAGTCCTTTCATTTTGCAGTTGGGAACCAAGGCTTGGAGAGGGACAGGGATTTCTGGAAATCACACAGCTGCTAAGAAGGCACCAAGGGATAAATACAGTAACAGCTGTGAAGAGCCTGGTACCCACTGAGCATTCTCTGTGCCTCTTCAATAAAAAAAAATAAAATAAAATAAAAAAAAAAACAAAAAACAAAAAACTGTGGTGCAGCTGGCTTTACAATTCCAAGTAAATTCAAGTTGGCCAATTTAACCAAAAAAAAAAAAAAAAAAAAAAAAAAAACCAAGGACAAAACAACATCACCACAAAAAAAGAAGATAAAGTTGGCAAATAAAAAAAAAAAAAAAAAAAAAAAAAAAAAAAGGACTGAACCCAGAACATCAGCTCTCCAGCTGGGGACATTAAAGCCATCAGTAGGACTTATTTGGGCAGCATCAGTCTGAGCTTCAGACCTGCATCTGGAGGGAGCAGAGTCACTTCACTGCACTTTTTAACCAGCATTCAGCTCTCCCAGTCCAGACTCTGCCCCCAGAACCAGGGACCCTGGAGGAGTGGGTGACAATGTTTGGCACAAGTAGGGGCCGACTGTGAGCAGTTCATCCTTCCCACAATACAGTCCCCTCCAGGCCCGTGTCTATCCCACTGCTCAGCAGGGCACTGCTGTAGGCTGTCCATTCTGTGTGCCTGCCCAAAGGCTGCTTTCTTTACCTTATGGTTTTGAGAATTCCTTCCCTGGGGAAGATGTAAAACACTGTCTACCTCTCCACCAGTGTCAAACCAAAGTCTGATTCCACTAAGGTTCAATCTGGGGAACCAATTCGTATTGGGTTTGAAGAGTTGTTTATAGCAATGTGGGTGACCTCTCCCACCTCCAAAAAGAAAAAAAAAAAAAAAAAAAGCCTCGATGATAAGCAAGCACTCATCCAACATGGATAATGGCTTCCTTGTAGCCATATAGGTGGAGCCTCTCTGATAACATTCTCTAGCCTATATACTTGTATACAAATGACTGGGAAAGTGGCTAGCATCTCACATTGTGGGTCTGATGAACTTCCTCACCAACTCCTTCTCTGAGGGAACACCCACAGATCACAGCTTGCCCCTAAAAGACTCAGGCAGGCAGGCCAACTGATCTAATGACCATAGCAGCTGTGGTTCAGAGAACCAAGCTCTCTGTAAGCTTCCCGAAAGAGAGGCAGTTCCCCTTAAAAGGTGGGCAGGTGACACCCAGCCCTAATTCCTGGGAGTCTATATTGGGAGAATAAATCAAATACTGCACATATACACTCAGAAAGGAAAAAAAGAAAGCATACAGCAAGCACCGGCAGATGAGATTAACACAGCATCTTTTATTGCAGACTGAAGCGTGGGGCTTCTTCACACTGTGAGCCTGGATCTGGAGGGTTCTGACGGCCCAAGCTTGCCCCAGGCTGGACCATAATGTCTAGGTGGTATAGAGAACAACTTCCGGGAACAACCCCAGCTGGCAAGCAGGGATAACCAGAGGTAGGGTGGGAAGATAGGGCATGCCTAACCGTCACCTGGCGATCACTATCGCGACCATTGTAGAGACACAAAGACGGGGAGCTGATCTGAGATGCAGGGGTCTCCCAGTGCTCAGTTAGGGGAGGCTGAGCATATATTCACATCCACAGAAGTGGAGGAGGGGACAACCTTCACTCTGCACAGGACCATGTCATCCAGGACCTCTGCTGATGCTCAAACTGTGACTTTCCTAGAAAAATCAGCTACAGTTCTTGCTGGGACACAGCTCCGACTCGGAAAGCCAGTGTGAGGTCTGAGACCCTGCATTTTAGCGTCCCCTTTACTGAAATGGGGTCTCACATAGCCCAGGGATTCTTTACTCTAGGCTAAGGTTGGCCTAGAACTCCTGACCTTTCTGCTCCTACTTTTGGAGGGTTGGGCTTCTAAGTGGGTACCACTATGCCTGACACTCTTCTTTTCTCCTTTTACTTTGTCTGCTGCTGGTGTACTGGGGTAGGCTCTCATTATAGAGCATAGGCTGGCCTCACCCCCACAATGCTATATAGTCTTAACCCCATCAGGTGCTGGGTCCCAGGTGTACACCCCGGAAGCTGCATTTCTAGCAAGCTGGTGTTAGCCTATCAACACTTGGAGTCGCTAGACTCTTACATCTCTCTTCTTCGACAAGATAAAATCCCCCAACTCAGGGACACAGAGTAGGAGGCAGGAGCCAGTCCAGTCCGGTTGCACGGAGTCCTCGCTTGGGCCCTGTGTCTACCTCCTCATCTGGCCACTGGCCTTGGGATGAGAGCAGATTAGGCAAGATTTATCTTTTAGGATACACAGTCATGACACCAGCAGTGCTCCCACGGCACCCTTATCAAGAGCCAGGAACACTGTGAAGAAGACAGGGACCCGGACAAACTCCATGGTGGGTTTTTGCACTGAACAACAATTTGAGTTCTAAACAGCAAAATGTTGGAGAGAAAGTGGCCTAGCCCTGCCTGTATCCTGGGGCCTCCACAGACCTACACAAAGGTGCAGACCAGCCAGGATGGGGAGGGGGCAGCTGATGGGCCTGCTGCTCAGGTGAGGAGGTAGACACACAGAGATTGAGAGGGTCAGGGATATCCCCAAGCACAGGGGGCAAGGGCCCAGCTACCTCCTGGGAAATGCCACAGTTCTAGGCACACTGGGACAGCTGCTACCCCCTAGACCACAGGCATAGGTCATCAAGATAGCAGATCATTATGGTGATAAGTCTTGAGGTCGGTGGTACAGGGCCAGGACAAGGCAAAAGGTGGTCATCAGAGGGAGGTCACAAGAGGAAGGCCATGGTGAAGGAGGTCACTTAAGGACCCAGGGTGACAGTCACAGGTGCAGATGGCCTTGTCTTCTCTGGGCCACCTCTCCTGTGGCCCTGAAGGTAATGCCTGCCCACGCCAGGCCATTCTCAGGGAGGGACAGAACGGAGCATGTAGAAAGTCCTCCACACAGTGTCTTGGGACAAGGAAGAATGAGCCACCTGGAGGCGCCCCTCTGTACCTTGGCCAGATGTCCAAGGGTTCCTTCATAAACACTCCTGCCACAGGGCCCAACCAGCGTCTAGGCATTCCAACGCCTGGTTCAGGCTCTGACCAGTCCAGGGACCCTGATAGCCAGGACATGTCACTGTGTGTTCACAGGGCGTCTCTGTGTTCGGTCCTCAGAAGGCAATAAATACACAGAGGTGGTCTCCTCTCAGGATGGTGACTGGCTCACACACTAGAAACAAGTCTTCAAATCATAAGGTCCACAAAATGCCCAGCAAGGCTCATCCACAAGCTTAGAGGGTGTCCGACGATGTGGAGACAGAACCTTTGAGGGGTCCCATGCAGGAAAGGCTTGCCACTATTTTTCCTCCTCTCAAGTATCCAAGCTCAGAGAGAGCAAGAGACCTACCCAAGTCAGCACAGCAGCTGTGGGTGCCCTGAGCCTCACCTCCCTCCTCCCTCTGGAGCTAAGCTACCCACCCTGGCTTAGCTGTGCCCCCTCCCTCTGTATGCTGCCTGGCCCACCCACTCCCGCTCCCCAAGCTTGGCTTCCCATGGGCCTCCCTCCTCTCAGGGTGGCAGGCCAGTATCCTTTGTCCCTTGCTGGGTGAGCACAAGGAGTGTGTCCTAAGGTAGAGGGGCTTGTGTATCCTCTGGAGACATGAGCATATCAAACTTGATGAGTGGCGGGGCAATCACACGCACCTCGGCGCTCAGGGGGTTGAGACGCAGGTTGACGACGCGCAGAGCTGGCATGGCGGCTAGCTTCTCCACCGGAACATCTGCTGGGAACAGAGGGGACAGGTTAGAGGGATAGGAACTGTGGGACCCTGAAAGGTAGCCTGGTCCCCAGTTAGGCTAAGGCTAAAAGCCCCAGAGACCTCGAAGGGATGGTAGACGCTTTGCCTGTTCCCGGGCACCAGGTTCCTGTCACTAGCTGCAGACCCCCACAGGTTTGTGGCCATCAGTCACGTAGGGCAACGCCCCAAGGTCCTCTACTAGTAGGTGACATGACCTGTGGTCACGTAGGCTCAAGACAGATCTCTATTTTAATGAGGTATCTAAAGGCCTGGAGGGCTTAGCCAATAAGCTTTCCTTCCCAGACATTCCTCCCTGAAAAATGTATTTAATCTCAGACCCACCCTGAGAAGTGAGGTATGGTTTTACACATCCACTTTCCACCATGACAATAAATGCCTTAAAACCATGGACTGTCTCTTTTCATCAGGATCCACTATGGGAAGCCATAGAGAAGGCCTTTCCCTATAGAGTCACCGTCTAATTTCCTGTAGAAGGCCTCTCTGTGCTCCCAGTCACGACCAAGCCAAGCTCAAGCTCACCACCATTGTCAAGCCAAGGACCCCCCCACCCCCCGCGGTACCAGCCAGAGCTCCCCCTTCCGCTACCCCAGCCCTGGGCCAGATCCATCCCACAGGTCCCCACTCCATTCTCACCTCTTCCGTGGCATCCAGTGGTGCCTGGATGTCCAAGAGCCTGAGAACCAGGAGGCCCCTGCCTCCTTGCAGGCTGGGGGATGCAGAGCCAGCTCCTGCTGTCCTGCACCTCAGACTGGGCTTCCTCACCCCCGGAGCAGTGTCCAGGGCTTCCCTACAGCTCAACACCCACCTGGTGACAGCATAAGGTAAACATGCTCAACTCCCGTGTCCTGCCGCCCTGGGGAGCTGAGCCCTGTGGTGTAGTAGACATGGGACCTGTAACCCTACAAGGAACGGACTGGCTGGAAAGAAGACGGAATGGGAAGACTTGGAGCATACAGAGAGACCAGGTGGTTGATGTTCATGGACCATGAACATGGTCCATGGACCATGAATGGACTCAGTTCAGGGGTCCTATCCTTGGGGGTTGGGGAGGGGAGCTTCAGAGCCTTACCAGGACTAAAGCCACAGGTAGCTTTATAAACGAGGACCCAGGTTGGGCATGGATGCACATGCCTGTAATCCTAGCACTTGGGAAGTAGTGGCTGGAAGATCAGGAGTTCAAGGTCATTCTTTACTACATACATAGTGAGTCTGAGGGTAGCCTGGGCTACACAAGACCTTGTTTCAAAAACAGCAAGTAGTTATAGGGGGGATTGGATCAGGCGTCTGAAAGACAGAATCACCGTATAAGCCACAATCTTGCTCTTATATAGGCTCAAATGAATGAGAGACAGGTACTTAAATCCTGCTGCATGAAGAAAACAGGAGAGCTGATCACAACAGCCTAGAATCACACAGAAGAGCACGTGAGTGAGAAGGAATTGCAGTCCGCTGTCAAAAGGGGTAACATTCGGACACACAATTAAACAGGAATCAGCTCTGCAAATCCAGTGCTGCTGAACGGGGGTGGGCACAGAGGTCCACTTGGCAACGACAACAGTCAC
>JANHMN010000019.1:41338144-41351246 GCA_030674055.1 Rhabdomys pumilio
GGGATATGGTTCATCGGGTAAAGGACTTGCAACCTGAGAAGCTGAGTTAAGTTCCTGGAGCCCACGTGGTGGATGAAGAGAGCTGATGTACATAAGTTCTGCAAGCACACTGTGGGGTACCCCCCTCCCACAATAAATAAGAGCAAAAAACAATGTCAGGCTGTGGTGGCACACGCCTTGAATCCCAGCACTCAGGAAGCAGAGGCAGGAGGATCTCTGTGTGTTCCAGGCCAGCCTGGTCTACAGAGCTAGTTTCAGGCCAGCCAGGACTATACAGATAGACCCTGTCTCAAAAACAAAACAAAATCAAAACAAAAACCATCAAGGAAAGAGAGAAAGAAAGAAGAGAGAGAGAGAGAGAGAGAGAGAGAGAGAGAGAGAGAGAGAAACAAGCAAAGGAATGAATACAATGTATCAGCCAACTCATAGATAGCCTAGCTTTCCTGCAGTCATTTCTAGCCTTGTCCTGAGCCTTACTCTCCTCTTCTCCATGGTTCTGTGGGGACACAGACGCTCAGCCGCCAGCCTACGCAGGTGGTGTGCGCCTGGGAGGTGTACAGCCGCACAGTTGACAGTCAGCCTTGAAGGTTGTTGTGACCACTCTTGTCAGTATGGTGCTAGGTTCCTCCACCATATAATTAACTGCTGTTTGATGTGTTGTTGGTTTTTTTCTTTCTTTCTTCATTTGCAAATAACTAGAACTCCGTGGGGACACAATTTATGAACAGGCAAGCAGAGTCTCCTCATCAACAATCCCACCCACTGCCACCGCCTTGAGGTCCACAGAAGCTCCTTGCTATATCCATCTTCATGGTGACTGCAGAGTGGCAGCTTTCCAGTGCCCCAGGTCTCTCGGCATTCCGCTGTATGGCATTGGGCTGCCCTTCTTGGCCGCCCATCTGTTTATTAACAGGGACTCCTATGTGTCTAATCATTTATGACTGTCGTGTTTAATTAATTTGTTGCTCAGTTTGTTCCAGATCTGGCCTGCGGGAGCCCCTTCAAGCTGGCTGATAGCTTTTGTTTTTGTATTTTGTAGTGCTGGTCACTGAGCTTACTAGCAAGTATTTGGTCTTACATTTCCACCCCTGGCCCTGGCTCTGTGGATTGGCAAGCGCCCAACATTTTGGGTTGTATTAAGGGATGTTGGGGGATTCAATTACAAGGCTTTGGACATATCTAATCACCTGCTTGAACGGCAGCCAAGTGTACCATGGTCTGTTCCTCACTGCGTCTTCCCCTGTCCTCTGCCAGTGATGGACATACAGGCTGCATCCTCTGCCCTCAAAGGCTAGAGTGAGAATGTCTTTGGCTGCCTGCCAGGAGGAGCACAGTCAATAGCTCCATCAGAGGGTTTGTGTATGGCTGCCTTTGATGGTTTCTGGACCCTAGCTCTGGTCAGCCTTCTTCCCCATCGCTTTCAACTGAGGCTGTCAGGCCTGGCTGCCCTCCTCCCCCAACCCCCACCCCATTCCCATGGCTGGGATACACCCCAGACCTTCAGCAAGGTCCCTTGTTCTCCCTCCTGACATACACCGTAAGTCCTGTGAGGATGGTGAATAGTGCCCAGGGCTCTATGGCCTGGTAGACTCTGAAGCCTCCCGTAGCACAGACGCTGCCCTCCCCTCTGGGCTTGCTTGCTAGGATGAAAGCAAGAGAGGTCACCAGCTCTGGCCAGTCTTTCCCTGTCCAGGTACCAGAGTGAGGAAGCCAGGGCAGCTCAGGGACCCGCCTCTCTACCCACTTCACAGATGGGGAGCCTGAAGCCCGAAAAGCCCAGCTTGGATACGGTTGGTTACTGAGCAGGGGCCAAGAATTGGGCTACCTGCTCCAAAGTCTCTTCTACAAGAGGCATGCTACTGTAGGTATGGCGTGGCTTGCAGAAAGCGGCCTAAAGGATCTATGCCTGATAGGTGGGCGGCTCCACTCCCATGGGACTTCCCAGGGGCCTTTTTTTTTCCCCCAAAGCAGTTAAGGGCAGCATAGGCCTAACCAAATGGGCCTTTGCAATGACACAGGCTCTGAGACCTCTATGCTGGGCTGACTTTTGTTGCTGATAGAATTTTTGGTTGTTATCACTTGTTTTTATTTTTACTCGGGGACTCCTGTATTGAAGGCTGGCCTTGAGTATGCTATGTGGCCAAGGATGATGGAATTTCAGATCCTTTTGTCTGCACCTCCCAACAGTTGGCAACACAGATCAGCTCCACGGCATCATTTTATGTGGTGCTGGGGAGACTGAAGCCAGGGTTTGAAGTACACTATGAAAAATATCTAAAAATGGTGCTACGGGATTTTAGGTATTAAGGGCTTGCTAATTCATGATATATATGAATTAGTAACATTTTTTTTTTTGAGACAGAGTTTCTCTGTGTAACAGTCCTGGCTGTTCTGGAACTCATTTTATAGACCAGGCTGGCCTCAAACTCAGAGATCAGCCTGCCTCTGCCTTCTGTGTTCTGGGATTAAGGGCCTGCACCCCTATGCCTGGCTTAAAAACATTCTTCTTCTTTTTTTTTTTTTTTTAATTATTAACATTTTTAACTTAACATTTTCAATAATGGAATGAGCTGAGTACCATTAGTTTTTAAAAGAGATTTATTTTATTTTTATCCATGTGTATGTCCACATGTGCACGTACGCACATGCCTGGGGAGAGTGTGTGTGTACATGTATGTGTGCCTGGGAAGACTAAAAGAAGGCCTTAGATTCCCTGAAGCTGGAGATGTAAGAACTGTGAGTCACTCAATACTGACAGCTTCGTACCCAGATTCCAGTTTTCTGCAAGTGAATACCACATCTCAGTTGCCAAACTATCTCCCTAGCCCTCCCTGCTCCTCCATGTAGGACAAAGTCCGGAGAGGTTAAAAGACTCATGAAGGCGCATGCAGCTAAGTAATAAAGCAGGGGGCATATAATGGCGGACTGGCTGGCTACTGGCCCTGTGTCCTTTCTGCCATCTCCCAAGCAGCTTTACAGCCTGGCTTGTGCCACCTTCCTCAGCTGGGTGAGGGTTCTCAGGGAAGAACAACACAGGAAGCCAATTCTTCAGGTGGAAGGGGGTTAGAAAAGGGACATTTGTTGGGAGCCAACTTTTAAAAGAAAGCGGCTAGAAAGCAGCTATCCATGCCTGTAAGGTGCACGTGGTATCCACGCCCGAAAGGCTTATGTCATATCCACGCCCCTACAAGGGGCGTGGCAAAAGTGTATAAATACCCCAGATTTCCCTTCAATAAAGGAGACTTGAGACTGGATCAGAACCTCTGTCTTGTCTCCATTCCTAGCGTCTCTTCCCCTTATCCCTTATCTCTCTCCCTCTAGACCCTGACCTGAATACCGGAGCAAGCCGCAACATTTTTTGTTAAGTCTTTTGTCTCGAGCCAGGTAGAGCGGAGCTGGTTGCAACATTTTTGGTGTCCAACTTGGGGCAGAGGGTACAGAGACCCAGAGAGGTGACATAGGAGTGGAGCCGTTGGAGCGGTTGGTGGAAGGACAAGAAGGAGGAGGAGAATGTGGCTTAGAAAACCACAGGTTGTAAGGGATCTCATAGCTGGGGAATAGAGTAGTTCACTTAGGACTTAACTAACCTGAGATAAAAGTTCATTGCACCCTAATCTCTGAATACAGCTCGGCAGCCTTCTAGGCTGCACCACCAGCATGTATTGAAAGCTGAGTGGGTCTGAGGGCCTACAAAGAAGTTACAAAGTTTCAGTGCCCTATAAAAGCTGCAAGGAGGCGGTGAGGACCTTAGGAATGAGAGACCCAGATAGGACATTAGAAGGATCTGCTGATTGCCTCAGGAATCTGCTGCGTCGAGAAAGGTATAATGAAAATGGGGCAAGAAATAAGTCAGCCTGAACTTAACTCTCTGTTTTTGTTTTGTTGCTTGCTGCTCATGTGTGTTAACTGCCTGCTTTTGTTTCATTGTTTGAATGCTGTCTTTCAGGTTCAAAATAAAAAGAAACGTATGTATCCACTTCCAGAGGTTCCCATTGTAGAGACAGTGGTTATAGATCCCAGAAAGGCGTTACAGGATAAAATTTCTATTCTTAAACAACTGATAGAGTTGGAAAAAGAGTATCAGGTTAATCAGCTACAAAAATTAAGAACAGGGAAGAGGTCTCGAGAGGCCAACTGCGAAAATCCCCT
Source organism: Rhabdomys pumilio (assembly GCA_030674055.1). Lineage (NCBI taxonomy): Eukaryota > Metazoa > Chordata > Mammalia > Rodentia > Muridae > Rhabdomys > Rhabdomys pumilio. Next base: position 41,342,294 of record JANHMN010000019.1, read on the forward strand.
GATGAAAATCCTCAACCCGGTATCCAAAAGCATCCCTATCCTCTAGTTTTAGCTCAGCTACAGATCAGCCAGAGAAGGGAGACGTTGAGGCTTTCCCTATATCAGAGACCAGAGACGCTCAAGAGGTTGCTTGGAGACATCACACAGGGTTTAATTTTCAAATTATTAAAGAATTAAAAAATGCCGTATCTCAATACGGTGCCACTGCTCCCTTTACTCTTGCAATTTTAGAGTCTGTGGCAGAGGAGTGGCTGATTCCTAGTGATTGGAGTACGTTAGTGAGAGCAGTTCTTAGTGGTGGAGACTATCTTATTTGGAAATCGGAATATCATGAGAATTGTAAAGAGACAGCTAGTAGAAACATTCAGGCAGGCAATGGTTGGTCCTTTGATGCCTTAGTAGAAGAAGGGCAATTTGCTTCTAGTGATAAGCAGATGCAATATGACCCAAGTTTATATGCTCAAATTCAAAATGCAGTCATGAAGGCTTGGTGTAAACTTCCATCAAAGGGAGACCCTGGTGCGTCTTTAACAACAGTCAAGCAAGGGCCTGATGAGCGATTTTCTGACTTTGTTCATCGATTAAAGACAACAGCAGGGAGGATTTTTGGTAATGCAGAGGCAGGTGTAGATTATGTGAAACAACTTGCATATGAAAATGCCAATTCTGCCTGTCAAGCAGTCATTAGACCCTATAGGAAAAATACAGACCTTACAGGGTATATCAGACTCTGTTCTGACATAGGTCCCTCCTACCAACAGGGCTTAGCTATGGCTGCTGCCATGCAAGGACAATCAGTAAGAAATTTTTTGGCAAATAGAGATAAAAAGGCCTGTTTTAAATGTGGCAAACCTAGACACTTTGCAAGAGATTGCAAAGCAGAAAATGAGTTAACCCAGAGACAGCCCAGAAAACAGCCTGGGCTCTGCCCACGCTGCAAACGTGGAAGGCATTGGGCTAATGAATGTAGGTCTAAAAGAGACGCACAAGGAAACACCCTTTCCCATAATCAGAGAAACGGGAACAGGGGCCAGCTCCAGGCCCCGAACCAACGCAAACCAAAACAGGCTTATGGAGCAGTCAGTGTCATACCAGCAAACACCAATCCCTTTCTGAACTTAGTCGAGCAACACCAGGAAGCGCAGGACTGGACCTCAGTTCTGCCACCCACACAGTATTAACCCCAGAAATGGGACTTCAGGCCTTACCCACTGAAGTGTTTGGACTGCTCTATCCAAATGTGTTTGGTCTGATAGTGAGAAGAAGCAGTACTACTATGCAGGGACTACAAATTTTTCCTGGAGTTATAGATAATGATTATCAGGGTGAGATTAAGGTAATGGCACAGGCAATTCAGAATATAGTCACCATTCCTACAGGAAAGAGGATAGCTCAACTATTGTTACTTCCACTGTACCCTACTAATCACAAGTAAATGGAAAACAGGTACTCCAGTGCTTTGATGATCTTAGAACAGCTTTATAGACTGCAGGTTACAAATAACACCAAAAAAGGTACAATTACAAGATCCATATACTTATTTAGGATTTCAGATTAATGATCCACGTATTATTAATAGTAAGGCCACACTGAGGACTGATTCTCTTAAGACACTTAATGATTTTCAAAAACTACTGGGAGACATTAATTGGCTATGACCATATTTGAAACTCATGACCAGAGAATTGAAGCCTCTGTTTGATATTCTCAAGGGAGATCCTGACCCTAAGTCTGACAGGGCTCTAACAGAGGAGGGTAGAAAAGCCTTACAGAAGGTAGAGAGTGCTATTTCATCCCAATTTGTAACTCATATTAATTATTCTAAGCCTTTATATTTTCTTATTTTTGACACTAAACTAACTCCTACTGCAGTTTTTTGGCAAACTGCACCCATATTATGGGTTCATCTTCCCTCATCCCCCAAGAAGGTTCTTAATCCATACTATGCAGCTGTAGCAGATATGATTATGTTAGGCAGAGATAACAGTCAAAAATATTTTGGAAAAGATCCTGATGTCATAGTACAACCCTATACAAGGCATCAGGTTGATTGGCTTATGCAGAGTTCTGAAGTCTGGCCTATTGCATATGCCTCATTTGCTGGTCAGCTAGATAATCATTATCCACCAGATAAATTGGTTCAGTTTTGTAATCGCCATGCATTTGTTTTTCCATCTCGTACTGTACATGCACCTATCAAGGAAGCATTGCTAGTTTTCACTGATGGTTCCTCATCAGGAACAGCTGCTTATGCCTTTCAAGATCAAGTAATCTCCTTTGCTACATCATCTGTGTCAGCTCAATTGGTTGAATTACATGCTGTTATTACTGTGTTTCAAGCATTTCCAAATCAAACCATTAATATTTACACAGATAGCTCATATATAGCTCAGTCTATCCCTCTGTTAGAAACTGCTGCACAAATAAAGCATTCATCACAAGCAGCTGATTTGTTTTTACAGTGCCAACAATTAATTTTGAGGAGAAAATGTAAATTCTTTATAGGACACCTGAGAGCCCACACTGGGCTACCAGGTCCTCTCTCTGAAGGAAATGCCAAGGCAGATCTAGCTACTCGTGTAGCTGCAGTGACTTTATCAGATCCGCCATCTAACTTGGATCAGGCAATAAAGGCTCATGAGTTACATCACCTTAATTCTAAAACTTTAAAAGTTATGTTTAAAATTACCAGAGAACAAGCTAGACAAATTGTCAAACAATGTCAATCATGTGTTAAACTTTTACCAGTTCCTCATTTGGGTGTAAATCCAAAGGACTGATACCAAACAGTCTCTGGCAAATGGATGTTACTCATTACAATGAATATGGCAAGCAAAAGTATATACATGTATGTGTAGATACATATAGTAGTTTCATTTATGCGACATTACAAACTGGAGAAGCAAGCAAGCATGTGATCACTCATATGCTTGCTACAATCGCTGTATTGGGTGTGCTTAAACAGATAAAAACTGACAATGGCTCAGGTTACACAAGCTCCAGTTTCCACCAATTCTGTGAAAAATTGGGAATACTACATAAAACGGGTATTCCATATAATCCACAGGGCCAAGATATGGTAGAAAGGGCACATCAAACGATTAAATGTAAATTTGAAAAAATTAAAAAAGGGGAATGGTATCCTACCAAAGGATCCCCCAGAAATATCCTTCATCATGCACTCTTTTTTTTTTTTTTTTTTTTTGGTTTTTCGAGACAGGGTTTCTCTGTGTAGCCTTGGCTGTCCTGGCACTCACTCTGTAGACTAGGCTGGCCTCGAACTCAGAAATCCGCCTGCCTCTGATTCCCAAGTGTTAGGATTAAAGGCGTGTGCCACCACTGCCCGCGATCATCATGCACTCTTTATTTTAAATTTTTTAACTTTGGATTCTGAAGGAAAATCTGCTGCAGATAGATTCTGGCATCCTGATACCAAAAAGAATTTTGCAATAGTCCTCTGGAAAGACCCATTAACTGGAACCTGGAATGGGCCAGATCCAGTGCTTATCTGGGGAAGAGGTTCTGTTAGCATATATTCCCAAACTGCAGATGCTGCACGTTGGCTGCCAGAAAGACTGATTAAACAAATAGACAACAATAACAAATCCAGGGAGGAGAAACCCCCTGAGAAGCGTATTTTTTCTTTGCAGAAAATATGAAGGAAACATGAAGATGCTTCACAATTGCCTTCAAACTGGAACAGATCAACGAGCAAACCTGACTTGGGAAGTTCTCAATGCTGAAGGAGATATCACCACCTGAATCTCCAGGGTGGCTCTATTGGACTCTTGATTTCCTGACCTATAATTTAGTGGGGTACATTGTTTAAACCCACTACCACAGTTATTATAAGTTTGAGATTGATTGAACAGGGACAGGGAATTTCCTTACTTGTTTTGTTAAGATCAAAGCTATGATCAGTTCTGTATTTCTGTGTGTTGCCCTTTAAAAAAAGTGTTGCTGTTATACCGACTATTTAGGCATTAAGTCTCTTGTCTCTCGGGTTTATGATGTTCAACAGACTGATGGCTTTTGTACGGCAACAGATAGATACTATTCAAATGAAACCCATACAGGTCCATTATTACAGGCTGTAAGTAGGGGACTCTGAAACCTCTGTCATGAAGACTGACAAGGATTAACCCCTAACTTACACGCTAAGCCAGATAGTCAATGACGGGTAAGAGAACATATCGAGACCCTTGCCCCTAAAAGAAGGGAGGCCTCACCATCCTAAGACAAGAGCTCAACCAATGGCTGTTGAGTATCCAAGGATGGGAAAGGGAGGCTGGGATCCTTTGACCTAAGACAGACACGGTTTCCGTAAGTTTCCCAGCCTTCCCTTTTGAAAAAATTAATTAAAAAGGGGGACCTGTTGGGAGCCGACTTTTAACAGAAAGCAGCTAGAAAGCAGCTATCCACGCCTGCAAGGCTTACGTCACATCCACACCCCGGGGCGTGGCAAAAGTGTATAAATACCCCAGATTTCCCTTCAATAAAAGAGACTGGATCAGAACTTCTGTCTTGTCTCCATTCCTAGCGTCTCTTCCCCTTATCTCTCTCCCTCTAGACCTCTAGACCCTGACCTGAAGACCGAGCAAGTTGCAACATGTTTTGTTAAGTCTTTTGTCTCAAGCCAGGTAGAGCGGCTGGTTGCAACAGACGTTCATCCACCCAGACGTCAGGGTGATGGGCCACTTAGCTCCCTGAGGGAGGGCTGTGTATTCTTAGGTTCAGGTCCCACTCAGGGTTTCGGTGTGCAGTTTGCACAGTGGAACTCAGCAAGAAGATGGCCTACAAGACACATGTTGGAGTATAACCACCTGCCTGGTAAGTAGGAAGTACTGCAGATGGAAGGACAGACAGAGGAGGAGAGTCTGAGGTAAGTACTCTGTCCCAGAATGCAGGTCAAACATTTCCCTCCCTCAGAGTGGATGGAAAGCAAGGTGATTGACATCTACCAGTGCCCACCCACTTCCTCGTGCTTCCAGCTGAACACTTGCTGCAGCCTGGCAAGCATCTTGCTGCCCCTTGTTGACTGTGAGGCTAATGGCAAGAAGACAATGGCTCACTCCTTTCTAGACAGCCGCTGAGAGAAGTAACCAGGCAACACGGCCCCCTAGGCCCCATCACCAGGAATCAGGAAACCCCTTGTGATTGGTTTAATGAGGACAAGTCATTTCACTGATACCAACTTCCATGGGGCACAGAAGGAAATGAAGGCTCAGAGGTAAGTGGAGTCTTAGGGTGAAGCCCCATGCTCCCACAGCCCCATGCTCCCACAGTCCCATGCTCCCACAGTCCCAACAGGCTAGGCTGGGCATCCTGTCTGATATGCCTGATAAAAGAGGTGAGATAAAGGTAGAGTAGAGTGGCAGCTAATCAGTATCAGGAAGATCCGATGATGTGGGGAGGGGATGCTGAGCCGGGGAGTGGGGGGAAGGGAACGGAGGACCTTCTGCACCCATCCACTTGCAGAGATGTGCAAGTATCAGCATGACCAGTAATGAACAATTTTAACATGGAGAGAGAGTTCAAACGCTTGATGAGAAGTCTCCAAGCGGCACAGACACATTCCCAAAGTGCTGGCCTTCAGATGCACAGCCAAGAGTAACTGTCTGCAAGATGAAAGATGGAGCAGCTGCAGCTGGGCACCGTGTCTCACGCCTTTAATCCCAGCACTGGGGAGGCAGACGAAGGCGATCTCTAGACTGGACTAGCGATCTCTGAATTCTAAGAGATCTTAGACTAGAGCGCTAGTTCTAGGACAGCCAGGGCTACACAGAGAAACACTGTAACACTGTATCGAAAAGACCAAACCAAAACCATAACAAGAAGATGGGCCAGGTGTAGACAAGACTTTGACTGGGAGACTGGACAGCAATGGGTTTTCCCTGAGTCTAGCCTAAAAAGCACACCCCAGACAGAAAAGGCCCTGCTCTACTCCACACAAATAATGACAGAACGGCGAGACCAAACATGATTGGCTACAGCTAGCTGGGTGGTGGTACACGTCTTTAATCCCAGCACTCAGGAGGCAGAGGCAGTGCATCTCTGAGTCTGAGACCAGTCGGATCTACAGAGTGAGTTCCAGGGCAGCCAGGGCTACACAGAGAAACCCTGTCTTGAAAAACAAAAACAGATAAAAAGATTAGTCAGAACCATGCCCAGAGCTGCTGTCATTCGAACTCCTGACAAGAAATTATACGTGAAATAACTCACTTAAACTGCCTAGCAACCAGTCTGGCTTGCCCTCGTTAGCATGGTGGAGGTCCCCGGCCAGGGGAACGTGCACACAAGCTGGCTCGCCCTAACCATCTATAAACACATTGTTTGGTTTGAGCTGTCCTCATTGACAGTGGCTCACCCTAACAGGAGTAGGGACCCTTGAGTTCCATCACACATGCTGGCAGTTGTTTTATTACCCCATGTCCTCTGCCACCTCTGAAGTTTACTAAATAAATCCTAACCCTTGGAAGGAATTGTCTTATGCAACAACCTCCCCCCTGGTGTTTGCAGAAGGTCTCCTTACTCCAGTTCACACCTGAAGCATCCCGACTGGGGAGGGGCCCAGCCTCCTCCAGGACGGCTCCCCGAGGCCCCCAATCTGTTTTAGGAGATCAACTCCTATAGTTTAGCAACTACCTCTGACTTGCCCAGGGGGACAGCTTTGAGCAGAAATGGCCTCGTCTTGCCATGGCAACTGAGGTTCTCAGGCTATACAACTTACCCCACAAAAGAGGAAGGATTATTTTGTTTCCCCGCTCTGACCCAGTTCTGAACGCATTCGTCAAGCGGGCCCAGCACTGCTGAGTGGGTCCTTGCACAACTATTACCCCTCCCTTCTCCTGTGGCCCAATGTTCCTGACAGTATGAATCTCAGTCATCTAGGCTTTCCCTGCGACATCAAGCATGGTAAATCTTTTCCTTTTAAAGCTGGTCCAGCACTCCTGCCCTTTAACTATTGGCTCATGCACCATGCAGGCCTTAAAAAAACATATCATGTTTATTTAGTGTGTGTGTGTGTGTGTGTGTGCACTATGGCACACCTGTGGAGGTCAGAGGACAACTTGCCAGAGTCAGCTTTCTATGTTCACCATGTGGGTCCCAGGGATCAGACTCAGGCCATCACGGTTGGTGGCAAGTGACTGTACCCACTGAATTTCTCCTACCATAGACAGTCCTTTTGAAAGGAGGGACAACTTTTTAAAAGTTACACCTCAGGATCCCGGTGGGTATATTTTTTCCTGGTTAAGAATGAGGCTCATGGACCCTGTTTCAGTTTGCCTCTGGCCACTGGGTGTGCTAAAGACACACCATCAGGATCTGCTAAAGAACTGAGAGATGGCTTAGGGTTAGAGCGCTTGATATTCTTGCGGAGGATGGGGGTCTGGTTCCTAGTACCTTCACCAAGTGGTTCACAACCAGCTGTAAATCCAGCTCCAGGGGATCTTCTGAATTCTGCAGGAAGACACCCCCATAAACACACAACTAAAAATACAATCTTGGGGCTGGGGATGGCTCAGCAGTTAAGAGTACTGGCTGCTCCTTCAGGGGACCACTGCTCCTCAGCATTCACACGGCTGCCCACCCACAACCATCTTTAATTCCAGTCCCAGGGGATCATATGCTCTCTTCTGGCCTCAGAAGGCACCTAGCACGAACATGAAACACACGTACATGTAAAATAATAAAAGTAATAATTTTTAAAAATCTAAAAAAAAAAAAAAAGAAAGAAAGAAAAAGAACAGAGGCAAAGTTGATTCTCAGACCATGGGAAGGAAACAAGAGTTTGGACTCTTTCAAAAGTCATCAATCTCTCCGTACAGTATAAACAGGCCTGATCTAGCTCTTGGCCTAGTTTTTTTAAAGTAAAACAAAACCAATGACAACCAAAAACTAGCAACAGACAAAGGTTTCAGAGTGTGGTCAGATAGACGGGTCTTAATTTATAAAATTCTGCTACAGATTTGAGTCCAGATTCCTTATAAATGGGTACAAATGGGACATTTAGGTTTGAATAAAGAAAGACTTGGGATACGGGGCAAGAGGCATGCATATAATTAAGGAATCCTGGTGAAGACTAACTCATTCTGGTCCTTCAAAGGGGTCTCACAAATGAATTATTCAACTGTCAACTGCAGCCATGATTGATGGGGACCAACACGGTTCTGGCAGGATGACAGGCTCCCAGCTGAGAATGCCTACATCTGAGGGAGAGGAGGGGAGCGTCAACTGTCTTGCCAGCCTTTGCTGTTCCTGGAATCCAAGGGAGGACAGTGACTCATCTCTGTGTTGTCGGTCTCAAAGAGTGTGTGTGCATCTGCATGCATGAGTGCGTGTGTGTGTGTGTGTGTGTGTGTGTGCGTGTGTGTGCGTGTGTGTTGGACATGGCAAGCGTCCCTAAGTGATTAACAAGTCTGTCAGGCAGGAATAAAAGTAAAGGAGACAGACAGAGATAAAGGCAGAGATGTCAGGCTTTTGTCTTGCTTTGAATGACCTGTAAGCCCAAGTAGGAAGTCAATCCTTTTTAGCAAAAGCTGCTTCTAAGTGCCTATCACACGGGAGCTTGGCAGCTTATCTAAGAGGACCTAGCAGAAAGATACTTCTAGAAACTGACGGCTGAGGCCCTGTTCTAAAAGGTTCCTCATGATAATCCTGTCTTAGGGTTTTATTGCTATGAGGAGACATCAGGACCATTGATATGTTTATGAAAAGATAAAAAGATAGGGAATATGTTCTGTGGGTGTGTGGTGAGGTATGGGGGAAGGGGATGTCTCAGCGGGCCCATGCCGAGGCATCTCTTCCCCCTGAGGGACCAGTCACACGATGGTATAGTACAGAATAGAGTTTATTCAGGGCATGAGGAGGGGAGTTAAGAGGGTAGTAGAGGCAGAGAAAGACAGAGATAGATAGATAGATAGATAGATAGATAGATAGATAGATAGATAGA
>JANHMN010000019.1:41351256-41382606 GCA_030674055.1 Rhabdomys pumilio
AGATAGATAGATAGATAGATAGATAGATAGATAGATAGATAGATAGATAGATGAGAAGTAGAGCACATGGAGAGAGGGGGAAGGGAAGGGGGAAGGGAAGGGGGAAAGGGTGAGGGGACAGAGAGGAAGCAAGAAGGCAAGAGAGCAAGAGCAAGAGATCAAGAGAGCAAGAGGGAGGGAGGAAGGGGCAAGCAGCCCCTTTTATAGTGGGCCAGGCCTACCTGACTGTTGTTGTGGGAAGGATCATACCTGGCTGTTGCCAGGCAACTGTGGGGGTGGAGTTTAGACAGAATACTAACAGTGGGGTTTTTGAGACAGGGTTTCTCTGTGTTGTCCTGGCTGTCCTGGAACTCACTCTGTAGACCAGGCTGGCCTTGAACTCAGAAATCCACCTGCCTCTGCCTCCCAAGTACTGGGATTAAAGGCGTGCACCACCACCACCTTGCAAAATAAATCTTAAAAAACAAAACAAAACAAAATAACAACAAAAAAAAAAAACTCTAATAAAGGGAACCATTTAATTGGGGCTGGCTTACAGTCTCAGAGGTTCAGTCCATTATCACACTGGGAAGCATGGCAGCATCCAGGCAGACATGGTGCTGGAGAAGGAGCTGAGAGTTCTACACCCTGATCCACAGGCACAGGAAGAGACACTGGGACTAGCCTGAGCACCTGGGACCTCAAAGTCTGTCCTCAGCAACATACTTCCTCCAATATGGCTCCTGGGGGCCATTTTCATTCAAACCACCACAGATCCACTTCACAGATAAGGAAATTGAGCCTCAGATTCTTGGTGACCAAGGTCATCAAGCTAGGGGGTCAAACAGGAAAGACAGAACCTAATCCTAGCATCCACCTGGGGGAACAGCGCCAAATGGAGACACTAATCTGCTTTCTCTATTCCTGACGGTAACCACGCTGGACAGATTGCGTGGGTCTTGTAACCTTGAGTGTCACAGTGCCCCCACTTCAGAGATGGGACTCAGACCTGCTAAACCATTCCACCTCCTTTCCTGCCACTGGAGACCAAAGCTCTTGTCTCAGTTTCTCTAGAGGGGACTGAGATGGGGCGTTGCTAAGGACCTGTCTCCATAGTGGGCTTCATGACTCCTCCTTTGTTCTTCTGTCTGGGACTTGAGGGGTCTGCTCAGTGGCTGGTGTCTGTGAAGAGGGTCTCCCTGTAATGCATGGTCACAGCTTGCTAGGTGCTGCAGCCCAGTCTCGGAGGACAGCTGGGGACTCCAGGCCCAGCGAGAGGCTGGCTACTTTGGTCCCTGCATCTTCTTCCACACCTACCTGCAAGCCTGAACCTTTCTTTGAATCCTCTTGAAGCACAGAGTGACTGCCTCGCTCTCCGGTGACTGCTGGAGTGACAAGCAGCTCAGAGGTAGGAGCTGCGGAGCTGCAGACCTTGTCAATGCTGGCACAACTGAGAAACCGCAGCAGGCTCACTACAGATGACAAGCCCAGGATGCCAGCCAGCATCCCATCTCCGGGATGAAGCTTAAGAAAGATCATTTATGCTCCCTGCATCTGAACGAGAGGCAGAGACAGACAGAGGATGGAGAGGAGATGAAGTGGTCTGTGCCTTGGGATGAGGACATCAAGTGTGCCTGTGTCAAATGCGGTTCCCCGGGCCAGAGCATGTCACTTATATCACTAATAATGGAAAAGCCCTTGTCACTCTGGCTTGTACTTCCTCTCAGATCTGGGGACCTCCCTGCACCCTGCTGTTCCTCCGATTCTAGTTCAAAGGCTACCTCCTGCCATGTTCCTTGGTGCCCCCTCCAAACTCTTTTTTTTTTTGGTTTTTCGAGACAGGGTTTCTCTGTGTAGCCTTGGCTGTCCTGGAACTCACTCTGTAGACCAGGCTGGCCTCGAACTCAAAAATCTGCCTGCCTCTGCCTCCCAAGTGCTGGGATTAAAGGCGTGCGCCACCACCGCCCAGCCCAAACTCTTACGTAACATTTTTGTTGCTGTTTTAAAGGTTGTTTTTTTTTTTTTAAAGTGAGTGAGTGTGTGAGTGTGTGTGTGTGTGTGTGTGTGCACGCACACACATACATCCTTTTGGAGGCTAAAAGATGAACTCAGAAGATCCCCTGGAGCTGGGATTACTAGCAATTATGAGCAGGTGCTGGGACCCAAACTTGGGTCTCCTGGAAAGGCAGCAAGTGCTCTTAACCACTGACCCACACTTCCAGCTTCCTGCTTTCATTTTGCAGCAAGGTCTCAGGTAGCTTAGACTAACCCAAACTCATATGCAACCAGGGCTGACCTGATTCCTAATTGCCTCACTGTTGTCTTCCAAGTGCGGGGGTTACAGACATGTACCACTGTCCCTGCTTCTTTTTACTAAAATAATAATAATAATAATTAATAATAACAATTTTGCATGTGTAGATGTTTTGCATACATGTATATTTGTGTACTATTTATGTACCTGGTGCCTGCAGAGACCAGAGAACAGTATCAGATACCCTGGAATCAGATGGTTGGTAGCCATCATGTTGGTGCTGGGAATTGAACCTGGGTCCTCTGCAAGAGCAGTCAGTGCCCTTACTCTCCTTCAGCTGAGATGAGATGATGTATGAGATGAGGCTCTAGAACCTTCCCATGAAGCCAAAGCAAAATTCTCCAAGGATTCAGGCATGGTGGGCCACCTGAATATGCTGAATAACCCCAGCAGTTGGGAGGCTCTGGTGGGGGCTAGGGATGGAGTTCCGCTGACAGTGCCCGCCTGACATGCAGGAAATCCCTCAGGTTATCCCCAGCACCGCATAAGTAACGCAGGGGTGGTGGCATACATCTGTAACTTTAGCGCTTGTGAGGTAGAGGCAGGAGGATCAGAAGTTTAAGGTCATCCTTGGTAAGTCTACTGGAGGCCACATGGGACCCTATCTGTCACAAAAAGAAGGGAATGTTTGAGGCAGGAGGACTAAGAGTTTGAAGCCAGCCTGGGATACATACTGAACAAAAACCTGAGAGATCTGTTTAAATTTCTCTTGGTTCACTAGTGTATGGAAGGGGTTGCAAAGTCTTGTGTTCTAGGTGGGGGCTGTAGCCAAAGACGTGCCAAAACTTACTGAGAAAGACCAAAATCAGATAAATGCCCTGCCCTCCCGGATGCTCCTTCCTGGGTTCTGTCTACTGATGGGAGGCTTGGGTAATCAATCACCGCAGTACCCAAGTGGGCAGAATTTACAGACATCACTGCCCTGAAGCCAGCTTGACTTCCTCTTGCTGGTCATTAGCACTATTGACCCAGTTGTGTGAATCCAGAGGGATCAGTTGAGAGGCAAAGTGATAAATGCCATCTCTCTGAGTAATGTTCTTCATCCCTGTGACCCTCATGGCCCAAAAGGATGCTGAGAGGAGGAGGGAGAGGAAGAAAAGGAAGAGGAGAGGAGGAGGAAGAAGAAGAGAGAGAGAAAAAAGAGGAGGAGGAGGTAGAAGAGGAAGAGGAGGAGAGAGAGGAGAAGGAAGAGGAGGAGGAGGAAGAGGAAGGAGAGAAGGAGAAGGAAGAAGAGGGGGAGGAGGAGGAAGAGGAAGAAGAAGAGGAGGAGGAGGAAAAAGAGGAGGGAGAAGAGGAAGAGGAAGAGGAGGAGGAGGAGAAGAGAAGACTGGGCTCAGGTAAGTGTGGAGGGGTGGCAAACTCCCAGCATGGAGTTAATTAGCAGAGGTTAGTGTATCTGGAATGACTAGATTCTTGGGAATCCAGGCTGGCCGGAAGCAGGGCCGGGCTTCATATCTAAGCCTCATAGCAACTCCTGGTGCCTAGAAACGAAACCAAGTAAGATGAATGATGCCACTCAGAATCCAGCTTCCCATCCCACTCAAAATGTCACAGACAAGCACATAAAATCAGGTGATCCAGCTGGGACGGTGGGGTTGGGGTGGGGGGAGGGGGTGATGCCTACAACAGGGCTGTATCAGGGACACACTCAGTTCCTCAGACTGTGCTAGTGGCTGACTGGAAGCCAGATGGGGGAGCAACCAGGCCTCTCTCTATCTCCCCAACACCAACAGAAAGGCAGGAAGCCAACAGAAACAGAACAGCCCCCTGCCTTCAGGGAGAGGCTCAAAGCTGATTTCAGACAATCCCTCATGTTGGGTTCCAGCCTTTGGGGAGGCTATGTGTGGTGGGGCTGTTCTAAAACCACTACTGAAGAGATAGGGCCTGAGACCCCAGTCAGCTTCATACAAGGCTACATAGTGAATTTGGCCAATACAGTCTTCACAAGCTGGCCTTAAAAACCAGATCGTCTTGCTTCTACCTTGCCTGGGGAGATGTGCACCACCAGGCCTTTGGTGTGTGTGTCTTCATATGTATGGTGTGCGCATGCATACGCATGTAGAGGCCAGAGGCCAACATCAGGTGTCTTGTCCTACGGCTCTTTCTCACCGAACCTGAAGGTCACCCATTTAGTTAGCCAGGCTGGCCAGTGAGTCTCAGGGTGCCTGTCTCTGCTTCCTTAGAGCTCAGATTATAGGGGTGCAACAGCATCTGTCGGCTAACGTTGGCAGTCAGCTTGACACACCTGGAAAGGAGGAACCTCACTTGAGGACTCGCCTCCATTAGACTGGCCCATGGGCAAGTCTGTGGAGCATCTTCTTGATTGACAATTGGTGAAGGAGGGCCCAGCCCACTGTGGGAGGTACCATTCCTTAAGCAGGAGAGTGCCGGTTGTTTTCGGCTTCAGGGTCTTCCCTTGAGCCCTGCCTTGGCTTGTCTTCATGATAAAGTATAACCTGTAAGCTAAAACAAACCCTTTCCTCCCCAGATTGCATTTGGTTACGGTGTTTTATCACAATGGAAAGCAAACTAGAACAACCATGCCTGGCTTTTTTTTTTTTTTTTTTTAAATGGGTGCTGGGGATCTTAACTCAGGTTCTCACGCTTGCAAGCACTTTCTTGACTCAGCCATTTCCCCAGCCTCTGTGTGTACTTAGGGTCTCAGATAGCTCATGCTTGCCTCAGGTAGCTGAGGATGACCTTTAACTCCCTAGCACTTCTCTCTCTCAAAGGCTGGGATGACAGAATATAACACATGCCACAGTGCCTGGTTTTTAAACTCTCTGAGATGGTCTTGTGGTGCGCCAAGTTGGGTGTGGCCATAGGTACATTAAGAGGACCATGGACTGCTTTCATGGGAGGAGGGAGTTATTGAGGGGCACGTGGAGAGGATGGGAAGGAAGTCTGCAGTTTCCTTCCTTTCATTTCCCCCCACCCTCCCCCCTCTCTCTCCCTCTCTCTCTTTCTTTCTTTTTGAGACAGGGCTTCTCTGTATAGCCTTGGCTGTCCTAAAACTCACACTATAGACCAGGTTGGCCTTGAACTCAAGATCCACCTGCCTTTGTCTCCCCAGTGCTGGGACTAAAGGTGTGCACCACCATGTCTAGCTGCCTGCAGTTTCTTAAGGATATAGAAGAAATCTAGAACAATCTCCTACCTACACACAGATGGAAACCTGTCAGAAGTGTGAGCTACAAGAGAAGGGAACAAAGAAAAGTCCTGGCTTCTATAACACCCTCCTCCCACAGGCTGACAGGGAAGGTAGTCGGTTGAGTGGGCAGAAAGGAGGCCACTCACTAGTCATACAGACTTTCCTTAAAGTCTCAGTACCCAGATGTGACATGCAATAAAGTCTGACTGCAACAGCTCTCCTTAGAAATAACCGTCTGCCTCTGGAGACAGAAGAATGATGCACTCAAACCCTCAGCCAACAGCTAGTGGCTCATCACCACCCCTGCCCTGGTCCGCTCTCCCTCCTCTGGTCAGCCTCAAACCACCAAGGGCTCCAGCTTGGCTACTCAGAGAGCAAGACAATTTCTCTGTCTCTCAAATGTCTGCCTCTCCCTCCCACGGAGCTGATGGGTGCTAATCGGAAGGCTGGAACTACGTAACGGGCTGTCAGAAGCTCAATGCCTAGGATGGTGTGGTGACAGGCTGCGAGAGAGAAACGTAACCAAGGCATTGAGTTTGGAGCATTGGAGGGCCAGCACAGCACCATACCTGTGCTCCAGGAGATGGTTCCGTTGAGTAAGCTACATGTCACAGAGCTCAACTCAGCTGCCCCTCTGCAGAATGTCACCTCCCATGACTAGACTTAGTGGTTTTAGTCTATAGGTTTGGGGCGGGGGTTAGTTATAGCTTTTCCATAGACTGAAATGGGGTTTTGTCTGGGTTTGCATGTGTTTCCAAGTAGAAAAGACCCTATTCCTGAGGCAGAAGTGTGCTTATTTGGTAGAAGGTGTGGCCCGGCTCAGCTGCAGTCTTGCCTGCACAGTGGAATCATCTGGAGCACTGTTTATTTTCTGCTGTGTATGATGTGTGTGTTGGGGGGTGGGTGCTCGTGAACAAGCCTCTGTGATTCTCCTGTCTCCACCTCCCATCCCTTTGTAGCTGTGCTGGGATTACAGATGTGCCACACAACTGCATCTGGCTTTATGTGGGTTCTCAGGGTTGGGATTCAGGTTCTCGCACTTGCTCAGCAAATGCTTTATCCACCGAGCCACCTCCGGAACCTCATCTGGGGAGTTTGAAAACATCTCGAATCATGATTCTACCACAAGAGTTTAGTTTAACGGGTGTCGGATGTGAGACCCCGATTTGATGTGTTTAAACGCGCACTGGATGACTTGAATGTACAGCCAACGTGAGCACCGTCTCCTCTCTCCGGGAGGATTCATTAGAAGGCGGTGGAGATGCTCACGGCTGTGTCCATCCTGGGATGGTGCCCTGTTACTCCTGTGTGAGACTGAGTAAACTGGAGAAGACAGGAGCTGGCAGGATGTGCCTCCAGAGTCTGCCTTACATATTCTCTCCACCTCACTGGGGCTCCCTTTCAGCCATGGTACTGCGCTTGGACCTCAGCTTTCCTGGGGCTCTCTGTTCAAAAAAAAAAAAATCCCCTATTCCTGTGCAAAGTACCAGCAGGAGTGACCCGAAGGAGCTTGGGTCAGAATCCTTGCTCTGTCCAGATGGTCTAACCATCGTTTTGTTCTGAGAGGTTACAGAGGGGAGCAAACAAGCGCATGCTTGAAAAGCCCTCAGCAAACATTTAGGCATGCAGTGGACAATGGGTAAATACCAGCTACTTAGGAAGCCATGATGCCAGGAGCCCCGAATGAGATGTTTTTGTGTCTCAGCTCAGTGCCTGGCACAGAGTTAATGTACCCTGGCTAGACCCCCATGTCTGTGACTCCAACAATCTGCTTCTGCCCTAGGTAGGTATCCTTGCAAGGCTGGGCTTACAGACCTAGACCACTGAACAACCCCCTTCAGCACTCTAGGTGGAGCCAAGAGTGGGAGGTGCTGGGAGACCACTGTGAAAGTGGAGCCTTAGGAATTCACTACATAACTAAAGATGTCTTTGACGTCCTGACCCTTCTGCCGCCATTTCCCAAGTTCCGGAACTACAGGTAGTCACAATACCTAGATAGCAGGGTGCTTGGGATCAAACCCAGGGTCTGCACACACCTGACAAAGGCTCTACCAACTGAGCAACTCCACTTCTGGCCCCTGCAAGCCTTCAGCTACATTTTAAACAAGTGTCAAAGAACTTCTTGCAATATGCCCATGTACATACGGCCAGCAAAGTGCCCTGACAGTATCCTGGATAACTGAAGGTTCTGATTCATCAAGGTTTCACCGCACGGTGGCCTGCACAGAGAATGCCATTGGGCAGAGACTAAGTGCATGAAAGGTATTTTGTCTAGACATGGCCTTGCTAGTCCCTTGTGGTTGCACCTGTGCAGGGTCAGGGCTGCAAACACAATCTTCCCTCCACTTGGGCTTCAGGGCCAGCACGTCTTTGCATTACTGTTGTTGAATCCCATTTGTTGACACCATAGCTGTGGCCAGAGGGTGCTTCCTTACACCGTCTGTCCAATGACTACTTGCTGGCAAAATAGACGCCTGTACCAACCACTGACAAAATACATAGCTCTGCAGGTACCAGGCAAATGAGCAAGGTGTAGCCGGCATTTGCTTTTTTTGTGGGTTCTCTCTTCTACCCTTCTCCACCCTTTTAACCCCCTAACACTAGGTAAGAGAGAATAAAAGATAGAAAGGAATGGTGGGGGGGACATTCTATTAGACTACTTCCAGATGTGAAGAGCATCAAGTTCCTTGGGGCGAGTTTGATCTTCACCATGAGGACATCTAATTTCTTCTTCTGTTTCTTCTTTGCACACGACGACTACTTAACAAACCACAGGCAACTTAACCAACCACAGTCAACAACAACCAACAGCAAACAACTAACAACCAATCACCCACCATGCCTCTCAAGGCTCTAGCGTTTACAGACCCTCTGAAAAGTCCCCAGAATTCCAAAAGTCACACAATCGCAGAAACTATCTGTTGCTGGCAAAAATCACGCCCCTGCTAAAGCATGAGGCAAATCACAGTCAGCTGCTGTGGACAGTCTGAAGCAGCCCCATATCCTAGACCTGGGATTAAAACAAAGACATATTCTTATACTATCTCTGTGGTTTTTAAAGAAACCAAAATTGCAAAATTGTCACTACAGTGAAGTGTGCCTGCCATACATGCAGGCACACACCGTCTGAGACCTTTTACCCATGGGCCATCTCACCTGCCCATGCTCAGCTTTCTCTTCTCTGTGATTTCTGGAGATTGAACTTGGGTTCTCATGCTTGACTGAGCCATCTCCTTGGCTCTCAATCCCTTCTGTATATGTGGTAAGGAAAGGGAGTGAGGGATAAAGAAGGGAACCTTATACCAAGAGACTGTTAGGTATCTACAGCTGACTGCCATTCTGCATGCCCTGTATTGGCTCTAATCTTTACATGCTAGAGCAAAGTCATTGTGTGACCTTGGACAACTCTCCTGTCCACGTGTGGTGATCTGAATGATTACGACTCCAGTGGATTCATAGATTGAATGTTTGACCTTCAGTTGAAGGAACCCTTTGGGAAGGATTAGTAGGTGTGGCCTTGTTGGAGGAGGTGTGTCAGTGGAGGTGGGCTTTGAGGTTTCAAAAACCCACACCATTCCATTTAGTTCTTCCTCTCTGCCTCGTGCTTGTGGATCAAAGTGTAAGCTCCCAGCTACTGCTCCAGTACCATGTCTGTCTGCCTACTGCTGTGTTCCCTGTCATAATGATCATGAATTCTAGCCCTCGGGAAATGTGGGCCCTAGTAACTTTTGCCTTGGTCCTGGTGTTTCTTCACAGCAATAGAAAAGTAACTTAGATAACACGGTTACATTCTGTAAGTCCCTGTTTGACTCTGTTCTGCATTACAGGCCATTCTGAACAGATAACTTCCTATCAGTTAGATACAATGAATTTAATCTTTTCTTTGAGTCACTGCGGGAAATGGTGACACCCACACACTGAAAAAACCTGGAAAGAAAGCCTACATTTTCTTGAACCCTGGTAGTCAGGCTTGGCAATTGACGCCACAGCAATTATCAGAATGGGTTTCTGTCTTGGGTAGTCACCCACTGCCCAAACAAGGCCTTGCACCAAGGATTGGGGTCAACCAGTTGTCCTGTGGCCTCTTGTTCTCCACTTTCATGCCTGTTCTTTCCTTTCCTCAGCATCAGGGATTGAATCCAAGAGGCTTATGGTGGTTTGAATAGGAAGGGTTCCCATAGACTCACACATTTGAATGCTTGGCCCACAGTGAGTAACACCATTAGGAGGTGTGCCTTGTTGGAGTATGTGCGGCCTTGTGGGAGGAAGTGCATCAATGTGGGGTGAGCTTTGAGGTTTCCAGCATTCAGGCTCCACCAAATGTGGAATTCCAGTCTCCTTGCTGCCTTTGGATCAAGAGAAATCTTGGTTCCTCTAGCATCAAGTCTGCCTACACAATGCCATGCTTCCCACTATGATAATGGACTAAACCTTTGAAACTGTAAGCCAGCCCCTGTTAAATATTTTCCTGTAAGAAGAGTTGCCTTGGTCATGGTGTCTTCTTCACAACAATGATATTCTAATTAAGACAGGAGTTGGTACCAAGAGTGGGGCATTGCTGTGATAGGCCTGACCATGCTTTGGTTTAGTGTAATATGGCCTTTGGGATTGTGGGGAATTACTGTGATAGGCCTTCACATGTTTTTGTTGGGAGGAATATGAACTTTGGGACTGTGGATTAGAAGAAAATCAGTTGAATGATTTAAGTGGGGCTTAATGGGTTATCCCAGTAGGAACATGGAGGCAATGGTGCCAAGGGTGATTTGAACTGTGAGGGCCTGGCTCAAGTGGTTCCAAAGGATAATGTTTAATATGTTGCTTAGAGACTGTTCTTGTGATTTTCTGGGGAAGAATGTGGCTGCGTTTTGCCCTTGTCTGAAGCGTCTGCCTGAGGTTAAAGTGAAGAGATTTAGATTAATTACATTGAAAAGGAAATCCCGAAACAACCTAGCATGGACAGACTCTGGACTTGAAGGTCACTCTTATGGAGACAGTGTTTTGCAAACAGAGCAAGCTATACAAGAAAAATATAAAATATATGGTTCATGGAATTAAAGGGGCACCAGGGAGTAGAACAGAGCTAAATCCTGTGTTCAAGGAGATAAACAGATTAAAGATATTAAATAGAATTAAGGGAGTGGCGGCCTCAGGGCAAGATCCCATCCAGCTAAGCTTCCATCTTGTGAAAAGAATGTTCCCCAAGGGACACTGCCACCTATTCTAACTTTACTATGTGTTTGTTGTTATACAAGGGAGATTTCTTTCATGTTAGGCATTATTATGACCTGGTTATTGTTCTCACTTGGACATAGGAGATATGACTGTGAGTCAAGCTGACAAGGGATGGATTCTCGGCTGTCAATTTTCTGTACTGAATGAACTGCAATAAAGTAATGGAGAGCCAACAATCTGGGTCTTGAACCAGGAAGACACAACTCACATGTAGTCCCTATCTTGAGGTGGGATGATACACGCTTTTGATCCGGATCAACACAAGCCTTTAATCCAGATCTTGAAACAGAGCGGCCATGCTTATGAAGATCTGTTAAAGAAAAGCTTAGGTCCAGGCATAGCGGTACACGAATTTAATCCAAGCACTCAGGAGACCGAGGCACGCAGATCTCTGAGTTCAAGGTCAGTCTACAGAGCAAGTTCCAGGTCAGCCAAGCTTAGACATTGAAGGAAAAACGACAGAAAACAGAAAGCTGGCGAAGATGCCGTGTTCTAGTCTCAGCAAGCAGCAGAATTTTAGCAGCTTTGGCCACATGGCTCTGGTTTTAGAGTCAAGAATAGAAGAAGGGTTTATGGCATCTCCCCCATAGCTAAGGAAAGTCATGGGGGCCAGATGAGGGGAAGGGGTATCCCTGCATGGAGGCTCAGAGAGGCCACTGCATGAAGCTGTGAGCTTGTCTTAGAGACCCTGAGATGTTAGAGATGCCAGAGGTGTGTGACACCTGCTGAGGACAGCTGCTAAGAGGAAGCAGAACCAGCCCGACAGAAAGAAGTGTTTCACAGTCAACAAGGCTGAGAGAAGCTAGGTGGAGATGCAGTCTGGAGTTTGTCCCCGCTGGTTTTCGGTCTTGCTTCGGTTCATTTATTCCCACACACAGTTCCCTGTCCTCCATTTTGGAATGGTAATGCATGTATTGGAAATATGTGATCTGTTTTTTTTTTTTTATTTTATTTTATAGGAGATTACAGTTAAGTGACTGCATGAATCTCAGAAGAGACTTCAAACTTTGGAGTTCAAAACAAGTTTGAGACTCATAGAGTATGCAGATTTTTGAAGTTGGACTAAATACATTTTTGCATTGTGTTATGGCTACAAGCCTTGTGGTTTGAATAGGAATGGTCCCCATAGACTCATGTATTTGAATGCTTGGCCATACGGAGTGGCACTGATAGGTGTGGAGGAAGTTTGTCATCATGGAGGCGGGCTTTGAGATCTCCTATGCTGAAGCCACACCAAATGTGGCACACAGTCCCCTTCTGCTACCTGTGGATCAAGATGTAGAACTCTCAGCTCCTTCTCCAGCACCATGCCTGGCTGGACACTGTCATGCTTCCTGCCATGATGGTAATGGACTGAACCTCTGAAACTGTAAGCCAGCCCCAATTAAATGCTTTCCTTTATATAAGAGTTGCCTTGGTCATGGTGTCTACTCACAGCAAGAAAACCCTAAGATACCTTTCCAGCATGAAGATCTGAGTTCAGTCCTAGAGCTGGGCATGGTGAGACTTGCCTGTTTTTGTTATTGTTGTTTTTTAATATATACTTTTATTTCATGTGTCTGGGTATTCCGTGTGGAACACATACATGTCCGTACAACACTTGCATATATTGTCTGTGGAGGCCAGAGGAAGGCGATTCCCCTGGAACTGGACAGTTTGTGAGCTGTCATGTGGGTGCTGAGAATCGAACCTGGGTCCTCTGGGAGAGCAGCTAGTGCTCTTGACCACTGAGCCATCTCTCTAGGGCAACCCATCCACCGGCTTATAATCTCAGTGCTGGGGAGGCAGGGACGGCCAGACCAACCCAGTCTCAGAGAACTGAGAGACTTTGCTTCAAACAGGGTGATATGAGGGTGGGAATGGTGAGTGACTCTGCAGGCATCCTAGTCAGGGTTACCCCTGCTGTGATGGAGCGCCATGACCAAAGCAACTCGGGGAGGAAAGGGATCATTTGGCTTACCCTTCCACAGCACTGTTTATTGAAAGAAGTCAGGACAGGAACTCAAACAGGGCAGAATCCTGGAGGCCAGAGCTGATGCAGAGGCCATGGAGGGGTGTTGCTTGCTGGCTTGCTCTCCATGGTTTGCTCAGTGTGCTTTCTTACAGAACCCAGGACCACTAGCCCAGGGATGGCAACACCCACAATGGGCAGGGCCCTCCTCCAGTGATCATTAATTAAGAAAATGCCTAATAAGCTTGACTACAGCCCAAACTTAGGGAGGCATTTTCTCCATTGAGGTTCCATCCTCTCAGATGACTCTAGCTTGTGTCAGGTTGACATAAAAAAAAAAAAAAAAAAAAAAAAAAAAAAAAAAAAAAAAAAAAAAAACCCTGCCCACGCAGCAAGTAAAGGTACTAAATCCTAACTCCAGGTCCCACAGCAAGTAAAGGTACTGAATCCTAACTCCAGGTCCCACAGATCAGGCAAGAACTCATGACACTAAGCTATAGCCATAGCCATGGTTTGTTAAATCCTGTAGTTCAGGCTGGCCTGGAATTCATCATGTAGCTGAGGCTGGCCTTGAACACCTAATCTTAGATCTACCTCCCAAGTGCTGAAATCACAGGCATGCTATCATGCTGGGCTTTTTTTTTTTTTTTTAAAGATTTATTTATTTTATGTATATGAGTAGACTGCAGCTGTCTTCAGATGCACCAGAAGAGAGCACTGGATCCTATTACAGATAGCTGTAAGCCACCATGTAGTTGCTGCGAATTGAACTCAGTTCCTGTAGAAGAGGAGTCAGTGCCCTTAACCACTGAGCCATCTCTCCAGCCCCATGCCTGGCTTTTTAATCAAGTCTTTAACAAGAATGGGTTTTCCCATGATCCTTTGCTCTCTGGAACGGTGTGGGTGCAAAACAACACCAGAATTGAGGGCTATAGAAAGCCAAATTCTTCCTTAACTGGGAGTCCCCTGCTTAGCAAAATGAAGTCGTTGAAATATGTGATTTTTTCTCTTCACCCCCACATGTTCCAGCCCTGAACTGCCAGGCAGCAGGGAGTACCGGCAAGCGAGAATATAATGCTACCGTGCTCCCTCTGATTCACAGCTATGCTCCCTCCAAACCATAACCCACAGGTAGACTCCTGAGGTGGGAAGAGGACAACTTCCTGGGCTTGGCACCCTGTCATGAACCCACATTGCTACTCAGAGTCAGTCTAAAACACTTCACCTCCTCAGAAGCTCTCTCTGGAGCATTCTGGGAGTCCTGTCCTGAAAAGTACATGCATAGCCATCAACCTTTCTAGAGACCTCTCTATACCCAGGCCCCAGCATATCTGCCCTCCCCTAGTGGCTATGCCCTTTCAAGAAGTAAGTTGGTGTGTATCCACACTGGTACCTGCAAGCCCAGAGGTCAGGATACGAAGCCTCTACCTCTCCAGAGACTGTATCTCCCAAGCCGTTTTGTTCATAAATACGCTGCAAATCAGTCCTCCCTACCTAAGCATACTCCACTCAACACTGCAGCCAGCCACAGGCCAAAACTAGTCAGAAAAAACCCCACGTCAGTACTGAGCATGTGCAGACTTCTCTTGGTATCATTCCCTAAACCCTGTGATGTAGCGATTACCCACTGCCTCAGCATCTTCTCTCACTAGCAATCACCCACCGCCTCAGCATCTTCTCTCACTAGGTGCTACACTGAGAGCTGACTCTGAGTACACTGGAGGCTATGTGGAGGCTGTACTAAGGCTTTCCAGTTAGTGCAAGGGACTTAGTCATCTCGGCAGCTTTGGTAACTTCCGGTGTCCCGGCACCCATCCCCTATGGATTTTGAGAGATGACTGTAACACTCTCTGGTTTGGAAAAGACAGAAACCATCTCAGACCCCAGAAACTTTTAGATGACTGTTGTTTGGACAAATACTCTTTGGTTGGTTGGTTGGTTGGTTTTGTTTTTTGAGACAGGGTTTCTCTTTGTAACAGCCTTGCCTGTCCTGGATCTCACTTTGTAGTCCGGCTAGCCTTGAACTCAGAGATCCACTTCCTTTTTTTTTTTTTTTTTTTGGTTTTTCGAGACAGGGTTTCTCTGTGTAGCCCTGGCTGCCCTGAAACTCACTCTGTAGACCAGGCTAGCCTCGAACTCAGAAATCTGCCTGCCTCTGCCTCCCAAGTTCTGGGATTAAAGGCGTGCGCCACCACCACCCGGCCCAGAGATCCACTTCCATTGGCCTCCTGAGTGCTAGCGTTAAAGGCATGTACTACCACACCTAAGATTGAACAAATACACACACACACACACACACACACACACACACACACACTTATAATATTTATAAGCCTTAAAGCATCAGAGTTGGGCAGATATCAACCCTCTATGCTATTTCATCTACTTCCCTATCAATGACCCCGAGATATCACTTGCTGTGTTTCACCAAGGCTGCTCTTAACTCCAAGAGGTGGGCCCTCATGGCTATGCTGTCACGATTCACCCACCCCATGGCGCCTTCTTTCTTCTTCCTCCTCTTTCTTGCTGGTCTCTCTCTGCCTCAGACCCTAAGCCTGAGGACCGAAGCCCCACTTACCTCTCTTCTGCCCAGCTACAGGCTGTAGGCATCTTTATTCAACCAATACTTTTAAATTAAGGAGCAAGGTTTGCACAACAAAAAACTGACATATGTGAGAATTCACTCATCTTGAAGCAACTAGTCCTTGGGATCCAGAATTTGGCATTATAATATATAACAACAGACCAAAACTTCAACAATTCCCCTTTTTGTCTAAATAAAAAGCCTCTTTCTCTTACAAATAATAAACAGCACACAATAGGAACAGAAATAAAACAATTGTAAGAATTACTAGGTAGGAGTTATAGTCATAATGTCCAGTGCATTTATATTTGGTAACTTAGATAAAGGATTCTATCATCTATCTTGGGGATGAACAAATTACTCATAAGCCACAAACACAGACCCTGCCCCCAGAACAAACAACCATGTTTCCCGAAATCCAGAAAGTTTCCCATCTTCATGACAGGCGCCAGGCGACAGCTGGGGAAGGGGGGAAGCAGACAACAATGTCACCTGCTCTGCTTCCCGTCCATCTGAAGCGGGCGTTCAGAATGGAGAACCTAGCCACCACCGGCAGAGAGGGTACTAAGACATGGAGAAGGTGTTCGAGACTAAGCACACCGGCCAGAGAGGGGTTAGAGGATGCCAGAGGGTAAGACTGTACAAGTCAGCTGAGAACAGGAGCTGGAGCGTGGGGACTGGTGGCCAGGATGACGAGAGCAGAAGTCCAGCTTAGTATCTTTCGATAGTTTTTATTGCTTTTTTTTTTTTAAAGAGTTGATTTATTAGTATTGTGTGTATGTGTACTAAGAGGCCAAAGGACAACTTTTTGGTGTTATTGGTTGGTTGGTTTGAGACAGGGTCTCTCTACACAGCCCTGGCTGTCCTGGAACTCACTATATAGAACAAACTGGCTCTGAACCTCTTGCCTCTGTCCCCCAATTGCTGAGGTTAAAGGTGTGTGCCCACTATGCTCAACTTCAAAGAACACTTTTGTGAAGTTAGTTTTCTTCCTTTACTTTTATGTGGGCCCCAGGACTAAACTCAGGTGGTCAGGTTCTCCCCAGCTTGGGTGGCAAGCATATTACACCTTGACAGCCCTGGTACTTTATAGTGCAACCACAGTAAGAAACACGATTTTTTTTTACCATGACTCCAAATACACACCTGAGTGTACACACAGGAAAGTTGAAATTAAAAGACACAAAAGTAACAAGTTATCATGCTTTGTGTGATGTACCCTGATATTTTCTACTCTATTTTTTAAAAAAAAATTGCTGCTCTCAACCCACTAATTTACCATTTTGTGATCCCCAGTGGATCACAGCTTGCAGCTGAAAGACTCAGCCTGACTTGGTCTTGGGGACATTAGAGGCACTCTGAGGCCTTCAGATCTCTGCTCTGTTAGTATTGAGCCTTCCAGCCAGTGATCTGCAGACAATGTACATGGGGTAGAAGGCATCCTACAGAGGGAGAGAGCACAGAGCAGTAGAGTCACAGACAGACCAGGGACCATCTACACAGTCACATGCTTTACAGCCATGACACCCGAGGACACTCAGTCACTGGAAAACACTGAGGACAGGTGGCATCCCATCCTGAACCACAGAAAGCTAACAGATGTGTCCCTACTCCTCTCAGTTGGCATGCCCTGCCGCAGAGGGCCCAGGATGTGGCTTCTCCACGTCCTTATCCTTCCTCTCAGCCCAGAACAACGCCATATACAGAGCACAATCAGACGGTGGTGCTCACCGGAAGAACAGGGTGGCTGGACTGACCATGGATGCTACTGGACAGTGTTTCAGGGCCCAGATAGGAGGCCTGGTTGAGGGGTGTCCTCAGGACTGGGGGTGGACATCTAAGCATTTAAAGCTGGCTCAGAGCTCACTCTGTTTGCTGAGTAAAAGTTTTACAGGAACTCAGAAATCTCAAGGATATTTCTGAGGCAGACCTAACAACCGAAATTTGAGCTCCAGGACCCACAGGGTGAATTATTTCTTCTTCCTCTTCCTCCTCCTCCTCTCCTTCTTCTTTGTTTTGTTTGTTTGTTTTGAGACAGCCTCTCTTTCTTTCTATATGGTCCTGACTGAATGTCCCGGAACTCACTCTGTAGACCAGGCTGGTCTCAACTTCAGAGATCTGCCTGCCTCTGCCCACTCAGTGCTAGAATTAAAGGCGTGTGCCACCACTGTCAGGCAGGTGAAAGGTTTTGTTTGAAAAAGGCATTTCTCATAAAAATTTGGCTTTATTTCTTCCAACTCCCTTATAAAGTTCGAAGGGGGAAGTAAGTCACTTTGAAGACATCCCAAGCTCTGACTACAATTGCTCCCATGATGTCTTAGTTAGGGTTTTACTGCTGTGACCAGACACCATGACCAAGGCAACTCTTATAAGGACAACATCTAAGTGTCCTTATAATGGCTTACAGGTCCATTATCATTAAGGCAGGAGCATGGCAACACCCAGGCAGCCATGGTGGAGACAGAGCTGAGAGTTCTACAGCTTCATCTGAAGGCTGCTAGCAGAATACTGGCTTCCAGGCAGCTAAGATAAGGGTCTTAAAGCCCACACCCACAGTGACACACTTCCTCCAACAGGGCCATGCCTTCTAATAGTGCCACTCCCTGGACCAATCATATACACACCACCACACATGAGGTCCTGTAGGAGAAAAGCTGGAGCCGGCGAAACCACACAAAACTCTTTCCCACTGCAGGATTCCTAGTCCTTGTGTTCACTTGCCCACAATCCCCCTGCGGCCTGCCCTGGGGCTTGCCTGGCTCCAGAAGAGCTATGGAGGCTGCCTTACGGCCTTCCCACAGATTTGGGAAACAGAAAAGCCACTGGGTAACAAGAATGGGTCAGGAAGACACAGAACTGGGCAACTGGGGTGACTCAGCAGGGTGTGACAGCTGCCTCTGTCCAGTTCCTCGCTTTAGATGAGAACAGTCAAGTCTCCTGCAGTGTGATGGCCACCTGAGGTTAACTGGGCACCTCTGGGGATAATTGGCATTCTTTGCTAGAAAGAGACAGCTCCCCGTCCGCCCCTCCCTCCCTGGCATCTTGATATCACCCAGTACAGGCCTCTGACCAGAGCTTAAACTGACTGGAAAACGGCCTCTGCATGGAGGTCTCTTTAACCTGGCCAAGTGTCCATGAGGGACTTGGCTGCAAAGGCTAACATGAAAGAGGGACATTGTTAACCCTGAGGGATGAGAATCTAGACCCCCAGTACTGCCTCCGTGAGCCACTTCATGGGCTTCAGGCAGCATAGATATTCAGTCTGCACCTCGGTCTGGAAGAGAGACTTTTTTTTTTTTCATCTCGGCTCACCTTCTGGGGTGGCTAGAGACGATCAGACAACTGGGCGGCTACTGACCGCACAGCACTTTCCACTCAGAAAGCTGCCTGGCACTTGTCCTGACCCACCTGCCCAGCTTTGGACCTTCCACTGAACCCAGGAGCCCTTGCCTGATGGCTCGCTCACTTGGATCGGCTGCTAGAACGAGCAGAGGTATCCGAGTTTGCAAGGAAGTAAAAGGGCAGAGAGAAGAGGACATGGAGGAGGCAGAGCAGCCAATGAGACAGAGAACTGAGCACAGTCTAGGTGACTGCAGTGGTGCAGAAGGGAGAGCTCGCAGTGACAGGGTACCCTAGTGACACTCTTTCTGCTTAGAGACAGTATACAGGACCAAGTGACTAGTAAGCCAACTCAGACCAGGCTGCTCAGGGTCCCCCAGCCTTAGTGGCCCATGGCCAAAGGCTTCACTGAGGCAGGGGGTTAGAGGGATGGTGACTGGGATGGTGATGGTGATGGGGGGGACAGGAGGGATGGGGATGGAGGGATGGGGAGGCCCTCACTATAGACACAGGGTCACACCAGAAGAGGGCATCAGATCTCATCACAGATGGTTGTGAGCTACCATGTGGTTGCTGGGAATTGAACTCAGGACCTTTGGAAGAGCAGTCAGTGCCCTTAGCCGCTGAGCCATCTCTCCAGCCCAGGGTTAGAGTTCATAATCATGCATTTATCTTCTACAGTCTCTCCATGCAACCTGATGCCCTTTACAATGCCCTGAAGCTCGTATCACTCATGGCTCAAACAACAGATCCAGGGGCCAGTGAGAGGGTTCAG
This sequence comes from Rhabdomys pumilio, assembly GCA_030674055.1. Lineage (NCBI taxonomy): Eukaryota > Metazoa > Chordata > Mammalia > Rodentia > Muridae > Rhabdomys > Rhabdomys pumilio. The sequence goes on from JANHMN010000019.1 coordinate 41,370,582, forward strand.
CCAGTAAAGGCACTTGCTGCCAAGCCTGATGACCTGGGTTCAATCCCCAATATGCACGTGGAAGGAGAGGACTGGAGAACACTGATTTCCACAGGCTGTCCTGTGACCTCCACATACACTTTGCACAAACACAAATGCACACACACATGCATGTGCACGCACACACACACACAATAAATAAATGTAATTTTAAAATTAACATTAACTAACAAAACAACAGACCTAGAACTGAACAGGTCAAGGTGATCTCGCCTCCTCCTTACTCTGTCCAGGTCGAGTCTTGCGCACGGCATCCTGGGTATCCAGGCACTCTCTACCACACAAGGCAAGCACTGAATCCAAGGCATTCCCCAGCTGCAGCCCAAACCACTCAAAAGCCCAGTGCCTTTGATCAAGTGGCATAAAAACACTAAGGGAAAACTAAGAGCACAGCTGGAGAGGATCAGAGGTAACACGGAGGACTTTACGAGAGGCAGAGTGAGAGGCCGAGGCGGGGACTCGAAAGTGAAGAGCCAAGGAGATACAGAAATACAGAGATACAGAGATCTGTGAGCACCTGACCTCTCTGAGGACATCAGGTGACGATGTGAGCTAGAGAGGACGTTCAATTCTGTGAGGCCCTGTTGTGACAGGGTTGAGAAGGAGGGCACACTTCAAACCTTAGCAGAGCCCAGCCTGGGGGTTGGGGGGGGGACCCACTGTTTACAGGAGGTGCCTGCCTGATGCTTCCTCCTGGTGGGGGTTCTGAGCATGCCTAGCTTGTGGGCCCTGCTTAGCACTGGGAAGTTACTTACTGTGAAGATAGAAGACTGGAACCCAGGCTAGTGGTGGATGGCTAGCACCTGGCAGCGGGCAGGGCTGTTCAGTGGTTATCTACCCAGGCTCACTGCCTGCTCAGGTGTCTTGGCCCAGCAAACTTGAGCCTCCCTTGAGCCCACACACAAAAAAATAAACTCCAGTTGATTACACTCTTCGGAGCCTTGGGTGGCAGTAGTCACGCATGCATACTCACCTACTATCTCGTTATCCTCCAGATTGATAGTCTCCAGTGCAGGCAAGGTGGTCAGCTGCTCTGGGAAGTCTTGAAACTGGTTCCGGGACAGGTCGATGGCTCTGAGGTGCTGCAGGCTGCTGACCTCGTTGGGGAGGCGATAGAGGTAGTTGCCCTCCAGGCGTAGCTCTGTCACAGGATTGAAGAAGAGACAGTTAGGAGGAAAGGAAGACCTTCCCAGAGGCCACCAGGCCTGTTCCTGGCACCATGGCCAGGAAGACACTGAGAAAGATCCAGCCTCACAGAAAGGTCCCAAATGGATGACTCCAGCCAGGTCTGTTTGCACCCACCACTGCCCAGGGCTTCTTCTGCCATTATTCCAGCGGAGGTACTCCACTTTGGCTGTGTAGGAGGGTCTCCTAACAGAAGCTGGGGCCCAGAGATACAAGTGTGATTGGCTCCCTCAGACAGGCCTCATGTCAGGATATGCCCAAGTGTCACGAGGACTGCTGGCGGAAGCCCGGTTCTGACAAGTGTCCTTATTCTCCACACGACTACTACCAACCAGATGTGAACAGGTTCTTCCCCTGAAGACGTCACTGCAAAGCTCATCAGCGGTCTTTACAAGGGACCCTCATGAGCAAACCCAGACAGCACTGAGAGACGGACCAGGCCAGAGGCTGAGAGACATGGATCAGAGCAGAAGCTGAAGAAGCTGAAAAAGCTTCACGGAAAACTCTCCTGGGTCAGGTGTCATGGTACACCTTTAATCCCACCACTCAGGAGGCAGACGCAAGTGGATCTCTGTGAGTTCAAGGCCAGCCTGGTCTACAGAGTGAGTTCCAGGACAGCCAGAACTACCTAGAGAGACCCAACAAAAATAACAACAAGAAAGAAAGAAAGAAAGAAAGAAAGAAAGAAAGAAAGAAAGAAAGAAAGAAAGAAAGAAAGGAAGAAAGAAAGATCCCACTGTCAGCTGTTTTCGAGAACTCCCCCCCACCCCATCCCCCACCCCCCGCTATTCCACGCCACACTTGAAATATTTTCCTGTCTTTTAGTTCTTTAAATCACAGAAAAACAAGCCCCATGAAGATCCTGAGTCAGTGACAGGAACATAAAGCAAGGAAACAATGCCCATGGACAACAGGAAGCAGCTTCATGCGAGGGGAGGCAGAGATACTAATGAATTGGAGGAGATGCTTTGCAAAACGTGGTGCAATGTTCTACAAGTCAACTAACCCGAGAGCTTCCTATTTTGTGATGACTTACTTATTAGCTCTGTTCATGTCATATGTATCTCTGTCTTTCTTTCTATTCCATGACAATCAAATAAAAGTATAAGGCGGATGTAACTATGTGGCCATAGTATTACCATTGGAAATACAGTTAAACAAAAGACTGCAGTACAGAAGGACAAGGCTCCCATATGGGTTCTCATAGATGAAGAGGCAAAAAACCAAACAAAGCAAAAGCCAAGCTGGGAGGAACAGGGCAGGGAACACACTGTAGGGCTACGGTGGGACATCATGAGACCCCGCTGAACCCTCATCCTGGCTACTCCAGCTGACTTAGGCATTATGTCCATTTAGACCCCAGTTTCCTTATCTGACAGAGAGGCCGGGAGATGCCTGCCTTGTGGGGATGTGGAGAGCTATGGACAGTTCACACAGAGAAAGCACCAGGAGAAGGAGGGAATAGGGTCTCTGTTTCTGGAGTGGGGACAGGCCACTCCGGGGGCAAGACCACAAGGCCATCCACACATGACCTTACAGTCGGCGATTTGTCTATGATACGACTGTCTCAACTCTGTCTGGCCCAAAGGAAATGGAGACTTTGAAATGTCACACCAAGTCCCTCAGTTCTTCTACCCAGAGCCAAGTTTGTGGATGTGTGACCGACACAGCTGCATAGCGTCCCATTCCTTTGGAGTGGAATGCCCATATGCTATGTTTTGTCTGTTTTGAGACTCAGTCTCATCATATCTTCAGCTGGCCTCAAATTCAAGATCTTCCTGCTTCGGGCTCACAGGCTCTGGGATTACAGGGGTGTCCCAGCACGGCTGGCTCCTACGTGTCATCTTAATAGCGTTCATCATGATACTCGGCTCTGTTTTATAAGCAGCTCTGCGTTGTGATAGCTGTGCTCACGTGTAGGGCTGCCTCCATCTCTGGGCTGCCTGCAGCCTCCCTTCCCTCTCCTTTGGGCCCCGTGATCGGCCTGGCCTGTGCTAGGCTTTGCTCTGGACTTCTGCAGCCCTCTGTCTCCAGCAGGAAGCATCAGTCAGGCTTGTGTACCCTGTGTTGTCTCAGGCTGGGACACAGTGATTGTCCCTTATCCCACACCTGCCCAGGGACCTAGGGCTGCAGTACTGTAGTGTACCCAGTGTGGGTGGCCAGTTAGAGACTAAATCTTGGCAGAAGTGACCCTGAGCCATCTCTGCCCCAGACATTAGGTACCAAACAGGTCTTGATGCCCAAAATTAAAAATGGAGGGATAGAGTTGTCTGTGTGTCTGCTCAAAGTTGGGGGCAGGGGGGTTTATCTCTATTAAGGCAGACACCTGATCAGTGTGAACTGTGGTAGTCTAGCCTCTGCTAAAAGCAGAACAGTGGCTATGAGGCCTGACCGTGCACATACTGGCACCTGGTATCGTGGGTAGTCCAGGGCAGGGAATGGCCTACTTCTGTCTTTTCTTTTTACCTGCCTGAGCCTGGCTGGAATGAGTCTCTTTGGCCCACTCACAGCACCTCAGGAAGCCAGTGACAAAGCATGACTTGTCTAATTCCAGGCTTTTGCGTGTGAGCTAACTGCCATAACTGCACTTCAAACGGGCTTTGTGTGACATGAAAATGAAGTGTGTGACTCACCTTAAGCCCTTATTTTTCCTTACTTTGACGTTAACCAGCAAATGAAAGGCACCACAGCATGGCAAGCTATGTGAGTGGCAGCCAGAGAAAGCTTTCTGTTTATTTTACAGCACGTCCCTCAGAACCAGAGACTAGCACTCCATCTCTACAGCCGGCCCAGCCCCTGAGTGCTCCGTGTTCTCAAAGGGCTCCCGTGATGCAGGACTTGGGTTAATGGCCTGCCCTGAGATCTGTAGAGCCCACCTTAGGGTCTGCCACAGTGAGGGTTCAGAACCTTGTTCCCTTCTGCAGGGCCTTTGTACACTGTACACACAGACATACACAGACACATGCATGCATGCATGCATGCACACATATACCCACGTGTATATACCACACACACATACATACGTGCACATGTGCACATACACACACAGAAGAGGCATCACACACACACACACACACACGTACATCTCCACATGCACACACACAGAGGTACCACACACCCACAGATACTCTCTCTCACACACACAGATACACACATGTGCATGCACACACACTTACATGTGTATACGCACGCACACACAGAGGCAACACACACACACACACACACACACACACACATACACACACACGCCATACCCACTAGCTACACTGTAAGTCCTCTGCTCTGTTATGCTAAGGCAGGAACTTCACGTGATTCTTCTTTGTTTCTACGCCCAGCCTCCTTCAGGACTCACATGATCACTCAGTAAGTATCCAATGAGTGATGGGAGAGGATGTCACGTGGTGCCTCCCAGTGTCCTCTCTTTGGTGACATCTTGAACGCAAGGTCCAATTAGTAGATCCCAAGGCCTGCTCCATGCAACCCAGGATTCCTTCAGCAGCTGGATTCATGGATATACCATGCCTGAATCATTAAAGACTCTCTATCTAATGGGGTTTATTATCAGCCGACCAGTACCCAGGAGGCTCAGGAAGGAAGAGCACTGAATTCAGGCATCTGGAGTCCCATGTCTCCCAAACGCTGCTGTTTGGATAACAGTTACCAGGTTACAGTGTTGGGGCAATGTTAGACATCTAGCCCACTGTGTGAGCAGACTGCATTGGGGCCCTCACACTTATATAGTTTGATTGACTGATTGATTCTTTCATCCCTTCCCTTTCTTCTCCTCCCCTTCTCCCTTTCTTTTGAGGTGATGGCATCTCCTGCAACCAGGATTAGCCTCAAATTCACCAGGGGGCTGAGGATGACCTTCACCTCCTGACTCTCCTGCCTCCACCTCCCATGTTCTAGAACTACAGGTGTGTAACACCCCACCTCATGTATATCTGGTGTTGGGGATCGAACTCAGAGCTTTATGCATGCTAGGCAAACATTCCCACACACATGGAGGCAGGGTCTCACTTTGTAGTCCTGCCTGTCTGGAATGTGCTAGCAAACCAGGCTGGCCTCAAACTGGGTGTGATCCTCTAGCCCCAGCTTCCAAAGTACTGGAGAAAGAGGAGGTCTTCAGTTCCTGCTTTCTACAGTGTTCTATGCTGTGTGTGTGCCGGGCCTGCTGTCTCATTTGATTTATGTCTTTACTCAGGTACCACTACATCTAAAGTGGGACCCCATCCCCTTCCATCGGCACCCACCTCTGGAGAACCATCATTTGCTAAGTATACTTGTCTGTCAGCATTATCTGCCTCCTGCCCTGAGGATATAAACTGCCCTAGGAAAGCATCCCAAATGCTCCAGTCCGAAGTGAGCACTGGATACGGCTGGGCAGGTAAACAAATGAGCAGGGAATGGATTTCAGCACCACCTGCACAATCCTGCAGCATCCCGGCTCCGAGTACATCATCATCGCTCTTCTTTACATTAATTTGTTCTTTTTATCAAAGAGAACAAAAGAATAACTATTATTGCTTGCTATAAAAAGGACGAGCCGTTCAAGTCTCACTGAATACTGCCAGATAAAGACTCCAGGCTCCAGGCAGCCAACGCAGAGGACGGTGATGAGGTCATTGCCCAGGGGCGGCTCCCTGGAGCATCTCATTCATTCCCCACCTTCTCTGGTTGCTCAGGCTACTCTGTGCAATGTGATTCTGTAAGCTCCCACTTTCCAGAAACATGCTGCCCAGCTGCCTCTCTTCGGCCAGTGAAGCCAAACAAGCCATGTAGGAGCTGGCCCTGCATAGCATACGCACAGCAGGGGCACTGTGACACCAGGCCATTGAAGACACTGTTATTATTTATGTGTGCACACTGTACATGTATATGTGGGTGTGTGCACACGTGTGCAAAGGTGCTCCAACAGAGGCCAGGGGACTACATTTTGGGTGCCGGTTCTCTCCTTTAGCTGTAGATGCCAGTGATCAGACTCAGGTTCTCAAGCTTGTCTAAATAAATCATTCTGCTGCCCCAGGTATTTTTTAAATTTTAATTTCAAAATTTTTGACTTACTGTTATTATGTATGAGGTATGGTGTGTGTGTGTGTGTGTGTGTGTGTGTGTGTGTGTGTGTGTGTTGGGCCGCTGTATTAGTAAAGTGCTACCACTTACTGACCCATTTCAGCTGCCCCAATTTTTATTTTTTTTAAAAAGTTTTTCTTTTGAGATAAGATGTTATGTACACTAAGCTAGCCTTAAGTGAGCTAGGAAGCTGAGGGTGACCTTAAACTTCAGATATTCCTGCATCTGTCTTCTGAGCGTTTGGATTACAGCGTCACCATGCCCAGATTATGCAGGGCTGGAAATCCAACCCAGGGCCACATGCTATGCCCTCAGAGAGCACTTTTGTTTTCTGAGACAAGGCTCACCATGGAACTCTGGCTATCCTGGAACTAGTTCCACAGTCCAGGCTGGCCTCAAATTCACTAAGATCTGCCTTCCTCTCCCTCCAGAATGCTGGAACTAAAAGTGTATGCCATTATACCTAGACTGACTTTGAATGAGTGATTGGTTTGGTTTTCTGAGACCGGGTTTCTCTGTGTAGCCCTGGCTATCCTGGAAGTTGAACTGTAGACCAGGCCAGTCTAGAACTCAGAGATTGAACTGCCTCTGACTTGAAAGTTCTGGGATTAAAGTCAATTACTACCACCACCCACAGACTGACTTCGAACCTCAGGATACCCTGCTCTAGAGCAGTGGTTTTCAACCTGTGGGTCCAATGTCTCTTTCACAGGGGTCACATCTCAGATATCCTACATACCAGATATTTATAGTTCATAACAGTAGCAAAATTACAATTATAAAGTAGCAACACAAGTAACTTTATGGTTGGGGTCACCACAACATGAGGAACTGTATTAAAGGGCCCTCAGCATTGGGATGGCTGAGAACCAGTGCTGGAGAGCCTGTGTTTCTGAGCCCAATGGTCCCAGCCACTCACTGCATGATGGGAAGAAGTGCAGAGGGGCCTCTCCCGTGGCACGGGGCCTCCCTTCAGACAGGCATCCATAAAGCCCGCAGGAAAGACCTAAGAGTGGGGGCTGGGAGGAGCAAGAGCTCATCCTGGGGCGGATGAAGAGTTATATGGTGGTACAGGCATGCTTTTATTCCCAGTCAGAATGACAAACAGTCTTGGATACTGGAGCCACCGGCCACCTCCTTTTCTGTTCCTCTAATGGCATCTAAGAGAGCTGAATCCTACCACGTCCCAAAGTAACATGGGAGCAAGTGTCTGCAACAGTTAATAAAATTGTCTTATCACCACATACAGTATGTCCATGTAAAGGGTCTCAGACCTGCTGCTGCCCCGTGCCATAGATGATGGTTGGATGGGGACACACACAGCTCAGCAGGGTAAGAGATGAGCACCTGCAGAGGCTGGGAAAACGCGCCTCTCTCTGCTTTGTTACTTGTAATTTCCTGACATGATCGCAACAGTTATTAAAGGGAAAAATGATGGACTTTATCAAACCAATTCAGGCCTGAGTCTAATCAGAGCCCCACGGTGGCTCAGACATATAAGAAGTGTGCGTCCCTGAAGGCGGATTATAAGAAAGCCTTCTGGGAGCTCTCCCTGGAGCCAGAGCATGTATCTACACAGCTCACTCTCTATATGTGTATATCTATCTATATGTAAGAGCATGCATGGGTACACGCGTGTGCATGTGTGTATGTATAATTACCTATGCTAGTTTATGTGTCTCTTTCTTTATGTATCTACATAGCTATGTTCCTATGTCTGTGTCTATATATTTATGTTTCTATATTTGCATTTATCTGTGTCTATATATCTGTATCTATATACATATACACATTATCTATGTATGTATCTATGTATGTATCTATGTATGTATGTATGTATCTATCTATCTATCTATCTATCTATCTATCTATCTATCTATCTATCTATGTGTCCATCCATCTGCCCATCTATACATCCATCTCCTCTTGTCTCTGAAGACTACAGGTGTTTTCTGAAGGTCTTGGCGGCCTCATCCCACAGCCTATCTGTACCACAGTGGCCACCAAGGCACCATTCCTGTTCATTGGGACCTCACTTTCCTCACAACTTTACAGCTCTGCCATCAATCAAATCAAAGATGGCAGAGGTGGGGTCATCTAACCAGGGAGGTTAGAGCCAAGAAGCCTCTGCCTAGTGCCTGGGAGATGAAAATGAAGGCTGTGGCAGCAGCCCTGCCTCACTTGCTCAGGGAAGCATGCTCAGGTCACACTGGACAGGGAAACCATTCATTAAAAAAATGCTAAATACCTGGGCTACGCAGCAAAGGTTATCCCACAAGATTAGAAGGAACCGATGTCAGCTGTACTAAAAGCTGGACAACCACAACCATGACAATGATTGTCCTGGTAGAGGCCTGAAGCCACAAAAATAGAACCATGTAATTTAGCAAGGGGGATAAACAGTACTACGGGCCAGCTGCTGGGTGAGGGGCGTTATACTGACTCTCAAGAACAAATCTGATTTGGTGATGTTATTGAACAACGCTGTCCTGCAGCTTTAAGAGCTTGGGATATGATTAAAGAACCTGGGGAAAATCCACCTCATTTACTAAGATAATACAGGGGTCTGCAGAAGCCTTTACAGATTTCTTACAGAGGTTGGTTTCAGCTGTAGATAGAGCCATATGAGACTCTAAAATCAGTCACTGCTAGGAATATTGGCGTTTGAAAATGCAAATACTAAATGTGATAGAGCATCAGACCACTGAAGGCACGAGGAGCCCCACTAGACAAATGGATAAGAGAGACAACTGGTATTGGTTTACAGGAGCATCACGCTAATATCATAGGGCAAGCCATAGCCACAAGTCTCAGAGATCAAAATGACCAATGCTTTAATTGTGATGAATTTGGTTGTTTCCAAAGAAATTGTAAGGCTAAAAGATTCAGAGCTCAAATCAGCAGGTACATTGATTCTAGAGAACATAGTATTTGTAGACAAAAACAAGGTCTGATTGCTCTGAGACACAAAGGCTTCTAGGGCATTGTAGCTGCTGTGGAAAGGGGAAACACTGTTGGTCCATGAGAGACATATAAGGTAACCTCTTGCCATCAGGAAATGAACCAAGGGGCCTGTCAGCTTGAGACCCTGTAGCAAACAGTATGAGTCATTGTGGGGAGCCGACAGAAGGCGGCTATCATCCTTGCAGCCATCTTGAGCCATATACCCTGACAAGAGACTTGATTACAATAGCCTACAACAGCTGAGCACACTCTGATAACATCTTGCTTTAGATACCCAGGATCTTCCCTTGGGTATGTGAGACTTAAAGGTGTGATTTAGAGCTGAGACTTAAGGGCGTGTGACTTAGAGATCAGATTTAGAGACAAGACCTAAGGGTGTGACCTAAAGGCGTGGCTTAGAAGTGAGACATATAAAAGGGGAGAGGCAGACAGAAGAGTTCAGTTCAACCAGACAACAGATTACTTTACAGAGTACAACTTGGAACAGAGAATTAGGTATTAGGCACTTAGCACTTGGAAGAAGAAACTTGGAACTTGGAGGCACTAGGGACTAGGAACTAGGGACTAGGAACTCAAGACTTGGGACTTGGACTAGGAAGAGAGACTGAAGAATAAACGGGATTGAATCACACTTTGTCTGGTCTCCATTCCTCGAGTTCGTCCTCACTCTCTCTCTTGCTGAACCCCGACCTGCAGACCTGAGCAGCTTGGGCCAGTGCAGGCTCTAACAACTTAGCCCCCAAGGCTTTTGGCAGTGCGGGGTCCCAACATTGACAGAGTGGTCTGTGACATTTTGGCCCCCAAGCGTGAGGCAGCGCGGGCCGCAACATTTTTAGTCATCTTCCTTTCATCAGCTAGGTGGTACCAAGAGGGCAAGAAAATTTAAACTGAGTATTTCTGATATTATGTATGCTACCGAAGGAAGTGTAGCTTTGGAGCTGAACACAGAAACTCTTACATTATCCCCCAAAGTTGAATGTTACAAGTTAAACAGCGAGGTTTATGGTCCCTTACCCTCAGGGACAGTGGGAATAATCTTGGGGGAAAGTGAATTAACTTCTCAAGGATTGATTGTGCACCCTGGTGTAGTAGATGGAGATACCAAGGAAGAAATCAGACGGCATACATAAGAAAGGAGATGCAAATTGATGCGGGGAATAGAATTGCTCAGTTGTTGTTGTTTCCTTATATCAAGGGCAAGGTTGCTCTGGTAGAAAGAACGGGGGATTATGGGAGTCCTGGGAAACAGTGTTCTGTCAAACAGTGGTTAATGATCAGAGACCCAAATTAATGGTACAAATGAAAGGTGTTGACATAGAAGGTTTGGTGGATACAGGAGCTGATCTTAGTAGACTTTCCCAAAACTCTTGGAATCCAGACTGACTACTTCAGAAGGTTTACAACACTGTTTATAGGAATGGCTAAATTATCACGAGTAAGACAAAGTGTCTGATGGAGTACCTGTGTGGGACCAGAAATGCAAACAGGGAAGTGGAGACCTTATGTGGCTGACATACCCATAAGCTTATGGGGAAGGGATCTTTTACAACAATGGGGTACATATTCCTGTAATATAAGTAAATATTCCTGCCATTGCATGGACAGCAAATGAGGAAACCAGGGGTGAGATGCTAACTGAATCAGGTGATTGCGAACAACCATAAGCTGTGCTCACTGTCCAAACACAGGACATCACAGGGCTTGAGTTTCCAAATTTATAAAAGGGGCCACGGCTGACACACCAATAGCCTTGCCCCTAAAATGGTTATCAATCAGACCTATATGGCAAGAGCGGTGGCCTATAACAAAAGAAAAATCGCTGGTACTGAAACAGCTGGTCCAAGAGCAGCTGGAGGCACGACATAGAGAAGAGTCTGCCAGCCCATGGAATTCTTCTGTGTTTTGTTGTAAAAAAGAAACCAGGCATATGGAAAATGATGGTGGATTTAAGAGCAGTTAATAGGGTAATTCAACCAACGGGTCCTTTACAGTCTGGACTTCCTTTACCATCTTTGTCACTGAGACCGAGGCTTATAATAATAATTGACTTGAAAGATTGCTTTTTCCACAATAGGGAAAGGCTTGTTTTCTCAGTACCTACTGGGAACAGCAGCGGTCCAATGAAAAGAGACCACTGGAAGGTACTTCCACAGGAAATGTTAAATAGTCCAACTTTATGTCAATGTACAACAGCCATTAGGAATAATTCATGAGCAATTCCCTTGGTCTATCATTTATCATGAAATGAATGACATTTTGTTGGCTAATTCTGACAATTAGAGAATATGTTTAAGGTAACACAGAGAATTCCGCCATGCTGGGGGTTATAGATTGCTCCTGAAAAAACACAAAGAGGAAACTCACTTAGTTATTTGGGTTACAGAATCAGTCAACAAAAAATTCGACCACAAAATGTACAGATCTGCAGGGGCCAATCTCAACAATGTTCAAAAATAAATGGGAGAAACTAACTGGCTGAGGCCCACAATTGGATAAACTACATATGAGTTAAGTACTTTGTTTCAAACATTACTAGGAGATACAAATTTAAACAGTCCAAGATGTCTAACAGCTGAAGCAGAAAAGGCGTTAACTTGGAGAACAAAGACCACAAGAAGCATATGTGGATCGAATCGATCCGAAACTTGATCGTATTTTGGTCATTTTGCTTTCAACTCATTCTCCCACTGGGCTTATTATGCAAAAGGAAAATAGTATTATGGAATGGATTTTCTTTTTTTTTTTTTTTTTTTTTGTTTTTTCA
>JANHMN010000019.1:41382706-41441649 GCA_030674055.1 Rhabdomys pumilio
TTTTCTTTTTTTTTTTTTTTTTTTTGGTTTTTCCAGACAAGGTTTCTCTGTGTAGCCCTGGCTGTCCTGGAACTCACTCTGTAGACCAGGCTGGCCTCGAACTCAGAAATCCACCTGCCTCTGCCTCCCAAGTGCTGGGCTTAAAGGTATGGGCCACCATTGCCCGTCCCGTCCCTCTTTTTAAAGATTATGATTTTGAGATTATGTCATCATGGGTGATCGATGAAGATTGGCAAAGAGCTTGTAATAACTACTTGGGTGAAATTAATAACAAATATCTGAAAAGCAAACATACACATTTTTTAAAAAGAACAAATTGGATTCTTTCAAGTATACATAGGCCGGGCGGTGGTGGCGCACGCCTTTAATCTCAGCACTTGGGAGGCAGAGGCAGGTGGATTTCTGAGTTTGAGGCCAGCCTGGTCTACAGAGTGAGTTTCAGGACAGCCAGGGCTACACAGAGAAACCCTGTTTCAAAAAACCAAAAAATAAAAAAAAGATGTAAAAAAAAAAAACAAAAAAACAAAACAAAACAAAAAAGTATACGTAGTAAAGAGAACACCAATTCAGAGGCACCAACATTTTATACTGATGCAAACAAATGGGGATGGCATGCTATCAATCAGATAAGAAATGTGGTCAAAAGTCCATATACATCAGTTCAAAAATCAGAATTGTATACAAACCTTATGGTATTATTAGATTATCCTGAATCTCTTAACATAATTACTGATTATTTGTAGAAAGAGTTGTTTTGCATGTAGAGACTGCTGAATTTGTACCTGATAACTCAGAGTTAACGTTGTTATTTATACAATTGAAACAGGTCATAAGAAGTAGAAATTCTCCATTATATATTATCCATATTCAATCTTGTACAGGTTTGCATGGTCCATTAACTCAAGGAAATGGTGAAATTGACCAATTACTAATAGGAAATGTGTTAGAAACCTCAAAATTCCATGAGAAACATGATAATGGGAAAAGTTTAAATAACAAATTTTCCATTACTTGGCAACAAGCAAAAGAAATAATAATTTTAAAAAATGTCCTACGTGTTCTCTATGCAACCAAACTCTATTACTGCTGGTAGGAACCCTTGGGGTGCCGAAGGAAATAACACCTGTCAGGTGGATGTTTTCTACTTTGCAGAATTTGGAAAGCAAAGGTATATTATACAATCCCATTGACATGCACTCGGGGTTTCAATGGGCAATTGCTTTAATTTCTGAAAAGGCTGATGATGTAATTACATACTTATTGGAAATAATGGCAATTATGGAGATACCTGAACAACTTAAAACTGACAGTGTTCCCGCATATGTATCCAATAAGATAAAACAATTCTTTGTACAATACAATATAACCATTACTGGTATACCACGCAATCCCACGGGACAAATAATTATAGAAAGAGCAGGTCGAACCTTAAAAGAGATACCTATTAAACAAAAAGGGAGAGTAAAAACCCTAAGGCATAGACTAAATAAGGCTTTGTTAACTCTCAATTCACTTAACATTGGTGAAAAAGAAATAACAGCAGCTGAAAGATACTGGGTTATCAAAAAAAACTAAGGAATTAAGCCAACCAATATACTATAAGGCTGTGTTGACATCAGAATGGATACCTGCAATACTTTTAAGATGGGGACGTGGTTATGCTTATGTATCTACAGGAAATGAAAAAAATATGGATACCAACAAAACTTTTTTTTTCAAAACAGGTTTCTCTGTATACCCCTGGCTGTCCTGGAATTCACTTTATAGACCAGGCTGGCCCTGAACTCATAAATCCACTTGCCTCTGCCTCCCCAAGTGCTGAGATTAAAGGCGTGCGCCACTACTGCCTGGCACCAACAAAACTTATTAAGATTAGAACTGATGAGGGAAAACCTCTTAACAGCTGAAACATGAATGTCCTCACAAAGATATGGTTGGGTGATTCACTCTCATAGACTGTCTCAGTTACTGATTTCTTCAAAACATGCATGCATGCAAGTTAACTTCAAAAGGGCTAGTCCAAATGATCCATCACACAACATAGAGACTGGACAGACCACACAGAGACTGGACCAACCACGCAGAGACTGGATGGACCATGCAGAAACTGGACCGACCACACAGAGACTGGACCAACCACGCAGAGACTGGATGGACCATGCAGAGACTGGACCGACCACGCAGAGACTGGACCGACCACGCAGAGACTGGATGGACCATGCAGAGACTGGACCGACCACGCAGAGACTGGATGGACCATGCAGAGACTGGATGGACCATGCAGAGACTGGATGGACCATGCAGAGACTGGATAAAAACAGAGACCGAACAACAAATGCTACAGCTACGGGGATAGTTGCAGGATAAAACGCAATACATCTGATTAAGGCCAAATCTCAGATAAACAATAAATGACTTTTTTTAAAATGTGAGTTCACACCATGTCTCACGGGCCACATTTACCTAGAAAGCTCAGCCACTGCTAATCTGAAATTCATACGTACTTACCTACAGATCTTATGTTTTATTTGTCAAATCTAGGAACTGGTGCGTAGGCCTCAGACCATCTGCAGACACACATGTCTGGCTTCTGCCTGGAATTTTCCATGCCCAAAGCCCTTAAAATGCTCTAAACCATGAAGGATTACCGCCAAGCACTCTGCAGACCCTGTATCATGCTAACTGCCTTCCCAGCATGGCCTCTGGAGACCACAGCAAGCTCAACACTAGCATCTTGAACCTAGTTTACAAGGAAGGTGAGTGAGCCACTTCAATGGCTGAAGACAAATCTGTCACTAGTGTTAGCCACCTGTTTCTGTGGCATTGATGTTGACCATGGACCCAGGGACCCAGCGCTTCTACCGTGGTGGGTCAGATGGGCCACATAAGCTTCTGTCCCCCATCTCTGAAGGCTTAAATCTTTTCAGCTCAGGTGCTGCTGAAGTTTCTCCTGTAGGAGTCTATTTCTGTGACTGAACAATACGCTTCCCAATGTGACTGTCATCCTGTCTAAAACCACAGCTCATCCAAACGGTCCCTGTGCCCACACAGGTGTACTGGCTGCTTTTCTGTCACTGTGACAGAACACCCAACAAAAACAACTGAAGGAAGCGTGTGTTGTGGGTTACAGTTTGAGGGAACAGTACAAAGAAGTCAGAGAAGGCGTGGTAGCAGGAGGTGAAAGGTCACCAGGTGTTCAGGGTCAGGAACCAGAAAGAGACTTAACACTGGCTGGTCTTGATAAATTCTATCTGGAATTGGGGTTGGTGCCGCCCACATTAGGGGTGGGTCTTCTTTCCTCAGTTAAACCTCTCTGAGACCTTCCAGGATACGCCCAGAGGTGTGTTTCCATGGTGATTCTGAATCCTGTCGCAACAAGGACGGCTACTGAGCACTGAACAAATTGTCTTTAACCTCACAGGATCACCATGGAGTGAATGCTTCCCCCTGCTCACGGTTCGGATTGGGTTTGAGTATCCCTCAAAGTGTTTGTGCTGTGAGCCTGACCCCTGGGGAAGGAGGGTGCTGAGGTAGGGAACTTTAAGATGTAGAGCCAGTGCTCCAGATGTGCTGGCACGTGCCTTTAATCCCAGCACTTGGGGAGGCAAAGGTAGGCGGATCTCTGTGAGTCTAAGTCTATAGAGTGAGTCTCAGGCCACCCAAGGCTATGGAGAGACCCCATCTCAAAAAGTGAGCAGGGAGACACCAAATACAAAGTGTTTATCATGGGGGGTGCTGTGACTCAAGGGACCCTTTCTTACAGGGTGGAATAGTTCTCAAGAGCGTGAGTCACTTTAAATTGAAGCCACACAATGCAGCCACTCTCTGCACAGGGCCAGTTCCCTTTCTGCCTCTTAGCTACACTGTGATGCAGCCAGACACCCTTAGCCAGGACACCAGGGCCATACTGTTCAAACCACTATAGCTGCCTCAGTTGGGAGCCAAACCTCTTCACTTTGGAAACTGCTCAGCTTTAGGAGTCGTGTTAGCACAACACAAAACAGACTGGTCGAGAGGAGTGAGGCTTAGAGAGACCCAACTGGGGCCAGCAAGGCGGTCTGCGGCTCCGCTCCATCTTCCATATGGCCTGCTCTGGGGGCCTGTGTTTTTTGCTTTTTGTTTTGTTTTGTTTTGTTTTCTGTATTGTTTTGATGTCAGAGAAAACAGCCCTAGCCACGTGATCTGATTGTGCCGACATTCCTGCTACCCAGGCGGCCAGAGCCAAGGCCTGGCTTTGCTCGTCAGCCCAGGATCACAGCACCCTGGTCACTGGTCCAGTGTCTCCTGGCTGAGGGGCTCGGGTCTGAAGGACTGACTGTCTTAGGGGCCAGGGTTCCGAGCTGAACTACTTGGGAATTCAATGATAGAAGAGCTTTGGGAGAAGAGCCTGCTGCATGCCACTCGGGAGTTATCCCAGGTGTGAGCAGGGCCAGCAGCGACAATTCCCTGCTCAATGATACCCCTGAGCTGTGGTGTCCAGTGTTTGTCAGATGAAACCTGCCTTTGCCAAGGTCCCCTTATCCGTTCTGATTCTGCTACAGTTTAGACAGCTGCCAGGGCTGACTCTGATTAACCCTGGAGGAAGAGAAAAACAGCCGATTCTGTTAGGGGACACGAAAGGCTGGCCTTATATGTGACAGTGCAGCTGCCCTGCAAGGACATGTATCAGCCCCACACACCCACCGGCAAGGTTCAGCCAGCAAGGGGGCTCTGGCCCTGCATTCCTGAACAGTTGTGCCTGCCTACTCTGGCAGAGCTAGACGTCAGCGTGGTAGCTAAGCGTTCTTCCAAAGGACCATGTATGGTGCTGAGTAGAACACACCCAGCTTCCTGTGGGTGTTAAGTCAGAAAGGAAACAACAGGCAAGCTTCCAGGAAACATACTCCTGACTGAACTGTGGAGACAGTAAGAGGGCCTGTGACCAAAAGAAAGGATCAACTGTTGTGTCACCATAAAGGCCTCTGTGATGGTTTGCATGTGCTTGGCCCAGGGAGTGGTACTATTAGAAGGTGTGGCCTTGTTGAAAGAAGTGTGTTGCTGGGTGGTGGTGGCACACACCTTTAATCCCAGCACTTGGGAGGCAGAGGCAAGTGGATTTCTGAGTTCGAGGCCAGCCTGGTCTACAGAGTGAGTTCCAGGACAGCCAGAGCTACACAGAGAAACCCTGTCTTGGAAAAAAAAAAGAAAGAGAGAGAGAGAGAGAGAGAGAGAGAAAGAGAGAGAGAGAGATTTAAGACCCTCATCCTAGCTGCCTGGAAGCCAGTCTTCTGCTAGCAGCCTTCAGATGAAGATGTAGAACTCTCAGCTCCTCCTGCACCATGCCTGCCTGGATGCTGCCATGTTCTCACCTTGATGATAATGAATTGAACCTCTGAACCTGTAAGCCAGCTCCAATTAAATGTTGTCCTTATAAGACCTGCCTTGGTCATGGTGTCTGTTCACAGCAATGAAACCCTAAGACAGTCTCATAAGGTAGTTTTCTTAGTGCTGTTCCCATATCATATGGCCCAGGAAAGACTCATATGCCCTAGGCAGCAAAGGGTGGCCTTGAACTCTTGATTCTTGAGCCTGTATTTTCCAAGTGCTACTGCTACAGACATACAGCACCATGCCAGGTTTAGGCGGTGCTCCGGATCAAACCGGGGGACCATACCACAGGGACACTGTACCAAATGAGCCACACCCCTCACTAATCCAGCATCAACCCGAGTTAAAGCAGTCACTGTGACGTAATGATACACATATCCTTTTCTCAGCCCCACCCTCTTGCTGTGCAGCCTTGGGCAAGTTCCTTGTGCTCTCTGAGAGAAGGGAAGAATATCAAGAGAGCTAGAAACACGGTGAGCAGGAGAGGAGGAGGCAAAGGAAGGGAAGAGGCGAGAGGGCTGTAAAGATTTTAAGCACTTTATAACGATGTCTGCTCTGGGATGCTGTAAATGTCACTAAGACTAGATGAATTTCTATTTTATGGACCAGCAACAACTCTAGCTCTGGCAGAGACAGCTGCTGCTAGGCAGGGAATTAGATTTCTGGGGGAAGAGAGAGACTTATTCCCTGCTATTATTCCCTTTGACTGGACCACTGCATTGTGTGTCTATTGCCTATTCAAAAATAACAGGCAGACACGACCTGTTCTTTCAAAGAATGTGGTGGAGCTGTGCAGGTGTGGTGGGGCTGTGAGCACCAAGGGGTGAGGGGAGGGCGTAGAACAGAGAGGGCTTGTAGCACAGTAGCAAAGGAAGTCTGTGCAGAGAGCTTGGGGAAATCGGGGTGGAGATAAATGTGAAGTCCTTTGTCACTCAAGGGTTGGAAAACATGAGCTTGGGAACTGAGCTGGAAAACAGATAATTCAGTCACACTGTCCCTGTGTTCTGGGTATGCCCCACCCCCTGTGCACCAGCACACTGTCCCTGTGTTCTGGGTGTGCCCCACCCCCTTGTGCACCAGCACACTTGCCCTGGCTAGAGAGCAAGATGGAGGTGCTTGAGTGGCAGATGGCACCAGCTCCTTTTCGAGGGGCACTGAACTGCTGCTTTCTTTCCACTCTACGGGTCTGTTTGCCTCTGGCAGACCATCTTTCTGTCTTATAGCAATTATCACAAACATTTAAACTTGTATTCTGTTGCATTATCAAGGATGGGACACCCATGAGGACAAAAAGCACAAGCTGAAGCCGGAGACCACCACACCTCTGTCACCTCCTCCGTTCCTGGTAGAATTCTTAGGGACAGCAATGATGGCTGTCCCGTGGAGATGGCACCTTCTGGGCTCCAGGACTCTAATTGGGATCTATGCTGAAGAAAATGTGTGCCCCACAGTAGCTCTGACTAATCCTCGGAAACAGCTAAGATGTGGACACCTCACTTCAGCGGTACTTCTGTGTCTGGTCAGCTAGCCCCGCCCCTTTCTCTGTCCTTGCCTCTTTCCTTTGCTAAAGAATATGAGCTAAGGAAAAGTTAGTACAAGGGACCATGTAGAGCATGAAGTGAAGGCCCAGTGTCTTGTGACTTTGGTCACACTTGGTCCTGCCATCTGATGGCCTATGTGAGGATGGCTCAATAATCCATCCTCAGCTCATGCCCCAGAGAACCTCCCCCACAGCCTCCTTTTTCTAGAACACCGGGAACTAAGCCATCCTAGGACACTTTCCACATTCTCCCAGTCCTCCCACCTCCCCAAACCCCCTAAGCCTCCTGCCCCAAGTGCGGGATAGTGCAGCCCTCTCATACTGGTAGCTTGTCAGAGAGAAAGAAGTGAAGCTCCCCATGCACCTCTCTGCTTGGCTGAGGCAATGAACTAAATTGTAATTTTCTCTGGCAATAATCAAAGGAGTTGCTGCCAGGAGGCCCCTGTGGTGAGAACAATGGTAGCCTGTTGAGTTGAGAAGTCCTTAACAGATAGGCCCCAGGGGTGCCTGCAGCCTGAGAGCACACATAGGGCAGCTTCGGAGCTTCACAGGGTGCAGGGCTACAGCAAGAGGGTCTTCCTGTCAGCTGGAGGGCTCAGAGAACACACTTAGGGAAGGACACAGAAAGAGGCGCAAGACAAAGAACAAAGTCACTCATTACAGCTCTGTGCAGTATTGCACATCTGCGATCCAGCACAGAAGAAGTGGAGGCAGGAGGACTGGGAGTCAAAGGTCACCCTTGGATACATACAGAGGGGAGGTCAGCCTGGGTTATGTGAGCCGACGTTGGGCAAGCAAACAAGCCCATCGCTGTAGAAATCATAAGACATCCCAACTTCCCACTATAAAGATCAGGTGTGAGTCACCTTACCCTTCACCCCACTCCCCGATACTTAATCCAGACAAAACCTGTCCCTGATTCCAGCTCTGCCAAGCCTGTTTTCCCTACAATAGAGTTTAGGTTAGCTTAGCCTCCACAGTGGCTCCCAGGGTGGTTGACCAGATAGCCCAAGCCTTCCGGCCCAACTTTGTCCATAACAGTATACTCTCAGCTGGCACAAGCCCTATTGCCCCTGCCTGAGGGGAGGAGACCCATCATCTCAGAGGCCTCTTAGGACCTGTCTGAAGATCAATTTACTCAAGGCCAGTCTCTCATCACCGGCATCTGCGGGCTTCATACTTTACCCCATGATGCTTCTCCTGTCCTTAATGCCTTTACTGTGTTTTCTAACCCCAATTCATCCTGCTGGGACCCTTCTGGAATGTTCTGGCTTAAGCAGATAGCTCCCTCAGACCAGTCCCTGAGGACATGCTTCACCCTGTCTGCACAATTTGGTCTTATATCGTTTTTTAATAGTCATGTGCCAAACATACCTTTCATCTACTGACAGCCGCTACAGAAACTCTGCCTTATTGATCAGGCAAACACCCCCTCATCTATCAATCCCCACTTTAAATTTCTTCTCTAGAGTTTCCTGAGATCCCACCCACACCTCGGAGTCTTTCACCGGCAACCCATCAGCAGACAACTCCTGAAGTTTCGATGTTGCTGGCTAATACATCTGTCTCCCCTGTCAAACAGTGAGAACCTCAGGGGCCATCTCTATGTAGTTCTAAGTCTTGTCATTCCCAAATGATGCTGGCCTTACAATCACAGATGATTGTAATGACACAGATCACAGGCAGATGGGGGGAACTGGAGAGATGGCTCAGAGGTTAAGAGCACTGTCTACTCTCCCAGGGAAGCTTCTAGTGCTTTCATGGCCACTCACAACTGCCTGTAACTCTAGTTCCAGAGAATCTAAAACCCTCTTTTGGCCTCTTTGGGCACCAGGTATATAAGTGCTGCCCAGACATATATGCTAGCGAAACACCCATACACACAAAATGATAAAATGAAATTTAAAAATTAAAAATCTATATATTCCCCGGGGCCAGGAGATTTGAGTGCCCAGTGAATGTGGGTTCCTATACTATTATTTTCTTGGACGTACTACAGGGTGACCAAGACAGAGACTTGTTAGCATCCACTGGATTGGGTGAAAGGCAAAGGTGTGAGAGATTGAATTTTGTTTTTTGTCTTTTAAGGTCTCATATAGCCCAGGCTAGCCTCCAGCTTTCTATGCAGTTAAGAATGACCCAGAACTCAAATTTCTCCTGCTTCTACCTCCCAAGTGGGGTTACAGGTGTTTACTACCATTCCTGCCTCACAAGAGACTGAATTTACTGACAACAGGGAAAGCCAGTATCAAATAGAATATTGATCCACAACCCGTAGCACAAGAAGCCAGTTACCTGGACCTACTAAGCCCAGGACACTTGATGTGCCACCTGGTCTTATGTTAACTTGACACACAAACTAGAGTTATCTGAAAAGAGGGAACCTTAATTAAGAAAATGCCTCCATAAGATCCAGCTGTAGGGCATTTGTAGGCCCGTGAAGGACAGCCTGGTTTCTGGTGGAACACCGGCTGGAAATCGTTGGAGACCTCGCAGGGCTCCCTACAAGGGACAGCAGGCATTTCACTACGCTCCCAGACTCCAAGCTCCTGACACGAGGCTGCAGACCTCCATAGAGTATGGCCCTTCAGTCATATAGGAAAATGCCCACTAGCCCCTCCACAGGTAAGGGCGTGACTACAGGCCACAGAGCCTCAAGACAGATCTCCATATTAATGAGATACCTAAAGGCCAGAGGGGCAGAACAATTAAACATTCCTTCCCAGACCCTCCTCCTTGCAAAAGATATTTAATCTCAGATCCGCCCTGAGGAAACTGGGGTATAGTTTTCATCTATTTTCCACCGCGACCATAAACATCTTAAGACCATAGACTAATTTTCTTCTTCAAGGTCCACCGTGGGGAACAGTGGAGCAGGCCTCCATCCACAGAGCCGCCTAATCTCCCACTGACGACCTCTCTGCATTCCCAGTCACGGAGACCACCAGCCACCCAAGCCAAGTGAGCCACAGAAACCAAGCCAAGAGCTCTCATCCCTGCATGACACAGCTGCAGCTCATCCCTTCCTCTCTCCTCTTTGGCTGTGGGCCAATCTATCCTGTATGCCCCCACTTTGATCTCGGCCCTTCTGCGGCCCCCAAGTAGCATCTGAGCCAGGGCCCAAGAGCCTGAGAACCAGCCGGTCTCCAGCCGCCTTTTGGACCCAGGGATCCCCAAGCCAAGAGCTCTGGCTCCCCATGGGGACCTCAGACTGTACCCCCCACCCCCGAAACGCTGCATGGGGAGAACACAGTCAATTTCCCATGCCTCTGCCTCTCTGAGCAGAGGCCCTAGCCCCTTGGGGGGTGAGGTGGGCGCAGGACCCACACATCAACCCACACACAATACAACTCAACAAGCATTTGTTTAATTAGTGACTGATAAAGGCAGGCCCAGCCCATTGTAGGTGATGCCACCCCTGGGATGGGGGTCCTAGGTTCTGGAAGAAAGCAGGCTCCCTTCAGTGACAGACTACAATGTGGATGTGTAGGTCCAATCAACCTTTTCCTCCCCGACTTGCTTCTTGGTCATGGCGTTTTGTTGCAGCCATAGAAACCCTAGCTAGGACAGTTGCTCACTTAAGTCAGACATCATAGCAACTGCTGCCAAGAACAGTTCAACAAGCAAAACAATAACCCCTATAACAGGCATCAAAAGGCCAGGACTCAATAATGCACAGCTTCTGAAATTGGGGGTGGGGTGGGGAGAGAGCAGGATAAAGAATGAGTTAAGACACGATTCCCATTTAGCCAAGGCTAGCCTCACACTCATGAGGTAGCTGTGGCTGGCTTTGAACCACTGGGTTCTGCCTCTGCCTCCCAAGTATTGGGCTTATATTATAGGCTGGAGCCATCACACCTGGGTAAGCTTCCCTGGTTTTTGTCTCCATAGCCAACTATGGATCATGAGGAGAAAGCTAAACCTACCTCTATTCAACTCTAGAGCATCTCCAAGGATGCCTGCTTTTAGCAAGCCCTTAGCAGTTGCCCAAGCAGTCGCTCACACCAAAACCCTTGCTTTTGTCCCACTATGAAGCATTCTGTGTCCCCTGCCTACGCTGGAACCTCTGCCAAGTGCACGTGATGGGGTTGGCTTCCTGTTCTATAGCATGATACAAGGATAGGGATCGCCAAGTGTTTCATGGGCGCGGGGATGGGGGATGGGGGGGTGGGGGGGTGGGGGGGTGGGGGGTGGGCACACATATGTATATCTTAGGTGTGTCTTAGGGATGTCTCACACTCCTCCTACCTAGCAGGTCCAGGACACAATCAATCAAGAGAGTTTCGAGACCAGACAGCAAGTGAGCAGACGGGCACACAGAAGAGCCACACCCAGACACTGAGATCCTTTCCTCAGGCTCACCAGCCATTCACACTGGCTCTATCTGACCCCTTCCCTCGCTCAGGTCCTGCTGTCTTGTCTCCAAGACACGCTATCATATCTCAAGCTGGCCTCCAACAGGCTGGGTAGCAGAAGGTGACTTTGAACTCCTGATCCTCTTGCTTCTAGCCCTGGAGTTCTGAGATCCCAGGCTCAGGTCGCCACAACTGATTTATGCACGTCTAGGGACTGAACCTAAGGTGTCCTAGATGCTAGACACCCAGCCAACCAACTAAGCCTCAGACATTGCAGACAATGTCCTGCCTTTTCATTTCATACAAACTGAGTGAGGGACATGGGAAGGTAGACTCAAAGATGCCCCGACCCTGGGAAGCCAAGAGCATCATGGAGAGAGTTCTCCCCCATGGTACCCTTGGGAGCCTGTGAGGCAGGCAGGGGGCAAGTGACAAGGAAGCTGTTCTGTCCAAGAGCCCAGAGGATGGCACAGGAGTCTTGTCAACAACGCTGCCACCTCCTCCACCTCCACACACATAAAGCACGGTGTGAGTGTGTGCGTGTGCGCTATTAAAAGAGAAATCACAACAAAGACTTGGGCTCAGAGCTATTTCTCTAAATGCGGAAAGCGCCTTGGCTCAAGTACTCGCTTCCCGGCTCCCACCCCCAGCTCCTGGCCACTACAGCCTACAATCTACTGTATGAAATCCAATTAGCAGAGCTGGCTTTCCCTTTGAAACCCCAAGCTAAGGGATAGAGGAGTCAGCAGCTGGTGGGGGCAGAGACAAGAGTTCAAACAGCATCCTTCAACAGGCGTCTGATCCAGTGGTACCGGAGAGAGAGAGAGCCCAATGGTGCAGGGTAGCCACACCACTTTCTCCCAAGCTGCTGCCGAGGCTCTCTGAAATCTCTTCCTCCAGCCCCTACTGTTCTCAGGAAGTATCAATCCCTCTGCCCAGCAGCCTACCCTCCTGCAGTCTGCCCCTGCCAGCGTCTGAGCCCTCAGGGTGTAGGTCAGAGGTAAGGATGAGCATGTTACAACCCAGGGCTCCTTCAAGAAGATGCGTGGCTTACTGGCCACCTTTGTTTTCCCACCTCCAGACCCAGGTCTGGAAGACTGTAGGCTCGTAAGTGCTGGATTAACGATAAGAAAAGCACATAGGATCTCCCTCTGCCAAAGAGCTGTTCCTGGGACCCTGACATCCCCAGCACCTCTCTAGAAAACAAACATCCAGGGTTGAGGGTGTGGCTTACCCAGTATGATGAAGCCCTGAGTTTGACCTCCAGCACCACAGAAGATAGACATATGTTCTCAACATTTAGAAGACAGAGGCAGAGGACCATAAGGCTAAAGGTCTTCTTCAACCAAATTGGGTCAGCCTGGGTTACATGAGACTTTCTTGGGGTGTGGTGAGGGTTACTGCTGGGGATAACACAAGACCCTTGATCTAATACTGTGAGGCAGCCCACTTAGGTCTAAGCCCGGAAGATTCTGCTCTGCGACCTTAGCCAAGTCCTTCTGTGGTGGTTTGGATATGCCTGGCCCATGGAAAGGGGCACTATTAGGAGGCGTATCCTTGTTAGAATAGGTGTGGCCTTGGTGGAGGAAGTGTGCCGGCTGCGTAGGCGGGCTTTAAGGACTCCTAGTGCTTAAGCTCCACCCAGTGCAGAAGAGAGAACCTCCTCCTGGCTGCTGCCTTTGAATCAAGAGGCAGAACTCCTGGACCTTCCAGCACCATGTCTGTCTGGATGCAGCCATGCTTCCCACCATGATGATAATGGACTGAACCTTTGAACTGTAAGCCAGCCCCAATTAAATGTTGACCTTTATAAGGGTTGCCTCGGTCATGGTGCCTCTTCAGAGCAATGAAACCGAAACCTTTCCTCCTCGACTCTCCATCCCCGTCTATGAAGTAGGATGCTAGAGGCCATGCCAATATTTTACAAGCTAAATCTAAATTGCAAATGCATTCCTACCGACTTTCACACTACATAAAGCTTGGGGAAAATTCTCCCAAACTGCTTATTTTGTCATTTATTAAGTAATCCTCAGGAGCCAGCCATGGGAGTGTATGACATAACCCCACTGCTTAGACAGTAGAGAGGAAGACCGAAAGTTCAACAGCGTCTCTGGCTCCATGGTGAGTTTGACAACAGTTTAGGCTACAAAGAGACCCTGTCTCAGGAAAACCAAACTGGGTAAATGATCAGAAAAACGGACGCCACCAGCCCATCTTCTTTCATGGCAATCCAGCTGACAGACATACTAGTGGTGGGTTAGTGGGTAAGTCCCCATTACTCTCTACAGCCTTGTGCTCAATATAAATCACTCCTTACTCTCAAGTTAGTCTCTTAGGCATTTGTGCCGATAAGCCCTGAACTGTGTGGGTCTCAGCTCTGGCTGTCAACACTTCAGAATGGCCTGTATTAATCCTAAGGCCTAGACTCACACTCAGGTGGCCCAATTCATCTAGTCTTGGGGTGATTTTGTGTACAGAGATGTTCCTAGGGTGGTTCTGATTTCAGCTAGGGACATGAGCTAACAGCCCGAGAAGCCTGCTGGCTGTGAGGTCCCACCTCACCTAGGGAAAGAAGCAGACACCAGAAAGGATGAAAAAGAGAAACCAGCTAGGTCAAAGTACACACACACACAGGTGCCTCTGGGGAAACAAGCCCCGCCCTAGGCCCCACCCAGTCCCCAGTCACAAGCATTGGGGCTTTTCAGATGCAGCTCACTGGGTTCTATAACGTCCACTCAGAGGGATCCACTCAGACTACTCCAGCCTCCGTGCTCATCTGTGTACACCGAGAAGCTCTTGTCTGCTTCCTCCTGAGTCCCATCACACCAATCCTTCCTGCTTGCTGGACCAAGCGTTGCCCATCCATATCTGTCTCTGCTTTCTGGTCTCCATCCAATACCCGTGGCTCCCTGGGGAAGCCTGCCCCGCTGAGATCAGGGTGTCTGAGATTTGCCTGCTCATTCCTCATACAGGACCAGTGTTTTATGCTTGTTTCTCTAAGCAGAATCATGGACTCTTTTCATACCCTCAACAGACAGAGAGCCCTAGGAGGCAGGACCCCCCTTACTCAGGCATCCTGTGCCTCCTGACCTCTCCTACCCTAGCACCCTACTGCTACACAAGTGTCTGTTCCATGGGCCAGAAGGAGGGAGGGAGCGGGTACAACAGTACCACAGTTTCAGCACACGGGGCTCAGCCACCAGAGGCACCATTGCAAAAGATCTCCAGTGCCCACCTGCTGGCCTCCTGACTAACACCCTCCATGAACCATTTCGACTAAGTCTGTGTGTGCCAGAGAGATAAGCCGACGTTGCTGGCACCTGTCACAAACTGCACTGAGAAAGGAGTGTGTATGTGAGAGAGAGAGAGAGAGAGAGAGAGAGAGAGAGAGAGAGAGAGAGAGAGCACCATGCTAGGGAGGAGAAGCAGAACATGTCCTTGGGCCTGCTGGTCTCGTCAGATCAGAGAGTCGAGCCAGGACCCACCTTTTTTTCTTCAGTCAATCTTACTTTCAGTCAGCTGGAAACAGAATCTGACCCAGAGATTTCCAGGCCCAAGTCTCTCTTCAAAGGCTACCCTTGCGAAGGAGTGTACAGACCTGCTTAAACCAAGGCTAGCTCTGGGGACATTCCCCCAGATGGGGTGAGATCCTGAAAGTCAGGGGCTGGTCACACTCTGCTTGCCTGAGCTAACCCATGGCCTACCTCGAAGCTGACTGAAGGTGGTCATGAACTTGCTGGTGAGAGATTTGAGTTCATTGTTAGCCAGCGTGATGAGGTGGATCTTGTCAGAGACGTTCCTCAGGACCTTGTAGATGCAGATGGGGAAAGAAACAAGCTTGCAGTCGGCCAGGTCTGCAGCAAAAAGGACAAAGACAGATCAGAACCATGAGACACAGCTACCCAAGAACCTGCCAGACTATGTGGATCCAACCCATCCCCCCCTCCACCTTCCACGCTTTCCTGCCTGGGCCATACCCCTATCACAGGTATGGCTCTCTTGTCCTTTTTTAATTCTCTGAACCTTGGGTTTGTCTCCCTCTCTATTACTGCAGCCTCCTAGCAGGACTCCAAGAGACAAGAGATCCTTCAAGTCACAATAACGATGTCCTTCAGGGAGGCACTATTCTGAACTTTTCCTTACAGAATCGATTCTTCTGGAATCAAACACTTGACAATGAGGCAGCCTCTTAACGGTACTTGATGATCGATCGCTTGCACTGGATGCATACAATGCTCAGACTCTGTGGTTTTGACCGTCTTCCCAGGCCTGGGTCAAACAAGCAGCAGCAGAGAACCCACTGAGCAGAACAGGCTAGCATTCCGCTAGTGATTAACCACAGTCACGATATGACCAAGGGATGCCACCTGTCCTAGATATGGTTTCTATCACTATGACAAGACAGCATGACCAAAAAGAAAAATGGGAAGGGAAAAGGTTTATTCAGCTTACACTTCCACATCACCAAAGGAAATTTTGGACAGGAACTCAAGCAGGGCAGGAACCTGGAGGCAGGAGCTGATGCAGAGGCCATGGAGGGATGCTGTTTACTGGCTTGCTCCTTCTGGTTTGCTCAGCCTGCTTTCTTATAGAACCCAGAATTATAAAATGCCTTACAGCTGGATCTCATGGAGGCATTTCCTCACCTGAGGTTCCTTCCTCTCTGATGACTCTAGTTTGCATGAAGTTGACACAAAACCAGCCAGTACACACGCTTCCTACATACAAACCCAGGAGCCACAAAGACAAGTGTCTGTATGTAAGAAAGAAAGAATGTAAGACACACAGGTGTCCTTAGTAGCTTTGCTCACAAGGCCTGAAAACAAAATGACACAACTGGCCACAGACTGAGAAGTAGGTGACATGCCCATAAAAAGAAATATCACTCAAAAAAAAAAGAGGAAAGGAAGGAAGGAAGGAAGGAAGGAAGGAAGGAAGGAAGGGAAAGAGAGAGAGAAAGAAAGAAAAGAAAGAGAGAGAGAAAGAAAGAAAGAAAAAAAGAAAGAAAGAAAGGCAGACTACAGGGGCTGGGGAGGTGATGCCATTGGAAAAGTGTTTGCCTTGCAACCACAGGGGCCTGTGTGTGATCCCCAAAGCCCATGGAGTGCAGGGAAGGCAGTTATGGTGGGGTGTGTGTATGATCCCTGTGCTAGGGAGACTTAGCTCTGGGGCTCACAGGCCAGCCTAGCCTACTTCCTGAGTTAAAGGCCAGGGAGAGATGATCCCATCTCAAAAAAAAAAAGGAAAAGGAAATGGATGGTAACTGAGAGACGACAGTAGGGATTGTCCTCTGACCTCCATACACATGTACGCACGTGCATGTGCACCTAAGAACATGGCCCTGCCGACAGAGAAATACCATTAACATGGAAGAATCATGAAAACACGGTGCTGAGCCAGAGAAGTCAGCTGTAAGCACCGCACGTACTCTATTTACATTAACTGATCAGAAGAGGCAAATCCACTTAGACAGCAAATAGACTGATGAGAGTCTCCACAGCAAGGGCTGCTGGAGAGAGTCTGTGCGTGGTGTGGGAGGGGTATGAGGGGAGGAATCTGTGTGATGCTCTAAAATTGAATTGCTGCAGCAGCGTCCTACCACAGAAAGGATTTCTTTCTTTTCATCTTTCCTCTCCTTCCTTCCTCCATTTTCTTCACTGCCTCATACAGCACATGTAGCCTAGCCTCAAACTTGGCTACGTGGCCAAGGACGACTTTCAACTTCTGATCCTCCTGCATCTACGTCCTAAGGGCTGGGGACACAGGTGGAGCCTTACCATACCCAGTCTCACAGAATATTGTGGATCGAATCCAGAGCTTTGCATAGGCTGGGGAAATACTCCACCCACTTAGCCACGTGGTGGCCAGGCTCGGCTGGTCCACTTCACATGGGTGAACTATACGGCGCATGGATTACGGCACACTCCATAAAGGTGTGCGCTCACACAGAGAAACACATGAAGCACAGAGGCTATGCTATTAGGCTATCCGGCCCTCCCAAGCCACTTAAGCTCCCTATGCCTCAGTTTCCACATCTGTATTAAAATGATGGCAGTGGTGTTTGACTGGCAGCTGCCAAGAAGATGAACTGTGATCAAATCCTAACTCACAAAGGGCCTGGCAGATAGACAGATTCCCGCCCCCTCTATCCTCCCCTCCTCACTTTGTTCAAACCCCATTCATTTGCTTCAAGGCTGGCTCCCTCCACACCTCTTCTGAGAATCTTTCCGGAGCTTCCTTATTGCTGGTGATTGGCTTCTGAGCCCTTGCAGCTCTCGGGGACTGTGGCAGCTACACCCCATTTCTTCTCCACAGAAGAGATGGCTCTCTTGGGTTGCTGGGTATTTGCAGATGGTTCCACAATAGATATGGAGTAACAGTAACCCCAAGTGCTAGTATGAGTTTTCACACACTGTTGTTTGTCTGCTGTGCAGCCCTGGGAGCTGAACCTGCAGCCTTGAGCTTGCTAGGCAAACACTCAACCACTGTGCTGTATACCCAGTAGAAAAATGTGGCTTTTGAAGGTCCTACTCCTGAGAGCGACAATAATACAAAGCGCATGGAAATCATCATATCATAATCACAATTATTTGTCATATAACTAAAGCCCTTTTCGAACAACTGCCCACGGGATCTCTACTCTTGTTCCAGCTCTGAGTCCAAGGGCACCTGCTCCACGAAGCCTTCCTGCTGCCCTGAGCAGATGTTTGAACAGCTGGAGCCTCATGAGGTGCCACTGAGACCTCTTAATCCTAGGTTTTGTTAGCACCTTTCTGTGTCTGTGCTCAGATATATTTAGAATAGGTTTCTATGTGAAGACAGACAATATATTCACTGATGACAAGATAAAATACTTAAATGGTGCTGCATTTTAAAAAGGAATTTTATTTCACTTCTAAGTTATGCATATGCGTATGTCTTTGTGTATATACATGCATGGATGTGCAGGTGCCCGAGAAGATCAGAAGAGGGGGTCAGATCCCCGGAAGTCATAGTTATAGGCAGTTGTGACCCACCCAACCTGGCTGATGGTAACTAAACTTGGGTCCTCTGCAAGAGCAGTGAGGGGGCTTAACCATTCATTGAGGCATCTTTCCAGAACGTGCCGCCTTTTTCGTTTGGTTGGTTTTGGGACAGGGTCTCTCTATGAAGCCCTGCCTGTTCTCGAACTCACTCTGCAAACCAAGCTGGCCTTGAACTCACAGAGATCCGCCTGCCTCTGCCTCCCGAATGCTGGGATTAAAAGTGTCCGCCACCACTGCAATGAACCATGTTGACGATTTTAAAGGAATGTCTGCTGTGTTTTCTACACAAATTCCATCTCAGAAACAGAATAATCTGAGAAACGAGGCAGGGTTACAGTCACTCTCAGAGTCACACTAATTAAGAGAGGCCAAAAGGACAAGTATTGTACAAAGAAAATATTGAGTCCAGAAGAAAACATGACACAATTTAGTAATGCCGATGGGAGCCTTACAAAGAAATTAGGGGGGAAAAGTGCCCTCGCTTAACAGCTTGGGGGAAAACAAAAGAGACTCACCTAAGACCCAGAATCTTTTATCTCCAACAGAAAAATCGGTAGAGTTACTATCTATGTAAGCTCCTAGGCGAAGGTATCTTACCAAACCTAGAGAGTATATAAGGCAGAAACATTGTAAAAGATAGACCACTGAACATTAAAAAAAAGTGGGGGGGGGGGGGCTGGTGAAGCGACAAAGCAAAGCAGCTAACGGAGTCTGCTGTTCTTCCAGAGGACCCATGGTTAACCCCCTGCACCTCCACGGCAGCTCCCATCCATCTGTAACTCCAACTCCAAGAGATCCAATACCCTCGTTGGCCTCCAAGAACACTGCACACACATAGCACACGCAAAGACACACACACACACACACACACACACACACACACACACACACACACACGCTTGAATCTTTTTAAGAAAATTAAGGCAAACAATGGATTATGCAAAAAAAGTCTTTAAGATACATAAAATTAAAATGCTTACATAACAGTATAAAGAAAAATGAAGATTGATCTATAAATAAAACATAAGATAGCCTCAAAGGGAAAATATAAGCCAGAAACAAACACACAGTCCTCACGTGGATTGCAAGCCGCTCTCTAGAGCTTTATGTTAGCTTATAGATCGACTCAACAATAGGCCTGTGCTTTAAAACATACCTTGGTAATATGACCAGGGGAAGTGGTATCCCTTTGGCCTAATCTGCAATGCTTTGGGTAATGAGACTAATTGTATTTCCTGGTCAATTAACCGTTTGGATTTGCCCCCATGGGACAGTCTGCTCACTTCTTGCAATTATTTTGTATGCGACTCTTGAGGTCTCTCTCTGAAAGCAGAGGAAGAAAGCTCTTTCGCCAGTGACTCCCAGCTCTCGGCGGTCAGTCACTTTCCCATCTTCAGCCTTCATAACACGCTTTCCAAATTTCACAGTTTACATTGTAGCACTTAGATATTTCTTGCTATTCTTTCTTTTTCTGTACAGGACCGGGCCTCTACCACACTGTATAGCAGCTGAGAGAGCCCTTGAGTTTGTTTGTCCTCCTAGGTACTGACTGCTGGGACAGGTGGATGCCACTACGCCCAGTTTTACGCTATGCGAAGGATGTAACCCAGGGTTTCATACCTGCTGGGCAGGATTCTCCATCTCTAGCCCAGGGTCAGCATTTTTTTTTTTAACAAAGCATTAATGTTAAGCTGTGTGTGAAGGTGTATGCTGGGAATCTCAGCTACTTGAGAGACTGACTCAGGAAGACTGTTCCAGTCCAGCAGTTCAAGGCCAGCAGGATAACACAGCCAGCCAGTGTCTCAAAAACAAAAACAAAAACAAAAACAAAAACAAAAACATTCTATGTACACGGTAGTTCCAATTAGACAAAAAGTATACAGGCTTTGGAAAGACAAAATAACCAGAATGCTACCAGCAATTATTTGAGGGGGTTTTAATTGTTTGTTACCATAAAAAGTCACAATGGCCCGGCAGTGGTGGCGCATGCCTTTAATCCCAGCACTTGGGAGGCAGAGGCAGACGGATTTCTGAGTTTGAGGCCAGCCTGGTCTACAGAGTGAGTTCCAGGACAGCCAGGGCTACACAGAGAAACCCAGTCTGGAAAAACCAAAACAAAAAAAAAAACAAAAAACAAAATCAGTCACAATGTTTGCTTTACAGAACCAAATGTTACTATATATTTATATAAGATGATTTGTCAAGTACAGGTGTATACAGTGACACTTTCACAACATGTAGATGATACTTTCACTACAGAAAAATACATGTATCACAAAATGAACTGTCATGGGGGGAAAAAAGCCTGGCAAATCTGAAGATAATCTAGGCAGTCACTTTCTTCTCAGTAAAATTAAGCTAAGCGGAGGGCCATCCTGGCACAGCAGGAGAGGGTGTGTGCAGCTGATAGGCCGGAATGAGTCCTGTCTCAGAAGCACCCTGCTAATCACTCCTCCCGTGTCTGTAACTGCTGCTGTGTTTATCCTTGTTCCTGCCCTTCAGGTGGCTTCCTCAATTGGCACAGACTTGAAATCCTATTTAAGAAAACTTGAGTGATTTGAAAAAAAAAAAATCCATCTAGGGAGATGTCAATGCTAAGGCAGACAGAATGGCATATAATGAGGCACTTTCTCGATACAGTGTCACAGAGGACTTACGGGGACAGCCCATTACCGCATCGAAAACCACACACTGGTATGCGCCACCAGAAAGCACAGAGCCATTTGGTATGATTACAAAAGTGCGCCATTCAGAGAGGAGTTTGTGCATGGTGGGAACCATGAGTGGAATTGATCAACTTTGAGTCTATAGCGTCGGAACCCAGGCTTGGGAACTGGGTGTTAGTGACAAGCAGAGAAATCAGAAATAGGGCATCAGAAATAGGGCCCAGGGGCCAGCAAGATGGCCCAATGGGTAAAGATGATTGCTATACAAGTCTGAGTGTCTGAATTTGGGCCTGGAACCTAGGCAAAAGCGGGAAGAACTAACTCTTAGCAAGTTGTCCTCACATCTCCACCTGTGTTCCGTTCTTTTATTTGAGGCATGTTTTTATTAATATGTCAATGGTGGTGTTTTGAAAGAAAAATGGCTCCTGTGGTGATTTGAATAGGAATGGCCCCCATATACTCATGTATTCGAATGCTTGGCCCATAGGGAGTGGTACTATTAAGATGTGTGGCCATGCTGGAGGAAGTATGTCACTGTGGAAGCAGGCTTTGAGGTCTCCTATGCTCAAGCTAAGCCCAGCGTGGCACACAGTCTCCCTTTGCTACCCAAAGATCAAGATAGAGAACCCTCAGCTCCTTCTCCAGCGCCATGTCTGCCTGCGTGATACCATGTCCAGCCATAATGGTAATGCACTAAACCTCTGAACCTGAAAGCCAGCCCCAATCAAATGCTTTCCTTTGTAAGAGTTGCTGTGGTCACGGTGTCTTTTCACAGCAACAGAAACTTTAATTACGACATCTATAAACCCTAACCTCACACTCCACCACTGTTTCAGTCCATCTTGACTGTCAACTTGATTAGCTTGCTAGATGCCGAGGACTGGTAAAGCATGTCTAGTGTGTGGGCGGAGATCCCAGAGAGGATCTACTAGGGAAAGACATGCTCTGATGAGGACGGCTCTAGTCCAGCACTGGATGCCTGGATGGGAAAAAGGCGAGGAAAGGAGAAAGCCTCCTAGCACAGCTTGCAGCCCTCCCCCTCCCCCTCTCCAGAATCAGCTGCTCTGCCATGCTCTCCCCAGCAGGATGGTCAGAAACCATAAGCCACAATAAGTCCTCCTCCATGCATTTTCTTATGCCAGGTAATTTTCTCACTAGAAATGGCAGGAGAGCCCCAAGTTGTGATCAGAGCTGGCAGTCAGGCACAAAATTGGAAAGGGGTAGTGTTTTTACACATGTGTGCTGGGGCAGCACAGAGGGGGTGCTAACCCCCTTTCCTATATTCATTTTCTCCACTTCTGTTACCACAGACAGAGCGCTAAGGGGTCTGAGTGGCAGCTGTAATTTAGAATTTCCCCCGGTTTGGACCAGCTTCCTACCGACCCAGTGATTGCTCCTTATTTTTTTCCCCCTAATTTGAAGACACTCAGCCGGTCAGAACCCACCTGAGTCTATATAAATGCTTGGGTACAGCTTTTTGAGAGAGATGCTTCTGTTTTCAAACAACTGGCTCACTCAGGCATTCAGCCAGGAGGCTGACTCCAGCTTCCTGCTGACAACCTGTTGGTGACTCACTCCCAGCTGGCAGCCCAAGGCCATCCGTCCTGTCTCTTTTCGCTTTTCTTCCCTGTCAATCAGCCTCTGAGAGCTCAAAGCTGTCACCGTTCATGGGCAATACAGCGGTCTAGCTGTCACTCCCACACAAACGTAACTTCTGATTTCCTTCACCCTTTGCGGAAGCTCCATTAATTCTCCATGGTGAGATAATTACCTGATAGGAAGGGGAGGGAATTCTCTCCCACTCTACTCTTCCAGACTGATGTGAGCAAAACACACAGTCTCTGAAGCTTCCTGTGGCTAACTGGTGGAAGTCACTGGACCACCCATCCTGACCCTGCAAGGATGCCAAGGACTAGGAATGTCACCCCAACAGCTGCCTCCCTTATCTTCCCTCCATTAACTACTGAGGCTCCTTTAAGTGCCAGCCCCTCATCTAGTGGCTTTGTAGCTTGAGTCCTTTCTGCAATATTGTCGCACCTGTTCCAAACATCCTGTAACCTCAAACTGCCTACCAGAGGCACAGGGTGCGTAGTCAGGTACTCTGGCTACTACTGAAAGCAGAGATCACGAAGGATTCCTTCAACAGGTCCACCAGAGCTGATGCAAGCATGCATCATTCCGGCTGTATCACCAGCCACTCACAGCACAGAGCATCATCTCCCAAGGGAAGAAGTCATGTTCTCAGGACAAGAACATGAACATCCTGATACCCGGCCATCCTGGAACAAACCTTTATCTTGTCCAGTCATCTTCCTGTCAGTACACAGGAAGCAATATTCTTTGAGTTTATGTGCTTAGGGACAGTGACCATCTGTCACTGTGGTCATCTGTCATTTATGACTTCACATGTGCCAATACCGCAAACACACCCACACACCCACACAAGGAAACTACTATCAAGTGACTTTTAAAAGGCTGGAAAACATAGCTTGGTGGGAGAATGCTTGTCTAACATGGTTCGATCCCCAGAAAATACACACACACATACACACACATACTGTTTCATCCACCATTCCTTAGCTTGGGGTATAGGGCTAGGAGTTGGGGGTCGGGGATCTGGACCCAGGTTAGGTAGATGGAGTCTCCTCCCTTCCTTCCTTCCTCCTTTCCTTCCTTCCTTCCTTTCTTCCTTCTTTCTCCTCCTCCTTCCTTTTTCAAGATTTCATTATATTTATTTTGTTTTTGTTTTTTTGAGACAGGGTCTCTCTATGTAGCCCTGGCTAGGCTACAACCCTTATCCCTATATAGACAAGGCTGGCCTTAAACTCACAAAGAGCTGCCTGCCTCTGCCCCTCCCCAATCCACCCAAGTGCTGGGATTAAAGGCCAGTGCTACTATGCCTGGTTATGCATTTATATTTGTGGGGATGTGGGTACCTGTGTGGGGCCAGAGAACAACTCGTGGGAGTTGGTTCTTTTGTTCCACTTTAAGGGTTCTGGGGATCAAACTTAGATCCATCAGGCTTGATGACTTTACCAGCTAAGTTGTCTTGCTGGTCTAGTAAATCTTCGTCTCAAGCCATCTGCTAGACCTCTGCTTGGGTCAAGGCTATGCCTAGGTATCTACCTCTAGGTCAGGCAGATAGGGGAAATCAATATTGCACTTCAGTGAGAAACTGTGGCTGTGGCTACCAACTCCTGGGGGCTTTTCCAGTTCAGAGCTTGTGATCCCAAGACCTCAGCATGTCTCAGGAATGACCCGCAGGCTTCTTCTGACTTCTGCTCTCTATGAGTTTCTCTGAAGCCTTAATTCAGAAGCTGAACACACACTCTCTGCCCACCACGGTTTTGTGTAGAATTAAAGGTCTCGGTAACCTAAGTCAAATTCAACGCTGGGTCTTTGGTTATGTGAACAGGTGGCATTGCTTCCAGAAGATATGACCAGGATGTAGGTGATGGTCTGGTTCAACTAAGAACAAAGTAAAGGGTCCTTAACCCAGGGAAGGGACAATCTAGGCTGCAGACAGGATGGCACCCTCAGGAGGGGGTTCTAATGCCGGGGACTGTAGCTCAGCCGTAGAGTACTTGACCAGCATGCATGAGGCACTAGTTAATCTCTAGTAGCAGAAACAAAGGAAAAACCCTGCAAACACTGAGTTAACGGTGCATGGGTCATACCTTCGGCTGAGAAGACGACTCAGCTGGTAAAAGATACCTGCCACCAGACCAGACGACCCAAGTTCAATCTCCAGGACCCACATGTTAGAAAGGGGAATTCAAAGGGAGAGTTGTCTGCTGGCTTTCATGCACACATTGTAGCGTGTATACACAAGATAAATAAATAAACACGTAATTAAAAAAAATTTAAAAAGAGGATCCCTTTCTTAGTGGGGGTGGATGGCCTCCAATAAGACAAATTGGGTTAAGAGGTCACCAGGTCATAAAGAGAGGAAGGATGTACCACATAATACGAGGCCCAGGCCAACCAGGGTCTGCAGAGATGTCTATGGCAGACAGGAGCTGAACTCAAAGGCCTGTATAACCCAGTGGAACACGCTGCCAACAGCAATGAGCCCTTGCGCTGCGGTCCATGAACTCAGGTCCCAGAACTGTCTAGGAGGTTTCCCTCGCCGGGAAGATTAAGGCTATACTGCCAGGAAGGTTACCCACTGTCACTCTGGTAAGACAATATGAAGATTACAGACCAGAGAGAGATTCGAGCATAGCAACCAACGGAGCCATTTGCAGCTGCTTTTCTTTCTTTCTTTTTTTTTTTTCCTCAAGACTTCCCAATATTAGTATGGAGAGTCCTGTCCCTCTCAAACTGGAATGCTTGGAGTCACCCTAAATTCAGGCTAATCAAAGGAGGCTGACTCAGACAGACAAGAGAAAGGCATGTGCAAAGGCCCTGAGGGCTCTCTCTGTGAGGTCTCCACCTTCCTGGTCTGCCTTCTCTGGTCTCCCAGGCTTCATCTTGATCCAGAGATGAGGGGCTCCTGTCATTCAAATCCTGCCCTACCTGGTGGCATTTATCTACAGAGGGCTACCAGGAGCTGGCTAATGGGTAACGTAACCATCAGGGCAACCTGAGATACCGCATCAATCCTGAAGCACACCTGGACTCCGGTGTCCTTTCCCAGAATGCCCTGCTGCACTTAGCTGAGCATCAAGACAGAAGTTCCTTGGAAGACAGTACCAGTGAACATCAGGCGTAATTATCCTTGTAATTACACAAGAAGGCTGAACCGCACCCTCCCCCAAACTTCTAATTAAAACAGCACTTAGTGTTAATAAAGAGGCCTTCTAATCCAAATGCCCTGGTACTTTATGAAAGGCTGGCCAACACATTCATTCCATTAAGTTCTTGGTGACACATAACCCCAGGGAGGAACGGGTCCCAGTGAACAATATCCAAGGAGCAGGCAGGGCAGTCAGCTGGAAGTTGGGTGTGCTAGGGAACTGTGCCCTGGGGGGGACAGGAGAGCAGCGGATTAGTAGACAACTAAGATGCAGGGAGCCATGACTGCATTTTGTAGCATTCATTAACTGGGAGTGGTGGTATTCAATTCCAGCCCTCAGTAGGTAGAGGCAGGAAGATCCTCAGGTACATAGTGAGTATGAATCCTGCCTGGGCTACAGGAGACTCTGTCTTAAAAAAAAGGAAAGAAAACAGAAATTCAACAAGGAAGAAGACAACGCCCTGGGGGCTCCTGAAGTTGTCCGTTGTCCTCTCTGACCTGCACACCACACCAAACAGCGTCACGTTTCCCCAAGATAGTGTGAGCACACACGTCATTAAGTCTAAATTTCTTTTAACTAAAATTAAAATAAAAATAATTTAAAAGAACCGATGATAATCAGAGTTGCCAGCGGCTAGGGTAGGGGGAGCTACGCAGAACACAGAGTGTGTTCAAAGCAGGGAACACATAGCCTCGTAGTGCAATGGTGGATACATGCCATGATCCATCCTCACAAAGCTAGAGCATGCACAGTCTCGAGTGAACCGGTGTGGGACATGGAGATGGCGCAGGGACACAGCGTCAGCAGTTAACCCTGCAACAGTTGCCATAGTTAACGCGACTACCCACTTGACAGGATACCCAGGAGACAAATTTGGCCATGTCTGTGGGAACTGCCTGTAGACTCGGTTAGTGGAGGTGGGAAGGCCCACCGTTAACCATGGGCCCGGGGCCTGGGCTGAATAAAAAGCAAGCTTCAGACCAGTGATCATCTACCTCTGCTACGATGTGATCAGAGGCCTCTGGCCATGACAGGACGTATCCTCAGACATGAGCTAGGTAGACACTCTCTTCCTGTTGGGTATGTTTCGCCGCAATCAGAAAGGTAACTTAATATCGAACCACTCTGGTGACGAGGATCAGGGAGGAGGCTGGGGGGAGAAGGTTTGTGGAAATTCTACTTTCCTCTCCATTTTGCTACAAGCTTAAAACAGCACGAAAAATAAATAAATAAATCCATTTTTTTGTTGTTTTGTTTTTTTGGCCAGTATAACCATGTTTGAGCTTGCTCTTCAATGGCCCTGAGTAAGGTCACGTGCTGTGTAATCAATCTCTAGAACACCTGCACTTTGCAAAACTGAAGCTATATGCTTATTAGACACTTGGCCCCTACCCTTCCGCCAGCTGCTGGCTCCCCCCAAAAATGAGAAAATCAGAAGCTTTTGTCTAGGCAGAAGCATTGCCATGGTCCCCGACGCTCCTCTCAGACAGGCGGGAGCTGCCACACTCTGACTTTGGCTCCTCTCCTGCAGGGTTCTGTCCAATGTTAACTAATTCTATGGCTCACTGAAGCTGAGAACCATGCTGGGCTATGGCCTGTTATCACCTCAGTCACCAGCTCTGCGCTGTCAGAACAGCTGTGTACTTACTTATCCTTAAACAGAAGAGGAAATGGTTTTCTCAGATCATGTGACTTATTAAACAGTTGTTTTTTAAAAAGGTCATCCAGGTGGCTCATCGAGTTAAGAGGCCTGCTGCCAAGCCTAAGGACTCAAGTTCAATCCCCAGGACATACACATAGCAGGAAAAAAAAAAAAAAAAACAACAACAAATTTGTCCTCTGACCTGCACACATGTACACATGCATGCACACATGCATGCACACTGCTATTTAAAAAGTAAAATAAGGAGGCCAGCTTGCCTTGTAAGCATGACAATGTTAACAGAGCCCGGGGAATGACACTAAGCTTTTCCTCTGACCTGCACATGCACATGCACATACACTGCAACAGACACATACATAGAGACACGCTAACTAGATAACTAAATGAATCACACACAGAGAGAGAGACACCCAATCATTCAATCCAGCCAGATGTGGTGGTATACACCTTTAACTCCAATCCTCAGGAAGCAGAGGCAGGTGGATCTCTGAGTTCAAGCCCAACCTGGTCTACATAGGGAATTCTAGGCCAGCCAGGGCTATCCAGAGAAACCAAGCAGCCAGTATGAATGAAGGTAGTGACATCATCACCCCCTCCCCTGCTCTGCAGCACTGCAGCACAGCACTCACGCACAGGCCGGGAAAGGAAACTGCGGGACAGTGATGAGTCTGGGTTTCTACTGAGCAGGTCGCAGGATTGTAACGAGAACCAAGTACCAAAGCGGGGATCCCGGATCCACGGTATCATCTCAGAACTTGTTAGCAAAGCAAATTCCATGCTGGCAAAAGTGGGAGTCCCGATAAAAGTCATACCTTAAACAGGGAGCGGGTGCAGTGTGTCTTCTCCTGAGGTCATGGCTCTATGGGATTTGGGGACCCAATTCCTGATCTGCTGCTACTCTGACAAGTGAACACGGGCAGGTCCCTCCCCTTGAGACTCTTACATTGTGTGTGTGCTTGTCTGGCACACATATGAGGCCATATCTCTTCCTCTGTCACACGTCACCTTATTTTACAGACATCATTGTCTATAAAACTAACTAGACACCACTGGACTCACTAAACATGGAGTTCCATTTGCCAGACCAACCGGGCGGTGAGTCCCACAATGCACCTGTCTCCCCACATCCCACCAGCACTGGGACTGCGAGTGTGTGCTACTGTACCAGTCTCTTTTCAAGGATTTGATTTGTATTTATACGCACATGTGTCTGTCTGTGTATGGGTGTGTGCACAGAAGTCAAAGTGCCCTCGGAAGGTAATGTGTGCTCTGAACGGCTGAGCCATCTCTCCACCCTGGGACCCAGTTGCCTGGCATGTGCCAGGCTCTGGGTTCAAATTCTCCCACTGCAAAAAGGAGAAGGGAAGTGGGGGAGTCTGTGGTGGTGTGAGCTGCAGGGGTTGCTTTGGCGATGTGGCAACGAGTCCTCGAATTCTTACAGCGAGCACTTTACTCATGGGGCCATCTCCCTGTGTCCCGTAGTACCTTATGTAAGCATTTCTTTTTTTCTTTTCTAACTTTTCCTCAGAAAATTATCAAAAGGGCATTATTTATGCACCTGTCTCTTCCTGGTCAGGCAGAGAAATCCTTGAGGGTAAAGACTGACTTCCACTAAGGCAGGTAGCATGTTAAAACAGCGGCATCAGAGGCCAACAGACTCAAGTTCAAATTCCAGCTCCAGATCTGCTGTCCAACCCCTATTTCTGTTTCCTTTTTGCAGTGCTTGCTTTTGAACCCAGAGCCTGGCAAATGCCAAGCGACTGTCTGGTGAGCTACATCCCCAACTTGGGGGGTGGGGAGGTTATAACCCAAGCTGGCCTCAAACTGGCAACCTTTGTGCCCCAGCCTCCTGAATGCTCGACTTAGAGAGATACACTGCCATATCTGGCCCTTTCTCTGTGTGATGCAAAAGTACCACCCGTTGAAAGACATCATTAATTTGTTTGACTCGTTCATTCACTTGAGTAGTCTCTCCTGGGTACCCATTATGTCAACATTGTCAAATGACAGACACAAGGGTAGGCAGATCCACTGGTGTCTGTGAGAGGCTGGCTTAGGCTTCAGCAGAAACAGATGGAGAGGGTGGCCAATTGCAGCTGTCCGCAGGAAACAGAAGGGCGTGGGGAACAGCAGGCCACAAAGGCAGAGGTTAGGCAAGCCTCAGGTCAGGAACATGGAGCTAGTGAGGCAGCAAAATAGGACACCTGCAGGGCTCCGTAATTAGTTCCTCCCTCCAGCCTCTTCACAGATTCAGCCTCTACAAGGCGATAACCACAGGCACAGGGTCAGATACTGTTTGGAGGAAGGACTTGACCAAATAAGATTCCTCTCAGATAAACCAGAGCATGACAGAAATGTGCGTCTTGGCAGTCCGTGGTCAACCGAGGCAGGACAATTCCAATGATCTTAATCTCATCCTCACCTTCCAGGGTGAGTCTGGACAGCACCATTTCCTCAAGCGAAGGCAACTTCTCAACCCTACCAAGCAGGAGATCGCCTCTGGCACCTTCAGGATTATATTTAGAGCCCAGAAGAGGCTCCGGTTCCAGAACTGCTGGCTTGGCCAGTCCACTCTCATCTGCACCTCCATCCCCTGCCACCTTGACAGCCAGAGTCGCATGTAATTTGTAGAGATGTCTGGTTTTAATAAACTCCACAGCCTCCTCATTAAGCTGACTGCCCAAGGCCAACGCTCTCATGCCTGAGCAACGTGAGTTTTTGATCATGTGAGATGATCAATTTGCTGATTTCTGAAGGTAGGCGTTCTCGCTCTTCTGCCGGCACTCACCATTTGAAGCTGCGTCATTAGCCCTGCGATCCCAGATCCGAACAGGTCTATGGGATTGAGGGAGGGAACAACCTGAAGTGGGGTGGGCTCCTGGGGCAGTGGTTCTTCTGCGGAAATCTCTAGGGCCAGCTGGCCGAGCCAACTGTCCAGTTCCTTGCTGTGAGCTTCCCCACAGTGTCCCAC
Source organism: Rhabdomys pumilio (assembly GCA_030674055.1). NCBI lineage: Eukaryota > Metazoa > Chordata > Mammalia > Rodentia > Muridae > Rhabdomys > Rhabdomys pumilio. The sequence continues at coordinate 41,413,033 of JANHMN010000019.1, forward strand.
AAGGTCCCCAAAGTCATAACAGCTCCCTATCACCACCAACCCCAAAATAACCCAGGCTTCCCTTTTGGTTAAAGCATAACCAGGTTCCAGAGAGCACACCTCACTGCCTACTCGTCACCCACAAGGGAGCCACACCTCTTCTCTGGGTTCCAGAAGGTGGTTTCTATACCCAGCAGTGACCTTTCTGGACCCGAGCAGGTCATGCAGCTCTCTTACTCAGAAGCCACCAGGGACCTCTATCACCACCCAGATCAGGGACAGCAGAGGCAGCTCACACATCATTTAACTCACTCCAGAGGCAGTACGTGACTCCGACACTGAACGTTCATATTTCCTTACAACATGGACATGCTGACTACTACCAACCTGAGACCTCAAGCGCTCCCAAACACAGGAACAGCAGTCTCCTCAGAGGTGTGAATGTGTGCTCCACCCTGGAGAGAACTCCAGCTGGGCTTACATCCCCCTCCCTGGCTTCCCACTGCCCGCCCTTCCCAGCCTCGGCATCAGCACCCATGGACTACCCACAGCTTCTCTTTGTACTTGGATTTTGTTGTTTTCTTTCTGGTTGGGGTCCTGGAACTTATGATCTCCACCTCCAGGGTGCTGGGCTTACAGGTAAGTACTGTTGTTGTTGTTTTGTTAGTACGTTTTTGTTGTCATTGTTTGTTTGTTTGTTTGTTTTTTGAGTCAGGATCACACTAGCCTTGAGCTTACTACATAGCTGAGGATGGCCTTGAACTTGGATCCTTCTGACTCCTCCTCTCAAGTGGTAGCATCGAAAGAGTAGACCACCGGGCTTGAATTACTACGCAAACACTCTCCTGACTGAGCTACATCCCAGCGCATCCGCTGCTGTCCTACTGACCATCTGCCTGTCTTATGTACTCCTCCAGGTGTGGAGGCCACAGCTAGACCTTAGAGCTACGGTTCTCAACATGTGGGTCGCGACCCTTAGGGGCAGAATAACCCTTTCAACAGGGGTCACATATCAGATATTTATATTATGACACACAACAGTAGCAGAGTTAGTTATAACATAGCAATAAAAAGAATTTTATGGTTGGGGGTCACCACAACATGGAAGGAAAGTTGAGAACCACTGCAGTATAGCAAGGCCACGCTTTCTCAAACCCCAGAGTGGCTATCTCTGTACCCTAACAGACTGGCTCCCTGCCGGACCTGAGCCTGAGGGGTCTAGGCAGGCTCCATGACCACCTATGCACAAAGACACAATACACAAAGGACAGAGGTTTACTGGAAGCTTCCCAGCCCTCCCACTGCCTGGACACGACACTCTGCATTCACAGTTCTGGGCCTCTTGACACCAGTTCAGAAGCCCCACAGGCTCCAGGGAGCTTCTGAAACAAGAGCTGCCCCTAAGCTCCAACGACACACTGAAGCACAGCAGGCCTAGGTGCCAGGCCAATTTGCTGGTGGTAAAAGCTAAGTTCTGCTTCCCCGAGTCTATTGATTTTTCTTTTCAAGCTGGTTATTTGCTTCTGAGTGATGCCCTCACATCCTACCAGGATTCCACCTACGCTGCTCTCCCTACCTGCACTGGCAAACCCTACCAGGCACACCACCTCTGACCCTCCGAGGCTTATTGACAGCTGCTGCAGCAACAGCCAGCCCACACAAGCCTGCTTTCCCAGAGCCTGGCAACCTGAGAATCTACGCGGACAAAGCATCTTGGAGAGGGGGCTGGTTCCTCAGCACATGCAGAACTGACCCATGTTCAGGCCAGGGTTGGGAAGGGACTGCCAAGGTCACCTAGCTAGGACAGGGCTAAGCTAAGGTTCAAGCCTCAGAACACCTCTTGCTACCAACAGGCCTATCCTAAGAGGGATGAAAAGGACCACAGGTACCCTGGTTATGTCCCACTTGCTGGCTCTACCTGTCAGCCAGTGCTATGACCAACCCAGCCTGAATATCTTTCCTGAAGACAGGTTTCAAGCCCTGGGACAAATGGTTGAGGTGCCTGTTTAACATATCAAAGCCACAGCAAGGTTGTCCCTGTATCCCTCAGTCCCTACCTGATACAGGGCCCTCCTGGCTGGCATACCCCACACCTGTACCCTAAACTTCTCCAACCCAAGGGCTCAGCTGCCCTTCCCCCAGGTCCTCTTCCCTATATAATCCAATCATCTGGGTTACCTTCCCCTTTGGGCCTCTGCTTACCTGGTTCTCCTCTCTCCTCTCTCCTCTCTCCTCTCTCCTCTCTCCCTTCCCCTCCCCCTCCTTACAAGACTGAGGATCCTTGTTCACTCTGGACTCTACCAGATGTGCCTGCCTCTGGCTTTGCTCTCCCACATATCTATAATAAGCTTTCTCCTCCACCACACCTAGGAGCGGTCACAGCCTTTCCCTTTTATTTATTTACGTACTTATTTATTTATTTATTTTTCATTGAACTCCCTAAGAGAGGATGCCTCCAGGCTGGGTCTCTCCTTACAGAATTCCATGCACATGCGTGCGGCCTGCTGGGCAGCCCTGAGCTGTAGGTGAATACCCAGGGGCTCATGTATGCCCATGAAATATATAACACCATCGGTGATACCCGGAACAAACTCTGGTTACAAGCAACCTCAGGGAAGATTCTGAACAGTGGAAGAAACATAAAAATTTATGTGGTAAAACTTTGAGCACACGGAGTTGGAGAGAAAGAGAGAGAGGAGAGGAGAGGGAGGGAGAGAGAGAGAGAGAGAGAGAGAGCGCTCATGTTTGTCAGGTGGTTTTGCCTGTGTTTGGTTCCTGCAGATTACATCAGAAATGCAATTTTTAAAATATTAACTTGCTGACCCGCCATATGGAAATTCCCTTAGCTTGCTGTAACCACAATAAATCCCCCATACCCCTAGACTCGGAGCTCTCCCTCTGACCCCATGCAATGAGTCCTTGCTCGTGAGCTCCTGATAAAGACTCTTATGTGTTTATAGCAGAATTGGCTCCTTGGTGATCTTTGGAGTCCCTGTGACTTGGGCATAACATTTGCACATCGTTCTTGTTATTTACCGCTGCACCCACCAGGGTGGCTGGCCTTCATTCTCCCAGGCATCCTATCTCTACCTCCAGCTTGTGCTACAGCAGCCGGCTTTGTCTGGATTCTGGGGCTCCAGACTTAGAGCTTCATGCTTACACGACAAGCATTGTGACCATGGCAATGACCAAAGCATGTCGAGCCCTCTCCCCAGCATTTCTGCTGCTAAAGCCACCAGGGCTGTGGTGTTCTGTCACGGTGTTTAGAATCTCTGCATCAGGGAGAGCCCTAAACCACAGAGAGGAGGGCTATCCACAGCAGTGTGGGAGGGAAGGCGCACTCTAGAGAACCCGTCAGCTCAGCTCAGAAGTGACCAGTGTGGACTCAGGATGCCCAATCCGGGACACAAAGCTTTCCTTTCAAAGGTTCTCAGCTCCGGAGAGAGAGAAAAGCTCCAGAGACTGTCCAGCGGCAGTTTAGAGAGAAAGCTTCTCACACCCCCTCCACGTCATGTCACCCCATCACACAGGTAGGTCAGGGTCCCCGAGAAGAGCAGCAGAGGGGGGCTCTGCAGCAGACAGATGGTGAGCACCAGGTCTGTAGTCCCCAGAAGAGGCAGGACTCAGGAAAGTGGAAGAAAGGCTTTGTCATTCTCAAGGAGCAGAGACAATGGGAGGCTGCGAGATGCTTCAGGAGCCTGTCCTATCCTCATGTCCTCTGAAAGGCAGACCTGGCAGACCCTGGGGATTCCACAGGCTAGATACATACAACCCCCAAACCCACAGGTTGCTCCAGGAGCTGTAAGCTAACAAACCTCAACTAAGGCCGGGGCTTACCACCCAGCAGGACAAGGCTATCCTGCTATAGCCTTGGCTGCTCCTCTTATCCCCAATGTGTATGTGTACAGAGGGAGGGGGCAGGGCAGAGACCTGCCTCAGTTTCCACACCAGACACCCCTGGAGCAGCTAGTTCGTCTGAGCACACAGTCAATGCTCAGTGTACATTTGCTGGGAAAAGAGACAGTAGAGATTCCATTTTCAGTGAGACTCACACTAAGTGCTTAGTAACTACTGTCATTCAAGAAAGGGGATTCGGTTGGGTTGGGTATATACGGGAGGCAGAGGTAGAAGAATCTCTGTTGAGTCTGAGGCCAGCCTGATCTACATAGGGAATTCCAGGACATCCAGGGCTACATAGTGGGATCATATCTCAAAATAAAAATTTTTTTAATAAAAGAATTTAATTTAAAAAGAGGGACAGGATGGGCAGTGGTGGCGCACGCCTTTAATCCCAGCACTTGGGAGGCAGAGGCAGGTGGATTTCTGAGTTCGAGGCCAGCCTGGTCTACAGAGTGAGTTCTAGGACAGTCAGGGCTACACAGAGAAACCCTGTCTCAAAAAAGCCAAAAAAAAAAAAGAGAGAGAGAGAGAGAGAAAAAAGAGAGAGAGAGATGAAAGGGAGGGAAGGAGGGAGGAAAAGAAGAGAGGGAGGGACGGAAGCAATCAAAGAGTTTCCAGATCATGTGGTCCCTACAAGGGTCAGAACAAGAACACATACAGGAAACAGGCAGGCTGGTGTGGACTGAAACCCAGCAACAAGCCAGGCCAGCTGGTGACAGAGCGCCATCTGCTGGTAAGTGTGGGAAGTAGCTAACAGCCCATGAGCCTGGAAAAGGGAAGGAGAGGCCACACCTTCTCTCCCTAACCTTGCTCTCCCATCCTGGGGCTTGGCCTCTCCTAACGCATGCTCACTTTGACCGCCCATACACCTCTGGAGGCTTCCCAGACAACCCACTTGGCCAGACCTTAGACACTCAAGGCAGAAGGGACTCTCGCACCCGCCTCTTGTCCAGGTACTGTAGGGGAGAACCTTGCTCATTCAGAGACATGGGGCCCATGAGCCCAAGTATTTGCTCAGCTTCCAGACGGTTCCAAGAGGAGGAGGCACAGGATTGGGGTTGGCATGCATCACCAAGGGAATTATCTAGGGGGGGGGAATGATAAACTGGACTTCAAGATTACAAACATCTGTCTTTCAAAAGACACAGAAGGCTGAAAGACAAGACAGAGAGAGCCCAGAAACTAAGCTAGCAAAACACATCTGGCCGGATATGACAGAGAACACATAGAACCCCAGCACTCAGGAGGCTGAGGAAGAAGGGGCTTTGGTCTAGCTTGGACTACATAGCCTGACCTTATATCAAACTTAAAAAATAAAATAAAATTGTAAACCAGAACTTGGATGTAGACCATAGAAAGGACTGGGCACCAGCAAGATGGCTCAGCAGATAAAGGCACTCAGGAGGCTGAGACAGAAGGAGCTGCCGTCTAGCCTGGACTACACAGCCAGACCTATGTCAAACTTAAAAATAAATAATGAAATTGTGAACCAGAATTTGGATGTAGACTATATAAAGAACTGGGCACCAGAAAGATGGCTCAGCAGATAAAGGCACTTGCCACCAAGCCTGAATTCTGACCCCAGAACCCCTAGGGGAAGAAGAGAAGTTATTCTCTGACCTCGATACGATCACTATAGCATGCATGTGCCCAACCCAATAAATAAACAGAGAATACCTGTAACTTTTAAAGAATGTATATTTCTAGATCTGGGCAGGGTGGCACACACCTTTAGTCCTAGCACCCTGAAGGCGGAAGCCAATAGATCTCATTGAATTCCAGAATAGCCAGGGCTGCACAGAAAGACACTACTTCAAAGGGGAAAAACATCAAATATATCTGTACAACACACACACAGTACACTACACTAACACACTTTTAAAATTTAGAGAAAACTCATTTATTTAAAATGGGTGACAGTGGAAGTTTGGAACACAGATTTCATCAGAGATGGACAGGTGGCAAAGAGGCACAAGAAAAGATTTTCAACATCATTTGTCTTCAATACAGAACTGTAAATAAGGCAACAAGAGGTGTGTCGTCTCACCCCTGAACTGGACACCATACTGAGCACTGAAGAGAGACTGGGCTTGAGAAGAGACATTCTGTAGTCAAATGTCCTTCACCCCTGCAGTCAAACCTCCCTCACCCCTGCAATCAAACCATGCTCACCCCTGCAGTCAAACCTCCCTCACCCCTGCATACTCAAATCTCACTCACCACTCCTCCCTCACCCCTGCATACTCAAATCTCACTCACCACTCCAGAGTCAAACCTCCCTCACCACTCACAGCCCAGCAACTGTTTATGGCACTAACCCATAAAAACCTTCAGGACAGCATCGATGGGCTCATTAATGATGTGGGAAACCTAGAAATCACCCACGTCCTCCAGCCCAGATGGAGATGCATCCACACCCCTCCTTTCTCAGGAGAAGAAGAAGCTAGGTACAGATTCTCGAAGGCTGGGATGCAAGTCACGCGGGCTGCTGAGGAAAGGCATCTTTCCCATCTGCTGGTGGACAGATGGGAGAGAAAGAGAAGTGGAGTAGTTTGAGCGTTTGTGAAGAGACAGAACTGGAGACGCAAGGGTGGAGAGGATTCGCCTGTTCTGAGCCCTGCCACCTGAAGTCATGGTGATGCCCCAGCCTGAGCTGCTGCAGAGGGCCATGTCTGGGTCACTGGCCACGCTGCAGCAGGGGTCGGTGTCAATGTCCATGGCTTATATTACCACTAGAAAACAAGGGGACATCCCTGGTTAGGGCAGCTGCCAAGGGACCATGTGGATATCCACAGGCTGTGCAGAATGGGCTGCGCCCCTCACTGGCTGCAGGGATCTGGAGAGACAGCCCCACCTTTTACCAGCTGCAGCATTCAGGAGAGCAGACCCTGCACCTTGTCCAGGCAGCACAGTGGAGCTGGCCCTGGTGGCAGGGTTGTGGTTGAGCTGATCCCAAAGATGTGAGGGAGAGAGAGAGAAAGAGAGAGAGAGAGAGAGAGAGAGGGAAAGAGAGAGGGAGAGAGGGGGAGAGAGGGAGAGACAGACAGACAGACAGAAACTGAGAGAGGAGGGGGGAGAGGGAGAGAGACAGACAGACAGACAGAAACAGAGAGAGGAGGGGGGAGAGGGAGAGAGACAGACAGACAGACACACACACACACACAGAGAAAGAGAGAGAGAGAGAGAGAGAGAGAGAGAGAGAGAGAGAGAGAGAGAGCTGGTCCAGCCACTCCTCTACCATGAAGTGGCGTGGTTTCAAAGGGGGGTGATAATGCCCTCTTATCCTTCTCCCTCACCACCTGAGGTAGTCAAGAGAGCTGGCCCAGCCCCCCATAGGCTGCAACACCCAGGAGAATGGGTCCTACGCCTTGACTGGGCAGCACAGTGGAGCTGGCTCTGGAGGCGTGGGTATGGGTGAGCCAGTCCCAAGGACATGAGAGCTGACCCTGCCTCCCGCCGATGGCAGCACTGGATGGCCTAGCCCGAGCAGTGTTGGATGCTCACCCTGGTGATGTGAATAAGGGAGAGCCAGTGCTGACCGGCTCAGCTACCACCCAGGCCCAGACCCAGGCCTCTGAGTTGGATCACCCCAAAATCTGTATCATCTGCAATTGGTGGGATGCATGAATGGGTCAGTCTTCATCCAAAGCTTTGGGATCTCCATGACACAAGACAACAGAGTAACGGGGAGGGAGCCTGGTAAAGATCAAACATGGATGGTGTCACAGAACCCAGAGATCTCAGATCAGACCAATGTCTCATTACAATTAACATTTACAAGGGAAGATGTGTGGACAGAGGGGTACGCTGTGTGTCACACGGTGACACACTACAGCTTCCATGAGGAGATGTTTTCTATGCTTTGTTTTTGTTTGTTTGTCTGTGTGTTTTTTATTTTGGGGAAGGGGGAGGGTACAAGGGTAAAAGACAAACCTGAAGAGAACGGGGAAGACGAGCAGCACTGGAGTACCTGACGTGAAACTCATAAAAAAGAATATTCAATAAAAAGTTGTTTGTTTGTTTGTTTTCTGATTGTCTAGAACTCCAGCTCCAGAAGACCCATCACTCTCTTCTGACTTTCGAGGGCGTCTGCATTTGCGTGCACACACAAGTACACGTAATTAAAACTATAAGCCAAATATGGTGCTGCACTTTGGGAGACAGAGGCAGAAGGCAAGACAGAGGATCTCTGCAAGTTCAAGACCAGCCCCCTCACAGGGCATCAGGGTGTTGCCATGTCAGGCTCTAAACCACACAGGGCTGGATGAGCTGTGGTTTGACCTCCACTCATCTGGATCTAAAATCTCCACAGCGTGCTGTGACACATGCTTGTATTCCCAGCGTTTGAGAGGCTGAGGTAAGAAGGTCACCGTAAGTTCAAGGCCAGCCTGGGCCATGTAGTGAGGTCAAAGTTAGCCTAGGCTATAGAATGAGTTTGGGGATCAGCGTGCTGGATGTGGTAAGTTTGGGTTACATAGTGACATCTTGGCACAAAATTAAAAAAAAACAAAAACAAAAAAAAAAAAGCAGTCTCACAAAGGGAACAGACTGCCCTTTAAAAACACGTGTCTGTTTTGTCATCTTTACAACAGGATTTTAACATCATAAAGTTCTCACGGCAGTTAAGTGAGACAGGATTGGCAAAGTGCTCACAGTCCCCGGTGAGTAGAGAGGCTGGGGAGACAGAATGGTGGGCAGGACTGACACTTCTCCACCCTGAGCCTATCGAGGTACCAAGCTGAGGCCATGTTCCTGCAGAGAGCTGAGGTTTTTTAAAGTATGTGACCTTCAGCAAAAGGTTATGCAAGGAGTTAAGCTAATACACACACACATACACATATATATATACATATACATGTGTGTGTAAAATTATATGTAATATATACTAACTATATAATATACAACAATATATTATTAATTATAATGTAAATATATAATTAATTACATAATTATAATTAATACTACATATTACATATTACATAGATCTGTCTTATCTTTCTTTGTCTCTACACTGAGAGAAAATTCCTCAAAGGCTCCAAAATCACAGGTGTGTGTATGTGTGTGCGCGCGCGCACGTGCCCAGGAGTGTGCCTGTGAAGGCCAGAGGAGTATATTGGAGTATACTCAACTGCTTTCCTATACTTTTTGGAGACAATCTATCCCCGGCTAGCCTGAGCTAGCTATGCAGACCAGGCTAGACACCAGCTCACAGAGATCTGCCTGCCTTGGCCTCACTAGTGCTAAAGTTAAAGGTATGTATCACCACACCCGGCATCCACCTTGCCTCTGCAGACTTAACTTGGAACTCAGCATCATTTGGACTGAATTGGATGATCTACCTCTAGATTTATATAAAAAAAACAATCTCACTTCTGAAATGAAAGCCAGGTGACATGAAGTGATGATGCTTGCATTGAGCCCCACCAGCTGTGAGATTAGAGACACGTGACACCACAGCGCTCTGTGGTCTTACATAAGCACTTCACCAGCTGAACTATCCCAAGTCTAACCTTTGTTTTGTTTTTTCTTTTGTTTGACTTTTAGTTAGTTAGTTAGTTGGTTGGTTGGTTGGCTACACAGTTTCTCTGAGTAGCCCTGGCTGTCCTGGGATTCACTCTGTAGCCTCAAACTCAGAGATCTTCCATCTGCCTGGCTCTGCCTCTGGAGTTCAGGGATTAAAAGCATGCGCCAGCACCGCCCTCGGAGGCCTGTTCACACCTGGGGTTACTGCCCCTGAAGTCCAGAAACCTTTCAGGCAGAGAAGATAACAGAAGACGGTCATCCAGGTATTTGACAGGGGCCAAGGCGAGCCCTGAGAGGACACAGTGCCACAGCTCTGCCATTTAGGCCAGGGTCTAAAACCTCATGAAGCCCACCCAGAACGGCCTCTGCACTAGAGCACCAGTGGACCACAGGCCTGCATCTGAGAACAGCCTGTCCCAGAGAAAGTGGGATCAAAACACGAGAATGAAGCCGGGCCTGGGAGCTACTCTTAGAGGGAATGTGAAGTGAGCCCGTGTCACCCGGATGACTGGCACCTGTGGAGGTGCGTTTGTGCCACTGAGGACTTAGCCTCCACCTCCACCTCTGGGTGTGAGAGAAAAATTAAAAATAATAGCTGCCGATTATGGAGCTTCCTGCATCTCAAGGAAGTGACCGATGTAATTGTCCCTAACCACCCTGTGAGGAGGACATAGTCACCATCCCCACTTTAGGGTAGGTGACCTGCTAAGATGCCAAACTGGTAGGTGGCACAGTGGAGAGTCAGATCCAGGACCCAATAGCCCAAAGCCAAGCAGAGAGTCTTGTAAGGTGGGTGACTCTAGAATTCTACAGAGGGCCACAGGTCACAGTTGTGCCTAAAGGCTCCCCCCAAAACCAGCAGAAACCTTTCTGCTTCCTGACAACCTGTCATCTTTTGGCCCAGCTCAACAAACCCTCCACACACCAGCATGGTACCTAATGCTGTACTAGGTTCCGAGAGCAGGCACAGAAGACCGCACAGTCAACTGCGCATGATGCCACATGCCATTAACACCGGCACTCAGAGGTAGAGACAGGCACATCGCTCTGAGTTCAAGGCCTGTTTGGTCCCTATAGCATAGCATTCCACTCCGGCCAGATACTTGGTGAAAAGAGGCCATGGTGTTCCTGCCCTTTAAGAATGCCAAATAGATGACCACAGAGGAGGAAGGGAGGAAAGAAGGAAGGAAGGAAAGAAGGAAGGAAGGAAGGAAGGAAGGAAGGAAGGAAGGAAGGAAGGATGGGGTAACACTGAGGGCTTTCTGGAAGAGGCAGTGACCAAGCCTATAGGAAGGCTGACTGTCTCTCTAGTCCCTGTCATCCTCTGATTCAGAGCCTGCATTCCAGACACACCTGAAGGAGAGCTCACAGCTGGGTGTTTGCTCCAATGATACACACCACCAAAATGCTTCCTTGGTACAAAAACACACACATGTGCACACAAACCGCCACATGCCTGGAAAATCCTTCTCCACAGCCCAAGCCCACCTCAGCCATATGCACCATCATCCCCAGGGCAGGGCTGTGCTCTAGCCATCTGGATTCCCGTAAGGTGCCAAGATGCCTGGGTCTCTTCAGTGGCACTGATATTCCTGTGAATTCACACACATGTACACACACATGCACATACACACTCGTGTGTAAACAGAACACACGGAGCACTATTCAAACACCAATTGCCCATGTTCACACAGGCACACACAAACTCATACATACACGGAGATCACTGTTTGGTCTCCCCGGGCCCCTTCTGTCACCTGTCACTCACATCTACAGAACGCAACTAGACGGATGGCTTGCTTAAATGCTTGGCGTCTCAGTAAGGATAAAAGGCTAAAACACTAACATCAGTTCAAATTAAAAAAAAAAATGCATGTCACAACAGTGGAGCGTGAAGGTGCCTTCCAGCTGGGTGAACCCAAAAGCCCACACAGGCTAGCCACTCAAGAGGAGCCCAACACGGGGTAACTCATGCGTGTCCAGATTGTTCTGAAGCAGTTCCGAGGGAACACAGACACACAAACAGATCATTGAAGTTGTCCAAGCAGGGAGGGGCCGCAGCTCAACACTCTCCAAATTTCTTTGACCAAGACCCAGAACAAAAACAAAGTCTAGGCTGGGCAGTGGTGGTGCACACCTTTAATCCTAGCATCTGGGGGTACAAGCAGGCAGATCTCTTGTTGAGTTCAAGGCCAGCGTGGTCTTGAGCACTACTTCTAGGACACCCAGGACTACACAGAGAAATCCTGTCTCAAAAAAACAAAAACACAAATGGAAACAAAACGAACACCAAGAGCAAAGTGTAAGATGGGACAGCCACCACAATTGTACCGAAGTACCACGGAGCATTTGTCCTCCTGGCCACACATTTATGTCCCTGTCATCTCTTTCTGAGCCATCTCTGAGTTCACAAGCCAGGCCCAGAGTAGAAGAGCCGGGCCTCACTTACCCAGGGTATCTGAGCTGCTTTCCACAGTCTCATTGACCTTCCTTGCAACTCTGGCCACGGCCTCGCCCATCTTCCTCAGCATGCAGACGTGTGTGTTCAGCTCCCAGCCTCCGGGCCGGTCTGCTACTCACAAAGGGGGGTCTGTGCCTAGGGAAGACACAGGACCATGAAGCACCCACCTGCCAGCGTCCCGTGAGCAATATTCTCCTCCCTAGGGACCCAGGCTGTTAAGAAGCTACAAGGAAGTCCCCAAGCCTCTCATCACCTCCTTCTCCTTGTCTTCCTCCTCCTCTTCTTCCTCCTGAGCCCAGGTTACATCCACCTTAGCCTTTGCAGGAGCCTCTCTGATCTGCCACCAGAGGGTGAGGGCAGCTGGGCTTTACCACTTTCCTGAGAGGATCATCCCAGGTGACCTCACCATACACATGTGACCTCACCATACACATGTGACCTCACCATACACAGAACTTAAACCAGTGTCCAGGCGGACAGGAGGACTCAAAGGGCCTGTGAGTAACAGGTGGGGCAGGGTGTTAGGGAAGAGGCCAGGTCCAGCTAACTACTGGGGAAAGACACCTCTCTATACTGCAGCCTCCTAGCCAGGGCTCAATCATCACAACGAGGCCAGCTACTCGGCTGACCACCCCCATCCTCCAGCCTCCTACTACACAGTAGGAAGCGTGGTGCCAAGGCAAACGGACCCTGGAGCCTGCAGGTGGGTAGCTCACAAGCATATTCTTTTGGCTTCTGACGGCACCAGGTGCCAGACATGCATGTGGTACACAGATATACACGCAGGTGAAATACCACATACATTAAAAAAAAAAAAAAAAAAAAGGAAAAACGGACAAATAGGCTGGGGATGTAGCTTAGCTGGTGAAATGCTTACAAGCATTCATAAAAGCCCCGGGTTCAATTCCTAGCACCGGATGAGCCAGGCATGGTGGGATGTGCCTGTTATTCTAGTACTAGGAAGATTGAGTAGAATTTCAAGGTTGGGCTGGAGAGATGGCTCAGTGGTTAAGAGCACTGACTGCTCTTCCAAAGGTCCTGAGTTCGATTCCCAGCAACCATCTGTAATGAGATCTGATGCCCTCTTCTGGTGTGTCTGAAGACAGCGACAGTGTATTCACAGAAAATAAATGAATAAATCTTAAAAAAAAAAAAAAGAATTTCAAGGACATCCTTGGTTACAGAATAAATTCAAGGCCAACCTGGACTAAATAAATATAGATAAATAAGGAAATGAAAAAGACACAAAAGTAACCGAGATGCTGTTATTACAGGAAAAGAAAGCATGGCACAAACAAGGGCCATAATCAAGTCTGTGTCGCTTCACACTTGGTGTTCTGGTGTTTGCCTCTTAAAATCACCTATCACACCACTAGCAGTACCACACAGAAGGAACTCCCAGGCAATGCCAGAGGCCCTCTTCTCTCCTCTGGCTTTCTGCCCTGTCCCTAGTCCTGAACTCAGTATCTACTAAGGGAGTGACAACAAATCCACCCTAGTCAGGGACCAGAGGCAGAGGACTGGGAACAGAAAGAAGAGGTGCGAGGACAGTGTTCAGAGCTGGCCGAACAGGGCAGGTAAGGTCAAGTCCAGGAGGTCAAAGGCGCTGAGAGGCTGACACAGAACTCATGTCACCAGAACACACTGGTGATGGGAAAGGCCAAAAATCCAACTCTGATACCACTGAGTAGCTGGGCGGGGTTGGAGGAGGTCTCACCACACTGAACCTAACAGCATCTCTCTCAGTGAGCGTGCATGACTGTGCCAAGAACGTGACCCTGCCTCATGCTGAGTCCAGAACTCATAAATCCTCGCTGAAAACCAGCTGAGAGGGTACAGAAACATGTGGCACCTGCAGGTTTGACACCAGAGATGAATCTTTCATGGATGACCCACAGGACTCTGAACAAACACCTCGGGAGGACTCATCCTTGAGGAATGAGTAAAGATCTCATCTCTCCACTCCCAGGACGTGTCCTCTGACTGCTCCCGCCTCGCCTTGCCAGTCCCTCCTCCCTCTGAGCTTTAAGGGTACTTACTGACTAAGCACAAGTCACCTGAATTGTTTCTGAGCTTCAAAATGTCCCTAGCTGGGCATGGTGGCACACGCTTAAACGCCAACACTGGGGGGGGGGGGGTTCAAGGCCTGCCTGCTCTGGTCCACACAGTGAGTTTCAGGACAGCCAGAGCTACATGATATAGAGACCCTGTCTCAAAAACAAACAAAAGAAAAAGCTTTCTAGCACCTCCCCGCCCCTCCCCCACCGACCCATGAGCACATCCACCCGATGCTTCTCTTTATGGTCAAAGCACACCACTTGGGTTTCAAATCTCCAGGCAAGTCCAAGTTTCACCATGTCTAAGACAAGAGTTCAACTTGAATAGGATCCTAAGTTCATAGACCTAAATGATCTGCAGAACACAGGCCAGTGAGTGATGGGAGAGGGGGCACAGCCAATGGGACCCCTCCACCCACAGTACGCACCTTCTTAGCCCAAACCCCCAGGCCTGAATGAATGCTGTCAAAACTGAAGTGACTCATTTGTCTTTCTCTTTTTAATTTTACTTAGTACATGCATGTGTATGTGTGCATGCGTGCATGCATACGTGTGTATGCATGAGTGTGCATGTGTAGGAGCGTGAATGCAGGCATAAGCATGGGGGTGCGTGCATGTGAGAATCAGTGCACGCGTGCGTGCGTGCATGCATGCATGCATGCATGCATGAATACAGGCACGAGTGTGCTGCGAGGCACATTTGGAGGGAAGAGGACAACTTTCCAGAGTGTGTTCTCTCAACTATAGATTCTTGGATCAAACTCAGCTCATCACGGTTAGCGGCCCCAGAGAACCATCTCACTGGCCCTCAGGGGATTTACCTTAACTCCTTCACAAACTGAGAAACTTTTGCAGAGCCAAGAAGACAGGCCAACCAGCTAGATGGAAACAGGGCCCCCAACTCTCCTTATTTTTAAGCTGGGGCTTTCCTGCTATTCCATCTCCTTTCTCCTTCCAGAGAAACTAGGCACACTCCATACAGGGTCCAGAGAGGGTAGCAGGGCTCCAGAGCTGAGAAAGAACAAACATGAGGGGGCTGGAGTGGTCTCCTGGCCCCACCAAAGGCCATCGAGGAAACTATCCAACTGTATTTGGTGGCTCCTTTGGCCCCAAAGGCTGAGCCTGTTTGGGAATTAACCAGTCAATTAACCTATGAGGATTTATTTAATATCTAACAGAAGTTCGGAGAGAAAGGCTGGGGAGAAAAGCATAGCTGTTCTTGCTGGGCCTGGTGGGACAAGCCTGTAATTCTGAAGCAAGAGAATCGTAAGTTCGAGACCTGCCTGAACTACAGAAGTTACTTCAGGCGCAGCTTTAAGGAGATTCTCCCCATGGCCCTGCATCTAGTCCCAGTTCTGGTGGAGTATGAGAAGGACAAGACGGGACACGGGGCATTCTCTTTTCCTCTTCTATGTTTTCAAAAGAAGAACAGACAACTGTCCATGTCAAACGAAAGACAGGGCTTCAGGCTACCCCCACTTCTATCTAAACAATCTGAGTCCATTCACAAGCTGCCCACACATCAGCACATTTGAACAATCAAGGCGCTGGGCACCCCTCTGCAACCAGAACAATCCACAGGTCCCAGGCCAGCCCCCCAGGTCTAGGTTCTAGGCTCCTAGAAGCAGGAATCTAGTCAGTCCATCACATAATGATGGTGGTGGCGGAGAGTCGGGGAGAAACAGGAACTATAGGCCCACACGGGCCAGAGCTACTCCAGTACAACCAGCGCGTCACCTATCCCAGACTCTGGGTGGGGGATACTCAGAAAATTCCAAGGAAACTGGACATCCTGGCAAGTACCTATAGCCCTAGCACAAGAAAAGCTGAAACAGGAGGACCCTATGTCCTAGGTTAGCCTGGGCTACAGAACAAGACTCCTCATCTGCGCCCTCCCCAACCCCACTGCAGTTTGTAACACCGCCCCAAGGCATGTTTAAATTTGAAATCTTCTGGTCACCATCTATAAAAACCACTCTGGACAATAAAGAGACAGAGACAGAGACAGAGACAGAGTATGGACTAAAGAGGCCCTCATGACACTGCAACATGGCATTATTAAGCTGCGTGTCTATTTAACTAACTGTATTCATAGCTCTTCCTGGGAAGAACAGGGCCCATAGGCCACAGGTTGAACCCGCCTGTTGGTACAAGCTTCCTGTTGGGAGAGAATACAGAATGAGCCAGCTGTATGCCAGCACATCATGGGGGTGGGGGCTATGTGGCCTGTGGTATGACCCCAGAGGGAGGACCCATAGGGTCCCAGCAACAGGTAGATACAGACAAGCCACAGAGGCCTGGGGTCTATTCTAGATCTCCGGAGGCCTTCCTAGTAGGCAGTCCTCTAAGGAACATAACTAATCCAAGCAGAATTCTGGAAAGTTCTCAATGTGGTGGGGCAGCCCCAAGCTGTGACATGCTCAACCAAACTTAATGAAGATTGACGATAAATCACTTCTAAAGGAAGACTCTGCAAGCCATTAAAGGCTTCCTACATTAAGGCATGACCAATCAATAGGTTATCAAACAAGGGTAGACCGGAAGTTTACATATAATAAACTGAAGGTGGGTGTGCTATTCTGCTTTGAGGAAGTTATGATTATGAGCCCTGTATAACTTCTCTGCCAGATCTGAAGCCGGTCTCAACTCAATTCCAAACTTGGGGCTGGGATATTTAAACCTTGACGGGCTGTGGCACTGACCCAGCCTTTAAGGGTCGGAACTCAACTTCGTTATCTGCAGCCCTAAGATCTCTGCAACGGAGCCACTGCGACACTTCGGCCGCACCAGCTGGTCCTATATTTAGTTACTGTTGTGGTCAACTGGGAACTTTAGAGCCTGGCAGCCGCTCTGCGGGGCAACCGGAGCCTCTGGAGCCATGCGCACGAGCTGCCCCACCGCTGGCTCCAGACAGACTTCGGGACCTTGCCAAGGCCAAGAGCTGATATGGAGAGGTAAGGGGCACAGTGCAAGTCGCACCCCAACAGTCCCAAAGGTCCACTTGAGACCAGAGCAGAGTTGACCCACTTTCTCACCCAGGGGAAAGAGCCCTCTGGGGCAATGAGCCGGACGTGCTGGCGCCTGGTTTCTCATCTCAGCTTTAGTGTTGGGGAGCCCTGCGTGAGCATCCTTAGACTGTTCCTGCCCATGACTGTACACAGTGGCCAAGGACAGGATCCCCCGGACCCCATGCCCGCAGCCAGTGGCTGCTCGTCTCCAGGCCCGCACTGGCCTGGCAGACAGAGACTGGGGCGAATGGAGCAAGCAGAGGGGGACATTGGTGATCGCAGAGGCCGGGGGCGTCCTACGCTGCCAGTGGCGGAGAGGCACACTCCCAAGTGACATGCGCAGCTGCCTCTCCCCGTAGGCACGGGCGTCTCACTAGGGAGACGGAAGCCGGGCTGTCCGGGAGCTCTAACCACGAGCCTTCCACTCCGGCAAGCGATCTCCAGCCGGCGAGTCCGTGACCCCTGGGCACCGCCCGAACCATGACTCGGTGCTACCAGGTGTACTGGGGGAGGGGAAGGGACATGGCCAAGCCCAGTGCTTTCCCTTCTGCCCCTGCCACGCTCGGCCTCTGGCCACCGTTACTCGGCGCAGCGCGAAGCCTGTGGGCAGCTGGAGGCAGCACTTACGGCGACAATGCGTCCTAGAGCCCTGCGCCCAGCACTCACGCTCCCGCGGCGACCGCCGGCACCCGGTGCAAGTTCTGAGCCCGAGGGGCGGAGCCATAGGGGCAGCGAGCTCAGCGCGCACAGCCGCTCAGCCAATAGAGAAGCCGGGATGAGAACCAGGGCGGGGAGGGGCGGGAGCTCCGGCCGCGCACACCAATCAGCGCACAGCTCCTCCTGCGCGCTCGGGAACCCAGGGAGGAACCGCTTTGTGTGGAGCTGGCCAAAGCCGGCGCGCTAGGGGCGGGCCCCTGCACCTTCTTGTTTAGGGATGCTTCTCCAGGCTAGGTTTTGTTTTGGTTTTTAACCCCGGGATGAGGCTGAGTTCAGCAGATCAGGGAACTTTGGAAAACGCAAAGAAACGCTAATTGAGGCCGCACTGTAACTTCATCTCTCTAAAGCAGAGTAAACGTGGAATTAAAGTCTATTTGCTTCACGGGTCATTGTGAGAATTGATGAAGAAACTGTGGAGTCCAGCCCTGTCACGACGCAAAAACACAACTCTCACCTCAAAGGGGATCAGAGATGGCTTATCCTGGAGCCAATAGAAGTGGCCCTAGCCCAGCAACACAGATATAGGCTATTACAAATTTCATCTTCCAACATGGTAACAGTTTGATAAAATTGTGAATTATTTTGTGTTCCTTTTCTAAGATTTATTTTATGCATGTTTGCCCGCATCTGTATCTGTGCACTACTTGTGTGTCCAATGCCTTCGGAGGCCAGAAGAGGGGTCAAATCTCTTGGGATTGGAGTTGCAGACAGCTATGAGCCGCCATGTACCTGCTATGACAACCCTGTTCCTCTACAAAGGAACAAAGGAACAGTCTAGCTATCTCTCCAGCCTCCTCCTCCTCCTCCTCCTCCTCCTCCTCCTCTTCTCTTCTTCCTCTTCTTCTTCTTCTTCTTCTTCTTCTTCTTCTTATTCTTCTTCTTCTTCTTCTTCTTTTTTTTTTTTTTTTGGTTTTTCGAGACAGGGTTTCTCTGTGTAGCCCTGGCTGGGTGTCCTGGAACTCACTCTGTAGACCAGGCTGGCCTGAAACTCAGAAATCCGCCTGCCTCTGCCTCCCAAGTGCTGGGATTAAAGGTGTGCACCACTACTGTCCGGCTCTCTCCAGCCTCTTGATGAAGAACAAAGAAAAACATGTAAGAGAGTTCACCGTTATGTTGGTGAGGATAACAGGTAAACAGGCTACAGCAAAGTGGGAAAAAAATCTGAGTTATAGACCCCCAGATGCTAGTCTGAGGCCATTCTTAGCCCTTTGGTTGATTGGAAACTAGGGATCTGTTCATGCACTCTAAATTGATAGTTACAGAGATGTTAGGTCAGGTAGTAGAGCAATCAGTAGTCGTTAAAGGGCATAAAGATGCCACAACATAATTAATAACATAAATAATAACAGTTATTGTGTAACTGAATCCTGTAGGAAGCTCCTTAAGCAATAAGCCGCTCAAAATAGCTTCTGGAACCTCCTTGAAGACAAAGGTAAACAAACTCAAAATAGCTTTAGGAAGTCCTTGAAACTGAGCAGTTTCACTAGGCTCTTCCCTACCAGACGAAGCAATAAACTTGTCATAACCCAACACCTCCTATTAGGGATACACTGGCCTGGGCTCTTGGAGTCCTTTCTGCTTCTCCATCCTTGAGATGTCTGTGAGAGGAGACATTGCTTAATGATGTCTTTGTTGCCTAATGAAGCAGAGAACACTCATGTGACAATAGAGTTAACAATGGGCCCAAGGACCACTCACCTGGCTACAATTTAGGCAGGCGTTATTCTCCTGTTTCTGAAGACTCTTGAACAGGTAATATTTTCCCTAACATGTTTGTCCTGTTGAGGTTCTTAACAGACCTCTTTGAATTGACTTTTTTTTTAAAAAAAAAAAAAAAAAGGAAAGTGTATGTGTAATCGTGTGTGTGTGTGTGTGTGTGTGTGTGTGTGTGTGTGTGTGTGTGTGTGGTGTTCATCTGTGAGTGCAGGCACATGCATCTGTAAGTGGAAATCAGCTATCAACTTCTGCAGTGGTCCTTACCTTCTACCTTGTTTGAGATAGAACTTCTGGCTCACTGCTACATGCACTAGACATTGTCAGAAAGCCTCCTGGTATACAGGAGTTTTCCAAGGCTCAGGATTCCAGGACCAATGTCTATTAATAACTTTCCAGACAGTTCAGCTTGTCACATCTCTCAGGGCCAGACGGCTCGGGTCTCATTCCTCTTAGCAGCCAATAGAGTGCTACTGTTTCAGTTCTTGTGTTTCCAAGTTGTTGGGCATAGGGATGAAGGGACTCTGGCCAGCTGGAGAGTGTGGCGAGCATGACTCTGGGAGGCTTTGTCCTTCTCTTCCATTTCCTTCTGTGTTAAAATAATTTTTAACTCATTTTCCTTTCCCAGCCCCGGCTCCCGGAGTGACGACTCTGAGACTATTTATTATTAAATGCGTTGGCCATAAGCTTTGACTTGTTCCCAGGCTAGCTCTTATTTAATCCATTTAAACTATTCTATGGCTACCATCTGATTAGTGACTTCTCTTCCAGGCCCAACCCTTATTCCTTAGCATCTTCCTCAGAGTCTCTCTCAACGTCTTCCTGAGTTTATTCACATGCTGGTTTACATCCGCCTCTCTGTGGCTCTCTTGAATCTCTCCTTTCGTCTCCTTTTATTCTCTCATTCTCTCCCAGAAACCTCTCTTCCTGTCAGTGTGCCACTTCCTATTTCCTGCCTCAGCGTATTGGCTTCTTTACTAACATGTGATGCTTATAAGAGATTCTCTCTACAATTCGGCCTTGCTGAGATTGCTAATAAAGGGAGGGCTTCAGGGTTTGTGTCACCTTATAGAACAGCATGTAAGTTAGTTCTCATTCCTGGGCCTGGGAGTATAGCTTAGTTCATAGAGTGCTTGGTTAGATTAGATTTCTAAAGCTGGCCACGAAGGCTTAGTCCCTTATTTGGCCATTTCCTCCTCCTGAGGCTGACCACCAAGGTCCAGCTACCAAAGTATTGAAGTCCAGCAATCAAAAGCCCATTTTGGCTCACCAGATTAACATGTCCAATTAAAATTAAACATCTGCCGGGCAGTGGTGGCGCATGCCTTTAATCCCAGCACTTGGGAGACAGAGGCAGGCAGATTTCTGAGTTCGAGGCCAGCCTGGTCTACTGAGTGAGTTCCAGGACAGCCAGGGCTACACAGAGAAACTCTGCCTCGAAAAATCAAAAAATAAAAATAAAAAATTAAATTAAATTAAATTAAATATCTCATTCTAACACGGAGTTTCCTCATGTATCTTTATAAACTATCATTTTCCTGTGTGCCTCATCTGTTTCCTCTCTATCCAGAGGCAGTCCTTTATCCTCAGGGGACAAATACCCCTCCCCCATCCCCCACCCCCCGACTGCCTACCCCTTCTTCTGCATCCACTATCTCTCTTCTCTCTTATTTCCTATCCTCTGTCCCTCTAGGGCAGAGAAATCTGCTTTGTTGTGAGAACTTGGTCTTGATTCTGAGCTGATATTTCTTCTTCCAAGGGAGGGGTGCAGTCCCAGTGTCTTCCAGGCCTGCTAATGTCTACATAGCTGCCTGACATCCTCAACACACCCATTACAGGGGATAGGGGAACACAAACACGGTGAGACTCTCTTACCCGCTAGCAAGCACACACACACTCATTAACTCTGGGGAGATCTGGAGCATGACCACGGAATTGGCTTAGGCAGCCAGCACAGCACATTCCTTGGGGCTTTAGGGTTTGTGTCACCCATAGAGCAGCCTATAAGTTAATTCTCATTCCTGGAGCTGGGAGTATAGCTTAGTTGATAGAGTGCTGGAGTCTGCACGGTCCCCAGGCATGCCAGTGTATGCCTGACATCCCAGCACACAGAAGGGGGAGGCAGGAAGATCAGAAGTTCAAGATCATCCTCGGCTATCTAGTTGGTTCAAACCAGCCTGAGGTATATAAAACCATTACAAAAAAAAAAAAAAAAAAAAAAAAAAAAAAAAAAAAAAAAAAAAAAAAGAAAAGAAAAGAAAGAAAGAAATGTCCTAATCTGTGATACCTCAGAACATGTCCTTATTGAAGATAAAGTCATTCTAGGTGACATTAGTGTAGACAAGGTCACCCTGGAGTGTGACAGGTGGCCTAATAGGGAGGAGAAACGCATACAGCACATCTCATAATGATGGGAATAGAGACGAAGAGAAGCTCGTGCAAGTCAAGGAATGCTGGGATATTGGAGGACCAGATGCTAGCAACAGTCAAGAACAGCGTCTCAGGCCTTGCATCCTGTCAACTTCCTTGCTGACGTCTAGATCCCATAGCTGTGAGAGAATAAACATCTGTCATTTTGAACTACCCGGCTGGGCACATACAAAGCAATGTCTTTGTATGGTCCTAGCTAGTCAGGGTATCTGATATAGTTGAGCCTATGCGTTCAAGACCAGACTGGGCAGTATACCTAGATGCAGGGAGCATAGCAGGAAGTTCCTTCAGCCCATAAATCTCCAGAGAAACCAGGAAGGTAAAGCATGTGGAGTTGTCTTTCCAATGAGAAAGACATGTCCTTCCATCTGGAAAGCTGGGAATTGAAACTGTTTAATACCTTGGTGATCTGTGTTGTCTGTTATGTCCAGCCATATCAAGCACCTACAACCAGGGCCGGAAGTGGCTGGGAATCTAAATGATCCTTCCTGTCAAGGGCTCCCCAAGCTCTCCCAACCAGTATCAGAGATACCAAATAGTCTAAATGATTCTTACATTAGCTGTATAACCAGGGGCTCCCCCAAGATCCCCTAAGCACAACCAGAGGTAGCTAATAAGCCAGATGACTTCCACGCTATATGTATGACTGAGACCAGGCTAGACATTTCCTTAGGTCCTTAAGCTAGCACAAGTCACCTGTCTCTAGAAGCCATCTTCTTGGAAGAAATGGCATGTACCCTGAATGGAGTTTCAGTACAATTACACTTCCTTGTGTGCCAAGGATTGTATTACACCAAGAAGCTTTTTTTTCTAAATTAGACTGTCTTTACATTTGTTGGGAATAAACCCCGTGGGATCAGACATCCTGAAGTCTTGATCCAGGTTGATGAAGTCAGTCTGAACGCAGCATTCATTCTGTCCTCTCTGAGGGTCTCTTCCCTGCCTGCCATGACCACCTGCAGAGAGCCACTCAACTAGACACCGTCTCAGAATCAAAAGTCAGAAGTAAATAGTTACCTGGTATGTGTGGCTTTGTTATAGGGGCTACATACAGGAATTTGCTATATGTAGGAAAGGTACACAGGCGGTCTGTCTGCAACCCGAATATTCAAAATCTGAAGTGAGATGAATTCCAGAACTTTCTGAGCACCAGCGTGACCCCACAAGTGGAAAATCCCACACCTGCTCTCATGGAAGAGGTCATAGTCAAAGTGAAAGTGCAGAGAAGACTAATCATGCCGATGATAAAGTTTACAGACTTCATTTTTTCTTCAGGAAATTTTGTGAGGACTTGGATTTCATGCCCAAGATATTTCACTGTCTATGTGCAAATATTCCAAAGAAAGAATAAGGACTGAAATATAGAGGGAGGCATAGGCAGGTGGATTTCTGAGTTCAAGGCCAGCCTGGTCTACAGAGTGAGTTCCAAGACAGCCAGGGCTACACAGAGATACTCTGTCTCGAAAAACCAAAAAGAAAAAAGAAAAGAAAAGAAATCTAGAGCACTGCCAAGCCCAGCATGGTGGCACTCAACTTTAATCCCTGCACTTGGAAAAGCAGAGGCAGGAGGACATTTGTGAGTGAGCTGTGAGCTCCAGGCTATGCAAGACTGCATAGTAAGATTCTGTTCATGCAAAAAAAAAAAAAAATAGGTTGAGAGATATAGAAGAAGTCTTGGATGTTGCTTGTTAGCCAGTCTAGACACCATCTTGTTAGGTTCACCAAGAAGGCTGTTGCCCTGTTTTGTTTTGTTTTGTTTTGTTTTGTTTTGTTTTGTTTTAAAAAAAGAAAGAAAGAAAGTCAGGTTTAATCCTTTAATCCCAGCATTCAGGAGACAGAGGCAGGTGAGATTAGCCTAGTCTACAAAGTGAGTTCCAGGACAGCCAGGACTGCACAGTGAAACCCTGTCTCAGAAAAGAACAGTAAGAAAAAAGATGGAGAACAACTGAATATATCCAATGTTAGCCCCTCGCCTCCACATGCACACACATGTGCACACACAAGATCATGAAGCCAGCCTGAGAAACACACTGAAACCTCATCTTAAAGAAATCTCATCTAAAAGAAGTGGGGGCGGGGGAGGGGCAGCCAGACCTAATGAATGACACAGGTTTGTAATTCAGTTACTCAGGAAGCTGAGACTCGGTAATCAAAAGTTCATGACCGGCTGGAACAATTTAGCAAGACTCTGTACAGCATCTGCTTAAAACACTGTGAAGCCCTGGGTTCAGCCCCAGCACCGTAATGGGAGCCAGGGAGAGAGTAAACGAGGGAGAAAGATATGCTGGGGTAGAAAGACCCATCTCAAAAAAAAAAAAAAAAAATCACCAAAAGTTAAGATTCACTCGTACAAAACCAAATCAAACCAACCAACCAACCAACCAACCAACCAACCAAACAAACAAACAAACAAAAAAACCCGACCATGAAAAAGCATTCACTTCTCTATCACGGCGGGCCACCTTCCTAATTTGGCGTATGAGCGCCACACAGCGGTGAGCCTGAGTCACACACGCAGCTCAGAGAGCCAGTTAGACTCAGATCCTTTGTGTGGGGTCGGTCATCAAACACCAGGGAATGTTGTAAACCAGTGTTTTCCTGCACTTCTCAGAGATAGGTTTTAAAAGTGCCCTCATCTTGTCTCTCGCGGTCCTTTCTCCCTCTATCCGTCCACCTGATCCCTCCTGCTCCCATCCACACCCCAACCGCGCGTCCAGTCCCCTCCCCAGATTCACCCCAATGGATTCTATTTCCCCTTCTCTATGCCATTCATGCATCCACAACCCCCCACCACAACCCTGAGTTCTTGATATTTATCTTCCCTGGGTTTGTGGATTGTAAGATAGTTAACCTTTAATTTACAACGAATATCCATTTATAAGTGAGTTCATACCACACTTGTCTTTCTGGGTCCGGGGTTACCTCACTCAGGATGATAGTGTCTAGTTCCATCCATTTGCTGGCAAATTTCATGAAGTCATTGTTTCTGACAGCTGAGTAATATTCCATTGTGTAAAGTGCTCCATTTTCTTTATCCATCCTTCAGTTGAGGAACCTCTGGGTTGTTTCCAGTTTGTGGCTATTACTAATAAAGCTGCTATGAACATAGTTAAGCATGTGTCCTTGTGGTATGGTAGGGCATCCTTCGAGTATATTCCTAGGAGTGGTGTAGCTGGGTCTTGAGGTAGATCAATTCCAGTTTTCTGAGAAATGGCCAGATTGACCTCTACAGGGGCTATAGAGGTTTGCACTCCCACCAGCAGCGGAGGCGTGTTCCCCTTGATCCACATCCTCACCAGCGTGAGCTGTCACTTGTGGCTTTGATTATTCTGACAGGTGTAAGATGGAATCTCAGAGTCCTTTTGATTTGATTTTCCCTGATGGCTAAGGATGTTGAACATTTCTTTAAGTGCTTCTTGGCCATTAGAGATTCCTCTACTGAGAATTCTATGTTTAGGTTTTTAAACTCCGTTTTTTAAGTTGGATTATTTGGTTTATTGATATCTGGTTTCTTAAGTCCTTTATACATCTTAGATATCAGCCCACTGTCAGATGTGGGGTTGGGGAAGATGTTTTCCCACTCTAGAGGCTGCTGTTTTGTCCCTTTGGTGTTCTCCTTTGTCTTACAGAACAAGACCTATAATCCCAGCACTCCTGAGGCCGAGGAAAGATGATTGTTCTTATTGATTGTTTGTTTGTTTGTTTTTTCCCGAGACAGGGTTTCTCTGTATAGCCCTGGCTGTCCTGGAATTCACTCTGTAGACCAGGCTGGCCTCGAACTCAGAAATCCGCCTGCCTCTGCCTCCCAAGTGCTGGGATTAAAGGTGTGCACCACCACCGCCCGGCTTTATTGGTTGTTTTTATTTATTAACTATATGTAAGTACACTATAGCTGTCTTCAGACACCCCATAAAAGGGCATCGGATCCCATTACTGATGGTTGTGAGCCACCGTGTGGTGGCTGGGAATTGAACTCAGGACCTCCAGAAGAGCAGTCAGTGCTCTTAACCGCTGAGCCATCTCTCCAGCCCCAGAATCAAACTTCTTTGTAGATATAGGACCTGTAAAGTCAAGTGTATTGCTTCTTGGTTCTGACCACACACACACCTCCAACAAATGCAGAGCCTCACTGCAGAACTGTTCCCCCAGTAAACTTGTTTCATGGTTTTTCTGAGGAACCACGAATAACAAACCAAACCAAACAAACAAACAAACAAAAAACCACGTGATCAGCAGGGCTTGGTGACTCACACCTAAAATTCCAGTGCTGGAGAAGCTGAGGTAGGACTGAGAGTTTCCAGGGCAACCCCGTGCTCCAGTTAAGAGTCTCAAAAACAAACAAACAAGCAAACAAAAGATAGGCACAGACATAGTGGTGTGCCCCTGCAATCCTAGCACTGAGGAGGTGGAGGCAGGAGGATGAGGGGTTAAGGGCCAATCTCAGCTACAGAGTGAGTTAGAAGCTAGTCTGGGCTGCATGAGATCTTGTCAGAGAGAGAGAGAGAGAGAGAGAGAGAGATAAATGAGGAAGGTACAGACCAGAGAAATATTCTGAAAGATCAAACTTGCTAATTTAAAGAGATAAGGGTGGGGGAGGCCAGAGGGAGGGAGAGACAGAGAGACACACAGATAGACAAAAAGATCTACTTACCCCTAAATGAGGAAGACACAGACCAAATAAATATTCTCACAATAAACTTGATGACTGAATAAATTCATCCAGGTGACGTGCAGGATCATAGGCGATTCAGAGTAAGCTGCTTGTCTGAAACTCCCAGTCCCTGCCTGCCAAGCTCAGGCTACAGAATTCAGGCAAGCCTGGTTCAGAGCGCCCCCTAGTGTTAAAGCAGCAGCGATGACTCCAGACCCAGACAGGAGGGAGGTATTCTTTGTGTGAACACCCAGTCATTGCCCTTTTTGGGGGTTGGGGTTGGGGTAGGGGGTAGTGAGAAGAGTAACTTGTTTTCGGCGGTCTGGCAAATAGAACAGCCAAGTGGTGTCCTACTCCAGGCAGGAGATAAGGTCACTACTGCTACAATTCGCGACTCTATTCATTTAGCAGCTACGGTCTTCCAAGCCAGAGACCAGGGCGGCAGGGACTGAACACAGACCTGGAACCACGGCATTTTCTAGGTAAGTGCTCTGCTCCTGCATGCGATTTGACTTTTCTAGAAAAGATAGAAAGAAAACATCTATGTACCCCAATAAGCAGAGGACAGACTGACCGTAGAAAAAAGCGTCTTTTGCTGTATGTAGTAGGAAGTCTGAGGTCCCGCCCACTGAGGGTGTGTCATCGGGAGGCGGATCTTGAGGTTCATCTTGATATTTGTTTATCACAAAGGAACAACCAAGCAAAGAGAGAGGCATGTGCAAAGGCTCCAGGACAGCATGGCTATCAGACCAACAGGAAGAAGTTGAGAGAGAGCAGGATGGATGAGAAGGGCACTCTACTGGGCTATTTGTCCGCGTGCTTGTCATGCGCATGCAGTACCCACCGGAGCCAGAAGAGGGCACCAGATCCTTTGAGATTAATAGTCATGTCTGTCTTAGGGGTGTTGAGAATCAAACCTGGGTCTTCAGTGTGAGCAACAAATACTCTTAAGTGCTGAGCCATTTCCCAGCACCCCCACGGGGCTTCTCATAGATTCCAAGAGAAATGGAAAGTGATGGAAGAGAGGGTGGTAACACAATCCAACATTCACGAGCAGTCACCGACACTATAGATAAATGGCCAGGTTCAGAACCATCCAGTCATCCGGTAGACATGGGTACAAGGAGTTGTCTCCAAGGCAAGTGGGCCCCATAGCCAGCTGGGAGGGGGCAGGCACCATTTGGGTA
The DNA here is from genome assembly GCA_030674055.1 of Rhabdomys pumilio. Taxonomy (NCBI): domain Eukaryota; kingdom Metazoa; phylum Chordata; class Mammalia; order Rodentia; family Muridae; genus Rhabdomys; species Rhabdomys pumilio. Next base: position 41,440,659 of record JANHMN010000019.1, read on the forward strand.
CTCAAGAATAAATTACTTGATGGATAAATTAAAAACAAACAAACAAACAAAAAAAACAGGTGGCATATCCACACCCTTCTCCAAGAATCAGATCCCTGGTAGTCTGTCCTCTACTGGGAGCCCCAAGAATCAGATCCCTGGTAGTCTGTCCTCTATTGTGAGCCCCACTATGCCCACCAAAACAGAATTTCTTCTCCTGACAACAAACTTGACATCTACCCAAAAGATGGTGTAACTTCCCGGTACAGCACCTCAGCTTGGCAGGCACAGCTCTTGGCTAGAAGGCTGGGTACATGGTGTGCCCTGCCTGTGGGCTGAGGCGGGAGCGAGGTGTGGCTGGACTCTCTCTGTTTGGATGACTGTGTATCTCCACTGGAGCTGAACCTCTCACATCCAGCGCAGCCCACCAGATGCACCGTGGCCGCTGTGGGCTCTGACCTTGCTTTCGTGGTGCAGACCTGGGGCAATAGAAGATTTGGATCTGTAGAATCCTCTAGTGAATGTTGGGATGGAGAAGAAAGACAGGAGAGACAGGTTGGCTTGGTAAGCCAGCATATTCAAAACTGGCTTCAAGAGAGCCCTTTATCAGGGCTATGTAACCTTAAGCAAGCTCTGCCCCTTTCCTTCCTCGCTGCCTGCCTGCTTTCCTCCCCTGTTTCCATGTATGTACACTGTACATGCTCGTGTGGGTATACACATACGTAGTAAGATGTGTTTGTGTGGAGGAAGACAAAGGTGCTTCAATTTCTGAGTTCGAGGCCAGCCTGGTCTACAGAGTGAGTTCCAGGACAGCCAGGGCTACACAGAGAAACCCTGTCTCGGAAAAAAAAAAAGAGAGAGAGAGAGAGAGAGAGAGAGAGAGAGAGAAAAGGAGTTAGATCATCAATTGTTTCAGGGCACAGGCCGAGAAGATTCTATACTTTCCCACTATACTTTCCCACCACCTGGCCTCTCTTACCCCCTCCCCTTGTAAAGCATATTATAAAAAGGC
>JANHMN010000019.1:41441659-41486498 GCA_030674055.1 Rhabdomys pumilio
ACACACACACACACACACACACACACACACACACACACACACACAGACCTGTACTCACACAAGCACAAGAAATTTCTAGAGATATAGAGGCACCCAGGCCTCGTTGGCAAGCTAGCTTTTCTGGAGCTGCTTCCTTCTTTGTAAAATAGAAGTGAAAACTCCCACCATGGAAGGTGGGCAGGGTGTCTTAGGGTTGCTAAAGCGCCGTGACCAAAAACAACATGGGGAGGAAAGGGTTTATCATCTTAGAGCTTGTAGTTCATCATCTGAGGTGGTCAGGGCAGGAGCGAAAGACAAGAACCTCAAGGCGTACAAAAGTACTGCTTACTGGCTAACTCCTCCTGACTTGCTCAGCCTGTCTTCCTCTGTGGCTGTAGTTAGGGTCTTACTGCTGTGAACAGACACCATGACCAAGGCAAGTCTTATAAAGAATAACATTTAATTGTGGCTGCCTTATAGGTTCAGAAATTCAGTCCATTATCATTAAGGTGGGAGTATGGCAGCATCCAGGCAGGCATGGTGCGGGAGGAGCTGAAAGTTCTACATCATGTTCTGAAGGCAGCTAGAAGACTGGCTTCCAGGCAGCTAGGATGATGCTCACAGTGACACACCTACTCCAACAAGGCCACACCCCCTAACAGTGCCACTCCCTGGGCCAAGAATATTCAAACCACCACACTCTGTCATCCCCATTTCCTCACCCAGAGTTAGCACGACCACAATGAATGGACTGGGTCCTCCCATATCAGGCGTTAATTTAGATTTGCCCATAGGCCAATATGGTGGGGACATTTTTTTCAACTGAGGGTCCCTCTCCCAAACCGAGTCAAGCCTGTGTCAAGTTGACACAGGAACTAGCCAGCTCCTAGGGTGTCAGATAAGATCTCTCTAAACCACATAGCACAGTGCCTGCCTCCCCTCAGTGCCTGGACACTGTGACACCCTCACCTTCTTCTTCTTCTTCTTTTTTTTTTTTTTTTTTTAGCAGCCCTTGGGTTCTGCTCCAGGCCCAGGGAGTTCTGCAGGAGTGCTCAGGGACACTCTGCTTGTTTCAAGAATGTAGGCTGGCAACAGGCAAGAAAGAGTGTAGAAGGAGGGAGGGGGAGGGGGAAGAGGGAGGGTAGACAGGGGGCACAAAGGGAGGGAGTGCAGAGGGAGGGAGGGCAGCTCCATCAGGTCACCCCTGCATCCACTCTGAGAAGTCAGTAATTGTGTGAGTCTTCCTCTGTAGAGTAGATGAGAACTGGCTTGCCCCCACAGCAGCAGACATGGCTCCTGAGATAACCGGTTGCCAAAGTGCTTTGTAAAGTGGAAAACTGTTTCCCAGACGTGAGGGCCCATCATCCGTCATGATATGGATCTGCTGTGGTTGGCTGAATCGCCTCTGCCCTGGGGAGAGAGCAGGTAGGTGTGCAGGGTGAGTCTGGGTGGGGTGGGGCACACTGCTGACCGTGCCTTGGGGACAGCTCAGCCACTTTCAGTACACAAAACTTGAGTTACATGAATAAAATGTAAAACTCCCGAGTTCCAGTCACCCACACGTGATAGGTTTTCCCGGCAGCATCTTCACAATACTCTAGATGTACATACATCTAAAGGTCTATGGCTGTGGGTCCCTCACCTGTCAGGATAGCTTTGTCCAGGTCTACATATTATTCAACCAGCACAGTGAGAGCCAGGGGAGACCCTCCTAAGAACCCATAACTGACTCTAGGGAAGGACAGAAGTAGGCTTCTGTCCTAATTTCTTTGGGGGGGGGCATATTTTGCTCAGACATAATAGGGCATTCCTGTGATTCCAGTACTTTAGAGTCTGAGGCAGGAGAATTACTTATTCAAAGCCCCCCTGGGCTACATAGCAAGACCCTATCTTACAGTTACAAAGAAACAAACAAAAAAAGAGGGATAGAGAAGAGAGAAAACGGAACATTTCAAGGACTGAGTATCAGGATTGGGTGTGGGGAATAGGTTATTTCTCCACTGGTGAACGAAGCCAATTCAAACCAGATTAGATGAGATTAAAGGCAGGTTTATTGGGAAACTGCAATCCAGAGGGTTCACTGGCCCCAAGGATTGAGGCCATGGGAGTCGCCAAGGCAGGAGGGGGAAGAGGAAGAGAGAAAGGGCAGGCGGGTGGGGGTGGGGGTGGGGTGGGATGGGGTGGAGGGTGTCTGGATTATATAGGGAAGGGAAGAGCCTCTGGGTGAAGAGCAGCTGAGTTTCTGGCCTAGAAAGTTCAGGGTCTGTCAGGTAGGGACTGGAGGAACTGAGGGATGTTGGGAGAACCTGGAGGCAAGGTCTGCTTTGATGTGTAAATATGCACCTGGTCCCCTGTCAGGGATCTGAAACCAAACAGTGGAGAAACGGTAGAACTCTTGTCTAGCACTGTACAGGCCTCAGGTTTGATTTCCCCAGGACCGAAAACAAAAGACAAATGTGTGTGCGTGCGCGTACGTTGGGGTATGTCTCAGGGCAGCCTAGTGCACACTAGCAAGCCCTCCACCACAGAGCTGCCCCTAGCTCCTTCAGGTCGGTCTGAGAGAGGAGCACAGAGCCCAGGGGCTGAGAGAAGCCCTTGACAGAAGCTGGACAGTAGTTACAATAAGCCTACGAGACACCAGCGTCTATAGAAACTTAGCTGTGGCCTAGGGAAGATACACTGTATACCATTATGAACCACAGGGCTCCTCTTCCTTGGCCCAATGCTAACAGTACCAAGGCAGGAGATTGAATGTACTTCCTCTAGGAAATGACAAGCAAAACAAAAACCACCTGGGGGATGGAGAGATGGCTCAGCAGTTAAGAGCACTGGCTACTCTTCCAGAGGTCCTGAGTTCAATTCCCAGCAACCACATGGCGGCTCACAACTATCTGTAATCCAGCTCCAAGTGATTGGATTGGACCCTTGCACAGACACACACGCAGGCAAAACACCAATGCACATAAATTTAAAAAAAAAAAAGGAAAACACTTGGGACTGAGAAAATCACTCAGACAAGTATCAGTATGCAAGCACGAAGACCTGAGTTCAAATCTCCAGCACCAATGAAGAAGCCAGAGACTTTGAATCCCATTTCTGAGGAGACAAAGACAAGAGGATCCCTAGGGTTTACTGGCTAGATAGTCTAGCTGAACCAGCAAGCTTCCATTAGCAGTGAGAGATCCTGGCTCAGTTAACATGAGGGGCTGAAGAGATGGCTCAGCAGTTAAGAGCACTGAGCACTGGCTGCTCTTGCAGAAGACTGAGGTTTGATTCCTATAAGGAGGCTCACAATTGTCTATAACTCGAGTTCCAGAGGATCTGGTGCTCTCTTCTGGCCTTTGAGGGCACCAGGCATGCACATGCATGAGGTGTACTTACATGCAGGTGAAACACACACACACACACAAACACACGCACGCACGCACGCACGCACGCACGCACGCACACAGACAGACAGACAGATAGATAGATAGATTGAACCCAGCAGTGGTGGCACAGAACTTTAATCCCAGCACTTGGGACCCAGAGGAAGACAGATCTAAGAGTTTGAGGCCAGCCTGGTCTACCAGCCTGGTCTACAGAGCAAGTTTCAGGACAGTCAGGGATATACAGAGAAACCCAATCTTGGAAAAACAAACAAAACAAACAAACAAATAAGTACATAAGAGAAATAGAGTTGATTGAGGAAGACTTTGGTATTAACCTCTGGCTTCCACATGCACGTGCATACACTCCTACACCCACATGTGCCCACAAGCTCATACGCACAACAATACAAATACCTATAGGTAGTGACATTTGTGGTCCCCAGAGAAGTGGCCTGGATTTGATTACTCTACAGAAAACCACACCCTGAGGCAGGCTCTCACTCAAAGCCACACAATCGGAGAAGAAAAAAAAATTAAGTCCTATATCCATCACATAAAGTTTCAAGGTTCTGAATATATAAAGAGCTCTTTTTTTGCTGTCCTGGAACTCACTCTGTAGACCAGGCTGGCCTCGAACTCAGGAATCCGCCTGCCTCTGCCTCCGAAGTGCTGGGATTAAAGGCGTGCACCACCACCACCGCCGGCTAAAGAGCTCTTAAGATTCACTAAATCCAGGCTGGAAAGACAGCTCAGCAGTTAAGAACACTGGCTGATCTTCCAGAGGTCCTGAGTTCAATTCCCAGCAACCACATGGTGGCTCACAACTATCTGTAATGGGTTCTGATGCTCTTGTTTGGTATGTCTGAGACAGTTAAAGTGTACTTGTGTACATAAAATAAATAAATAAATAAATAAATAAACAAACAAATGTAAAAACAAGATTCACTTTGTTAGTATTCTGTCTAAACTCTACCTCCACAGTTACCTGGCAATAGCCAGGTGTGCTCCTCCCCACAGTTACCTGGCAACCGCCAGGTAGGTCTAGCCCACTATAAAAGGGGCTGCTTGCCCCCTCCTCTCTCTCTCTCTCTCTTTTTTTTGTTTTGTTTTTTGTTGTTGTTGTTGTTGTTTTGTTTTTTTCGAGACAGGGTTTCTCTGTGTAGCCCTGGCTGTCCTGGAACTCACTCTGCAGACCAGGCTGGCCTGGAACTCAGAGATCCACCTGCCTCTGCCTCCCAAGTGCTGGGATTAAAGGCATGTGCCACCACTGACCGGCGCCTCCTCTCTCTCAATCTCTTACTCTTACCCTCTCTCTCTTACCCTCTTGCCTCTCTGTCCCCTCCCCTTCTTCCTCTCTCTCCACGTGGTCATGGCCCACCTCTACTTCTCTTCTCTCTTATCCTTCCACCTTCTTCTCCCCACCTTTGCCCTATCTCCTGAATAAACCTCCTCCCCCTTGGAACCGTGTGGTCTGGAGTGGTCTGTTCTGAGCTGCGGTCGGACTTCTTAGAACAACTAACACATTTAGTCCAGTAACTCAAAAAAAAAATGGACAAGTGATTTGTACAGACCCTTCCCCAAAGAGACTAGCTAATCGGAATATAGAAATGTTCAACATTAGTAATTAGTAATTAATCATAATAGAAATACAAATTAAGGGTTAAATGAGCTGTCCCTTTGGTGTCTAGGGTGGCAAAAATCAAAGGACAGACATTAACAAGTGTTAGCAAAGAACTCAGAAATAAAAGCTTTATACTCTGTTAGAGAGAGCATGAAATGTTTCAGCCATTGGCAGTATAAACAAAGGTAGATTTCTACAGTTCAGACTTTCTTCACTTTTGGATCCCATCCCCAGTCCCTCTGTGTCTACATTTTTCCTCCAATCTTCACCCTTGGGTCAGGTAAGACAGCCATCCTCATTGACTCCAAAATGCTAGAAATCTATGCCTGCCTGGATGCTGCCATGCTTCCCACCATGATGATAATGGACTCAACCTCAGAACCTGTTGTAAGGGTCCATGATCGACCAAAGGATGATACCCTAGACTCAAATAGTATATAAACACAAAGTGTTTTACTCTGCAGAAGTCCAGTATGTGGGGATCTCTCCACTACTGAGAGAGACAACCAAGTGAGCTTGCAGGCCTGATTTAAAGCACATTAGGGAATCCCTGGAGTAGGTGACTTCTATGTTAATTTGTTGGGTCATCTCTAAGAACTCTCCATTACCGGGGGTGGGGGGACGGTGGGGGCTGGAAACTTGCTGGGGAGGTCTGGGAGCTATTGTCCTTGCCTCAGGCCAGGTGGCCTGGCAGCTTCTGAGGCCTGGACTTGCCTGGACTTGCCCAGTTCTTGGGAAGAGAGATTTAGGCCTAGTCTCCTTAACTGCCAGTTTGAATCCTGTCATGGAATCAGTCTAGCTTTCTCATTGTAAGCCAGTCCCAATTAAATGTTGTCCTTTATAAGAAAAAAGCAAACAAACAAAACAAAACAAAACAAAAAAAAAAAAAAAAAAAAAAAAAGAAGGGAACTTTTTCTTTTTGTAAACCAAACGTCTGGCTAGCCCTCTAGATATTTAAAACTAGAATCTAACTTTTCCCTTCCTTTGGACCCACAGGTAGTCATAACAGTTTTAAATTCAGTCTTTCTGTTCCCCAGTCCTGGGCTTTGTAGACTTCAGGGCAGACAGAGAACTCTACTTTCACTGTAGCTGTCTTCAGACACACCAGAAGAAGGCATTGGATCCCATTACAGATGTTGTGAGCCACCATGTGGGTGCTGGAAATTGAACTCAGGACTTCTGGAAGATCAGTCAGTACTCTTAACCACTGAGCCATCTCTCCAGACCATCATAACTTGAACTAAAGGACCTTGCAACAGGGAACACACAGACAGCTCCATCAATTCAGCTACCTCTGTTTGGCAAGGAGCCAGTGTTTTTTTCAAAAATAAAACATTTATTATTACTTTGCTTTGGAAACTGGGATTTTTTTCTTTTTCTTTTCTTTCTTTCTCTCTTTCCTTCTTCATTTTATGTATACGAGTACACTATAGCTGTCTTCAGACACCAGAAGAGGGCATGAGATCCCATTACAGATGGTTGTGGGACACCATGTGGTTGCTGGGAATTGAACTCAGGACCTCTGGAAGAACAGTCAGTGCTCTTAACCGCTGAGCCATCTCTCCAGCTCCAGGATTTTTTTTTTAATAAAAAAATTAAAATTACAAAGCCAGATATGATGGTCCATGCCTTTAATCCCAGCACTTGGGAGGCAGAGGCAGGCGGATTGCTGTGAATTTGAAGCCAGCCTGATCTACAGAAGAGTGAGGTTCCAGGAGAGCCAGGACTACACAGAGAAACCCTGTCTTGAAAAGCAAAACAAAACAATTTAAATTGTATCTACAATGAATCTGATTGGTCTGAGAGCAGAATGTAATGGTTTTTTGTTGAGTGAGTTAATGAAATTGTTAAAACCATCATGGTCTTAATTTGCCATACACTGATTAGCAATAGTGGAAACCCACACTAACAAAAGCTTTTGGGGATACTCTCTCTCTTTTTTTTTAAGAGACAAGGTTTCCTGTATCTCAGGCTGGCTTCAAACTCGATATGCAGCTAAGCATGGCCTTGAGTTCCTGATCTGGCCTTGAGTTCCTGATCCTCCTGCTTCTGCCTCCCCAGTACTGAGATTACAAGTGTGTTCCACCAAACCCATTTTATGTGGTGCTGGAGACTGAAGCCACGCTAGACAGGCCCCCACACACTGAGCTACGTCCCTAGCACTACCCACCTCCCTTCCACCAACCCTTTTTTCTTTACTTTGTGTCTTAGTTAGCAGTAGCTGTGAACAGACACCATGATCATGGCAACTCTTACAAAGGACAACATTTAACTGGGGCTGGCTTACAGGTTCAGTCCGTTATTATCAAGGTGGGAGCATGGCAGCATCCAGGCAGGCATGGTGTAGAAGGAGCTGAGAGTTCTACATCTTCATCTGAAGGCCTCTAGGAGAAGACTGACTTCTAGGCAGCTAGGATGAGGGTTTTTAAGCCCACATCTACTCCAACAAGGTCACACTTCCAAATAGTGGCACTCCCTGAGCCAAGCATATACAAACCATCACAATTTGGCTTTAGTGTCTTTGTGTGTGTGTTAATGTAAATGGGTCTGAATGTGTATGTGTGTGTGTGTGTGTGTGTGTGTGTGTGTCTGTGTGTGATATGTGTGTGTGTTTTGTGTCTGTGAGTTATGTCTGTTTGAGCTCAGAGCCCAAAGGAGGACGCTGATATCCTGGTCTATTAGTCTCCCCCTTGCAGCCTTTGTGTGCTAGTTTGCTTTTTATTGCTGTGATAAAGGCCATGACTGAAGGCAACTTGAAGAGGGAAGCTTATAGTCTGTCATGAATGAAAGTCAGGGCAGGGGGAAGGAGATGCACGGAACAGTGCTGCTTACTTACTAGCTTGCTCTCCCTGGCTAACTTAGCTTGCTTTCTTATACCATGTAGGACAACATGCACAGGGATGGCAGCCCCCATAGAAATCATTAATCAAGAAAATGCCCATGGACTGGTGAGATGGCTCAGCGATCAAGAACACTGGCTGCTCTTCCAAAGGTCCTGAGGTCCTGAGTTCAATTCCCAGCAACCACATCTTGGCTCGTGACCATCTATCTATAAAGAAATCTGATACCCTTTTCTGACAGGTAGATGTACATGCAGACAGAACATTCCTACATTAAAAAAAATAGATAAGTAAATAAAATGTTAAAAAAGAAAAATGCCTACATCTCAATCTGATGAGGACACCGTCTCAATTGAGGCCCTCTTTCTCAGATGACTCAAGCTTGTTTCAAGTTAAAAAAAAAAAAAAAGAAAGAAAAGAAAAATCTAGCCAGGACACGTTGAGACAAGGCCTCACTGAACTTTGAGCTGGGATGGAAGCCAGCAAGCCCCAGTTATAACCCCAGCTGCTGCTCTCCACAGCGTGGAGATACTTCATATATGGCCTTGGGTTTTTGGTTTTTGGTTTCTGGGTGTTTGTTTGTTGGCTTTTCAAGGGCTATTCTAACACTCACCCTGTAGACCAGGCTGGCCTCAAACTCAGAGATCCACCTGTCTCTACCTCCCAAGTGCTGGAATGTCTGGACTTAAAACATTTTTTTTTTTAATGTGTATGATAGGATTGAACTCAAGTCCTGATGCTTGCACAGTAAGCCATCTTACAGGTGGACTCATCTCCTCATCTTGTACTTTTCATTACTTTTCTAGACAGTCTCTTGTATCCCTGGGTGGCCTCAAACTAGCTGGGCAGCATAGGTGGCCCTTAAACTCCTAATTATCCTGCTATTTTCTTGTAGTGCTTTGTCTGCTTGTAAGTATACGCATCGTGCGGGTGTGTGCCTGGTGTTGCAGGCATCAGAAGATAAGGTAGGTCAGATTCCTGGAACTGTAGTTATGGATGGTTCTGAGCTACCCCACGTGTGCTAGGAACTGAACTCTGGTCCTCTCGGTGCTCTGCAAGAGCACCAAGTGCTATTCCTCAGAGTCCTTGACTTTTAACCCATAGTTCATCGAGCATGCATTGCTTTTATTTAATAACGAACAATTAAAAGTAAAATTATATTCCTTGAAATGATTTTGATTACATTTATTTATTTATTTATGGGCGGATGGGTGCTCATGGGCTGAGTCCTGCATGGAGAAGTCAGAGGATAGCTTGTGAGAGTTGGTCTCCCCTTTCACCTTGTGGCTTCTGGGGGTGAAACTCAGGTCTACAGGCTTGGTGGCAAATGCCTTCCTTTACCCGCTGAGCCATCCTGCGGGCTCCCTAGAGTTATACTTTTAATGGTTAGATATAGATGGGAAACTAAAGTAGGCACCAGGAAAGAAAGTACTGTTAGTTGACACACACACACCACTAACAAGTTTTCCCCGCCAGCCTCAATCACCTACACTCAGCTTCGCTTCGCCTCTATTCTGTTCTTCTGAGCTTAGCCCCGCCCCTCCAAGTCCCGCCCTCCACACCTAAGACTCCACCCTTCACCACTTCCTTTTTCTCGGATTTCCGGGTTCACCCTCTGCCTCTAGCCTTAGTCTGCCTCAGCCCCGCCCTCAGTTACCCGCCCACTCTCCCCAGACACGCCCTCTAACGTCATGTCCGGCCTCCATATTTCCCTCCCTCTACTACCCCTTGCTCCCGCCTTCGCCCGCTTCCGGTAGTCATCGTTGCCGCTGCTGCCGCTGCTCCTGCTGCTGCTGAGGCTGCAGGCGGAGGCCGGAGGACCGGGCGGCGGCAGCGGCGGCGGCGGCGGCGGGAGCAGGAGGGCAGCGGGACGACCGAGCGAGAGCGGGCGAGCTGAGAGTCGAGCGCGAGGAGCCAGAGCCGCCCGGGCCCCGCCGCTGCCGCCGCTGCACAAAGCCGCGAGCCCGCGCCGGAGCCATGTCTGCGTCTGCCGGCGGTGGCCACCAGCCTAGCCAGAGCCGCGCCATCCCCACACGCACCGTGGCTATCAGCGACGCAGCGCAGCTACCTCAGGACTACTGCACCACGCCCGGGGGGACGCTGTTCTCCACCACACCGGGAGGTGAGCCGCGCCCGGCCTGCCCGCCATCGCGCCTGGCGCGTGGCACTGCATGCTCGACCAACAGCTTCCTCTCCGCCGGGGACTGTGTGCTGCAGACCGTGCACTCTGCACGGCGGGGCTAGCCTATGGAGCTGTCCTACGGGCTTGGGGGAGGGAAGTCGGGGAAACGGATCTGGCGCGGAAGCGTAAGATGATTTGTCTGGCCGCGCTTAGAGTCCCGAGTCGAGGTTGGCATGCACTCCGCATGCCTCGCCCAGTGTTAACCTCCTTTGACAGCATTGTTTACTTTGTTGGAGGAGTCATCACAGGTTGGGGGGAGCCCCAGCTCCCACAAGTGGGGCGTGTAAGATAGCTCCTTTGGTATCCAAGAAGTTGATGGCTTTAGTAGAGGCGCTGTCAGATTTCAGACCAGGACTTTCGAGGAGCGGCTTTGAAGGTGCTTTGTCAACCAGCACACACTGGTCGGGTTAGGTTGTTTGATCCTAAGGAAAGGACTTGTAGAGAGAGAGGCGGTGCAAAGGGGGGTTCCTGAAGTTGCTTTTTAAAAGATGGCCAGGAATTGTTTACTATGTTGAATTGGTCACGAGAGGAGGAAGCGCAAAGGTTGTTTGTCTCCTTTCTGGGCTGTTCTCTTAAGAGGGAGGAGCCTGGAAAGGGTTCTTTAATGCCCTAATGAAGGGAGCTGGCTTTCCATCTCTAATCTCAGAATTTTGCTTTCTTTTGGTGACCCCGGGGGCTAACCTTTGGCTAGAGGGTGAAGATTTGGTTTAGCAGCCCCTGCAGTCTATAGATTGCATATCGACCATGAAGCAGGACTCCTAACATTGGTTGGGCCTGGCCATCCTGGAATCTTGTGCAATTGGAAGGCACCGAGTGAGGGGACCTTGCCAACATTAAGAGACAGCAATCCAGAAGACTGTTTGTGGTAGTTAGGGCTGTGAGCCTACTACTCCAGAAAGAAGGGCCAGGAGAATGGTAGTTTAAGGCCAACCCTGGCTACCTAATGAGTTCCAGGACAGCCTGTGCTACATACAGTGTCACACCCTGTTTCACAAAACAAACAAAAAACCAACCAAACAAGGAAGGGGGCAAAAAAATCAAAGCAAACATCTAGGAGAAAAGTTGGCAGAGGATCCAGCCAGGCCGGTCTAGAGAAAGGATGGCAGAAAAGCATAAATGCCCTTAAAGACCTTCCAAATGACCCGGCAAGAGGAAGCTGCACTCCTTAGGGCGAGCCGTGTTTAAGAATGGGAAAGACAGCAGAGATCGGCTGAGGGGGCAGTGGTTTTAAGTTGCTGAAGACAGCTTTCTTATCTGGTCTTTTCCAGCAGGTTTTAATCTTTCTTTCCTCTTCCCTTTTTTGAAACCGTGTTTCTCCATCTGGTCTACACTACCTTGCACCTCTTTATGGGATCCCCAAACCCACGATCTTGCATTATTAGCTCTCTAAGTGCTGGGATTTATTGGTGTGTGTTATCTGGTGTAACAAAAATCAGGAAAGATCTTGGTCAGCCCCGGATGGAATTGTCTTCACTTGAACAGATAAAGATACAGAGATTAGTGGCCAGCACTGGCTAGGCAGAGACAGGTTACCTCTGGGAGTTCTAGGCTAGCCCATTGTACACAATGAGTTCCAGGACAGCCAAGGCTACATAGTAAGAGCATATCTCAAAAAAAAAAAAGTTATTTCTAAGGTGTCAGAGAAAGGTCTGTAATTTACTTCAGAGTTTGTGGTATTGGTCAGTAAAAAGCCTGTGCTTTTAGCAGCTCAAAGCACACATGACAGTAACAGGTGCGTTTAGCTCTGATTTACTCGGGGAGGAACTGAACTTTTTAACTGTACATTAATCTTGTTCTCCTGAGAGAAGCTCTAGAGAGGGAAAACTCTGTGGTCGTATTTCAAACACCAAGCTGCTATGCTTTCACAAGTAGGAAAGGCACGTAGTCTGTAAGCCTTGCTTTAAAGATAGAAGCAGTCTTACCACTTGAATTAGTTCTGAGGTGCTTGGGAAGGTCTGCTGGAAATAGACATTGATCTCCCCTTCTGCTGCAGGGTCACTGCATGCCTGAGCATTGCTCAGCCTGCCTCTCCAGAGCTTCTACACATGGTTGTTTGTTTTGTAGGTCGGGTCTCCCTGTCCCTGGAACTCACTGAGATGCCTCTGCCTCCTGAGCGGTGGCATTAAAGACTACCATACCCCATAGTAGTCTTTGCATTTTGATGGAGTAGAGCTTGTTTCCTGGTTGTGAGGAGATAACACTGTAGGGGTTGGAGCTGAGCAGTGGTGGGTTTTTTTGTTTTTTGAGACAGGGTCTTATTGTGTAGCCCTGACCAGCCTCAAACTTAGCCATCCACCTGCCTCTGCCTCTCTAGTGTTGGGTTTAAAAATATGCGCCACCAATGGCACGCTGAGCAGTCTTTAGTTCGGTGGTGTTTAGAGATGTACAGTGCTTACTGACTTTTTCCCCCTTTGGAATGATTTTAAGGTGACCTTTACTGGGGCCAGAGAGAGGGCTCAGCAGTTAAGAGCATGCCTTCTAATATTGTGGAAGACCTAAGTTCAGTTCCCAGCATCCACACTGGGCAGCCTCTAACTCCAGCTCCAGGAGATCTGAACTTCTCATCTCAATTTCACCAGCATCTGCACACATGGCATATGCCACACAGATTTAAAAAAAACAAAACAAAACAAAACAAAACAAAACAAAACTGGGGCTGGAGAGATGGCTCAGTGGTTAAGAGCACTGACTGCTCTCCCAGAGGTCCTGAGTTCAATTCCCAGCAACCACATGGTGGCTTACAACCATCTATAATGGGATCTGATTCCCTCTTCTGGTGTGTCTGAAGACAGCTACAGTGTACTCATATAAATAAAAATTAAAATTAAAAAAAAAAACCCTACTGGTTTTGAGGTATGTGTGTGAGCATACAAGCATGCACTTGTGTGCTGGCTTGCCAGTGGAGGTCAGAGGGCAACCTTTGATTTCCTTCCACTGGGGTTTCTGGGATCAAACTCAGGTCATCAGACTTGTGTGGTGAGCACTTTTTACCTCTGAGCTATCCTGATGCTTCCTGCTTGGGAAACTTTCTGCCCTCTGCTGCTTTATCTCCCTTCCTCTCATCGCATCATTTTATCTCCGTGGTTGATAAGGTCTTGAGTGAGTTTTGTGGTCAGCACGTCACCGGAAACAAGACAGCACACCTAGGCAGGTGGCACAGGCCTGTAGACGAAGAGAAAGGATCAAGAATGGAGAGCTAACTTGTACTAGATAGTTAGGTTACCTGGGCTTCGTGGCATTCTGTCTTAAGACAGTAAGGTAGTAAGTGTAGTCTTTGCTCTGCATGGGCCCCATCTTGACTTGGAAGGGATGGAGGCTGCGGGTAGGATGGAATTGGAACAGCATAGCCAAGTGACTGGCTTGAATTTCAGACCTGAAAACATCAGGCTTGGATCGGGAGTCTCTCTAATGAGAAGGGAAAGGAGTGCATTTCCTGCTTAAGTGTCTGAAATCTCAAGTGCCACACCCTCAGGGACCATTCCTGGATTGCATTTGATTTGCTGAATGCCTTGTAAGATTGGCCTTGGTGGGGCAAGACCCCTTCATTCGGTGGAGATCCATAGTAACCAAGCCCACTTGGAGCGTTTCTTAAAATTCCCCTCTGTGGTCTGAAAAGGAGAGCTGAGCTAAAAGCACCTTTGCTGTGGTGTTTTGAGCTGCTTGTGCTGGTGTGAGGGGATTCTGCTCGTTACTGAGGGACAGGGAAGCTTGCTTCATTTTCTCCTGTCTACCCGTGGAGCAATGGGTGGTGGTTGGTTCATCCAGCAGAAGCTGCTGCTGCTGCCGCCTTCTCGGAAGGTGAGTTTGTTCCAGTAGTCGAGTTTTCCTATATACCAGTCAGGGTAGCTGGAGAGCCCTGATGAGTTCACTCTGTAATTAAACAACCCTGAGACCAAAGAAACTAACCTGTTAATAATATAAGTGGGTAGCCTCAGGCTCAGTAGTCATGGAGGAAGACTGCCTAGTGTCTTCCTCTGAGGAGTAGGCAGAGCTATAGTGACCCATTTTAGCCTTCCTCTTTGCTCCGCTCCCTAATCACATTCCAGCTGTGGAAAGAACACTGCATGTAGGAGCAGAGAGCCACCAATCACTGTGGCCTGAAGTCCGTGGCTCCTGCCTCTCTGCTGCTATTGGTGTCCTAGGGTAGAGTTACCAGAGGACCATTGGAAGACTCTGGAAATAAATGGGGCCTGAAGAAGGGAAGACATCCCCCCTTAGACTCAGTGAGCTGCATCAGAAGCATATTGGGGCCCTGCTTTTTCTGCTGATCCTATGTTGGGGGAAGGGGATAAGCAGTGCTCTTAGCTTCATTTCTCAGTCAGTTTGGCCTGTTTATTCTGAGCCAACAAAATGTCTTTAACTTCAGTTTTCTTCTGTTTCTTGTGTGTGCCCATGCAGAGGCCAGAGAAAAAACATTGCTTCCTCTCTACCTATCCCCATTAGATGTGGTCTGTCACTGAACCTTGAACTTTGGTGGCTTTCTTGGCTAACTAGGCAGCACCTTGTAGCAACTGACACCCCCCCAACCCAGAAAACAAACAAACAATCAAGCTCTGGGATACAGGCTACCCAGAGCCACACCCAGCTTTTACACGAGTGCTGGGGATCTGAACTCAGAACCTCATACTTAGCTTTTATCCCCGAGATATTTCAGTTCTTTAACTTGGGTCTTTAGCTACAGCCCTCCATTATTATAAGTGGGAGATGCACATCGCATTGCTTTGCCTTCTTATCTGGGGTAAGTGGCAGCTGCTTGCTTCAGTAAGCTAGACTGCCATGGAATGGCATGCCACAGCCTCAGCTGTGTGCTCACCTGCCAGGGTGTCTGTCCTTCAGCTCTCCTGATGCATGTGCAAGCCTGGGGAAGGCCCAGGTCATATCAAGGCAGCACTAGGAGAGAGGCGAGCGGTCACAGGGAAGGTAGCCCCTCCTCTGCCAGCCCATCTTCAGAGAACAGAGAAACTGACATTGGCCAGTCAGCCAAGCCTTTTCCAGAATTGGAGTCTTAAAGGCAGTTTCACAGAGGGGTTTTGTGTAGTTGTGAACTCTGTAGCTTAGTAGTTTGTATGTGTAAAGCCTTGCAGCTTACAGGAAAGTTACTGTAGAGAGCTGCTCCACCTGCTGAGCGGGAGGGGAAGGGGCCTGGGTTTTTTTTTTGTTTTGTTTTGTTTTGTTTTTTTTGTTTTTGGAGACAGGGTTTCTCTGTGTAGTCCTGGCTGTCCTGGAATTCACTCTGTAGACCAGGCTGGCCTCGAACTCAGAAATCCGCCTGCCTCTGCCTCCCAAGTGCTGGGATTAAAGGCGTGCGCCACCACTGCCCGACAGGGCCTGGGTTCTTGATGAGTTTGCTGGTGAGTGGCAGAGCATCCTAGCTACAAGTCTATAGAGTGAGCAAATGCTTGTGGAGAGTTTTGCCTCTCTGTTTATAGGACCTAGGCTCTGTTGAGACTTGTAGGTAAGACCATCGCTTTTTTTTAAATTATAATATATATATATATATATATATATATATATATACACACACACACACACACACACACACACACACACACACACACACATATATATAGTCACTGTCTTCAGACACACCAGAAAAGGGTATCAGATCCCATTACAGATGGTTGTGAGCCACCATGTGGGTGCTGGGAATTGAACTCTGGACCTCTGGAAGTGCAGTCAGTGCTCTTAACCTCTGAGTCATCTCTCCACTTTGCTTTGTGCTTGTTTTTTGTTTGCTTTTGTTTGGGGGACAATCTCAATATGTGTGTGTATGCTTGGTTGGCCTCAAATTCAGATCAGCCTGCCCCTGCCTCCTGAGTGTTGGAGTGAAAGGCATCAACTGCCATACCCAACCTTACTTTGGTTTTTGATGCACCCTAAAAACTCTGTGTAGTCTTTACCTGCATCCAGTGGCACTTTCTTGTAATTCCAGAACTTGGGGTCTGAGGTCAGTAGATCACAGTGAAGCAAAGGCCTGGTTTGTTCCTTATCAGCTGTCAAATCAACAGATGTCCACCCTGAGTGTTTGGGTGTGTGTGTGTGTGTGTGTGTGTGTGTGTGTGTGTGTGTGTGTGTGAGAGAGAGAGAGAGAGAGAGAGAGAGAGAGAGAGAGAGAGAGAGAGAAAGCGAGCACGGGAGCATGCAGACATGAATGACTGAGTGTGTTCCTTTACTGTGCTTAGCTTAGGGTTTAAAGCCTGGATCTCTCTGACTGATTGACTCACTGATTGGTTGATTCACATTTTTGTGACAGGATTTTTGCTAAGTTGCATAGGTCAGGCTTGCAACACACTCTCTAGCCCAGACTGACTTTGAACTTTCTCCTTTGACTCAGTCACCAAAGTAGCCACCAGCTCTGGGCAAGAACCTTCCCTCCAACCCTCAAGCAGGGTTTCTGTGTGTAACCCTGGCTGTCCTGGGACTCCCTGTAGAACAGGCTGGCCCTAAACTTACAGAGATCCTCCTGCCCCTCCCTAGTGCCACAGCCACACTAGGAGAGCCTAGGTTTTACAGACCACCTCGCCTGGTTCTTAGGCCATAGCTTGAAACTAGAAGTTCAGAAATGTTTGCATGTTTCCATCTTAATATTGACTATAGATTTCTGTGGCAGATGTACTGACAAATGGAATTCTGTTCATTTCGGTGAGTAATTTTAGAAAGCAAAAACTTCAACAAGCAAAAATAAACTGGGAAATACAATTCTGGTCCTGTGGCTTCCTGTTATCTGCACTTGAAGGTCTCCATCCTTGTATAGATGTGTATTTGCTTTGCTTTTCTTGCCCAGTTCTCCTGGGTAGGCCCTTCAGTGTGCTGGCGTGTGGCACATTGATCTTAGAGAGAAAGCAGTTTCCAGTCTCCTAAGTATCTCAACTGTGGTTCCTCTAGGTGCCTTTTCTACTAGGAGTTGAGGAAATTGACTTCCGTTCCTGGTTTGTTGGATGTAATCATCTTTGAGGAGGGTGGCTTTGAGGATCACAGGTCAAGGCCTCTTGAATACTAAGCACTCTGGCCTTTTAGTGACCCTCTTGGCCCCAGATCTTTTATTGAGGTTATCATGTGACTTGTTTTTTATTCTTTAAGGTATATTCCAGCAATTGACTTGCCAATGTCAGGTCAGCCAGGTGCTCTGGCTAAATCACCCTGGGCTCTGGGTGATTTTAGGTTTTGGTGGTAATCCTCTTTAGATCTTGGGTTGGATTTGTGTTTTCTCCTCATGGCTTGCAGTGATAGGGAGTTAGTTAACTATTAGCATTGCCAAGGCTTCAGCCTGGGAGACTCACTTGCACTTTGTCCCAGGTACTTTAGTGGAGAACATTTGTTTCCGTGAGTGTTCATGTCTAACCAGTAGTAGGTGCTTTAGCAGAAGTACTGCTGGACAGTAGAAACGAGTGCTGGCTTATTTCCAGAGATGCCCTAGGCTGGTTCCATTTACAGGTCAAGAACCATTTTGGACTTAGTATGAGCTGGGTTTTGTTTTTCCTTTTTGATTTGAGACTAGGTCTCTTGTAGCCTAGTTGCACCAGAAGTACGTAGCCTTTGGTGACCTTGAATTTAATATCTTGCCTCTGCTTCCTGAGTGCTGGGATTACAGGCATGTGTTACCATGCCTGTTCACGTTTATGCCAAGATTGCACCAGGCTTTTTGTGCATGCTAGGCAAGTGAATACTGGCTGAGCGCTATCCCAGGCCCCTGCTATTAGCATTAAAAAACACCTGATTCAACTTATTTTGCAACCCAGACTGGAGGAAACCAGATTTGCCTGAATGCCTCTGTTAGTTTTGCTGTCCTGTGTCTTGTGTGTCACTATGACTTCGGTCTGTAAAGAGGACTGCTCTCCAGTGTCTCCCCAACAATACACCTTCCTACTAAGTAGGACCCAGCCAATCCTACCTTGCTACACAATGATCAGATGGGGACCATCCTTGAGTACTTACTTGTGTTTGGAGGCCTTGCTCCCTGTTACTGGGACATGGGCTTAAAGGATTTGGTAGACCATCCACAGAACATTGGAGGTCCCCATTAGCCACAGCGCTTAGTCACATTATGGCAAAAGGCTTCAAGCTCCACTGTGCCTTTAGTTATAAAAACAGTTATATAAACTGGGTTTTATTAGTACTTAAGGGATTTGGTGGCTATGCAAAGTAAAATGTTTGGCCACCACTAGTCTCCCGGGAACTTCTGGCTTAGCAGCTGTTAGTTTTCTTTGGTTTGTCAACCACAGAACTTTTTATCAGTCTATTCATTGAGGGCCTCTATGAACAACAAATGTTTGTTAAAACTTTTTCCTCTGGGCTCTCTGGTGCAGGCAGACAAAGCTTCCCAAGCTGGGGGATAAGCTCCACGTAGTCCCTCACACGGTTCTGCATCTTCTGTTATAAAGGGGTGGGGAGGCCCAGCCTTCTGGGTGCATTAAAGTCACTGGCTGCTGGTTGTCTGTTTCTGGTTTCTTGACCAGCCTTATAGCTAAAGATACCTCAGGGCTAGCGGGAGGGCCCAGTGGTTGAGAGCCTGTATTGCTCCTGCAGAGACCTGGAGTTTGAGTCCCAGTATCCACATCAGGTCCCTAACAGCGGCTGTAACTCCAGCTCCCAGAGACAGCACCTCTGCCTTCCTTGGACACCTGCACTCTTGTGGACATACCTTTACACATAAAGATGCATAATTAAAGATGAAAAATTCATCTTAAAAAAGGATCCCCATAGACTACCAAGGCTGCTAGCCAAGTTCTGGGTTGTTGTTAATTTGTTTTGTTTTGTTTTGTTTCATACAGTCTGACTGTAGCCCTGGCTGGCCTGAACTTCACTATGGAAATCAGGTGCTGGGATTAAAGGAATGTGTCACACTCAGCCTGTTTCCTTCCTTGTTTTTAATTGTTTCTCTTTCTTCTGTTTTTGAATTACACACATTATTGGTGTGTGTGCTGAGGTGCTCGTGTGGAAGTCAGAGGGTGACCTTTGGAAGTCATTCTGTCCTACTGTGGGGGCCGGGGATTGAACTCCACACTTAAGGCTTGTAAGCCAAGTGCTTTTACCCACTGAGCCACCTTGTTGGCTCTTGTTCCTTTTAAATGCCTTTGCCTGCCTGCTTCCCCATGCTGGAGTTGGGGTGGAGAGCATGGCATGCCCAACAGGGGCTGTGCTCACTGCGTCCAACATACCCATCATTCAGTTGAGCTTGAAGGACCCTTCTCGTGGTCTCTGCTGCCCTGGCAGTGTTGGTCCTGTTCTGTCAGGAACACGAGCACAGTTTCTCTGTTGTGTGAGCCTTGCTCGTGCTGTGCCAGGCTCTCCACCCAGTTAGTTAGTCTGCAGTCCACACACTGCACCCCTACAACTCCCAGGTGTGCTAGACAGAGTTCTCTGAGTTCAAGGCCAGCCCAAGTGACAGGGTGAGACCCTGTTTTCACACACACAAAAAGTACGTCTTCAAGTTGGTGTGTGTCCCGGACGTGGACTATTTCAATTTTTAATAGGTTGTCTTTGATTCTTTACAGTAAGCACAGATATATCTATTAAGAACTAAAAGAATTTTCTTCCTGGTAATTAACATTTTTCTTAGAGTAGTTGGTTCTTTGCGGTCACATGCTTGTTAATCACTAACATGCTGCTTGCTTGTGTGTGTGTGTGTGTGTGTGTGTTTCATGGGGAAGGTAACTACCAAATAAGTACATTTTTTCACCTTAAAATTCAGTAGTTTGGTCTGGCAAGGTACTTTGCAAGGAAGCAGGCAGACAAAGGCATTTAAAAGAAACAAGAGCCAACAAGGTGGCTCAGTGGGTAAAAGCACTTGGCTTACAAGCCTTAAGTGTGGAGTTTAAGTTTGGCTCAGCGGGTACAACTAAATAAAATTGGTCCAGACTAGTGCTACGGGGTGTTGAATGGCTCCAGGCTGTTGGGTGGCTGTTGAGGTGGCACAGAGGGGAAGGGGCTTGCTGGCAGACTTGAGCTTCATCCCCAGGATGCACGAGCTAGGAGGAGAGAGCAGATGACCTCTCCAAGTTGTCCTCTGCACGTGTCCCTATACACTGCATAGCTTGTGTCCTCAGACACACATATGTGTATGTACATGCACGCATGCTGGATAAATAAAGGGCAGCTTAAAAATTAATGTTAGGCCGGGCGGTGGTGGCGCACGCCTTTAATCCCAGCACTTGGGAGGCAGAGGCAGGTGGATTTCTGAGTTCGAGGCCAGCCTGGTCTACAGAGTGAGTTCCAGGACAGCCAGGACTACACAGAGAAACCCTGTCTCGAACCCTCCCCCCCAAAAAAATTAATGTTAGAAGAAATTCATTTACCCTAAGTAAATGGAGAGGCACTGTGTATGGCTGAGGCGATGGTGCATACAGTGGGGGTCAGTCCAGGCTTGCATCCTCGGGAGCAATCTTGAAATTCATATGGAACTCTAAGGGACCTGAAATAGCCACATGATGGTAGAAAATAGTAACGCAGACTTGGAGGACTCTCGGCTCCTGATTTCAGAGCTTGTGTTTTGCATTTGTCTGTGTATCAGTGGGAAAGAATTGAGAGGCCGGAACTTGCATGCTCTCTCCACCTCCCCCCCTTCCCCCCTCTCTTCTCCCCCTCTCCCCAGTAAAGCTGCCACAGCAGTTCAACTGGGACCTCTTAAGCAGTGGGTGCCTACAGTACAGTGTGGGTGTGGACCCACAGTTCACAGGTAGAGTTCCTAGATCAGGCAGCAGAGCTCATCATCTTGGATTAAGTCATTTCTTAGACTTGATATCAAAAGCACAAGCAGAACAACAAATATAAATTGGATCTCATACGAATGCCAGGGCCTGAGCCCAGCATTTAGGACTCAAGTGTGTGTGTGTGTGGGGGGGGGGGGGGCAATGGCGGTTACTATAAGTTCTGGGGCAACCAGGAATTTAGAAACATTTTTTTAAGTTCTCTTTATGAGGTTGGAGAGATGGCTTAGTGGTTAAAACCTCTGCTCTTCCAGAGGTCCTGGGTTCAATCCCCAACAACCACATGGTGGCTCACAACCATCTGTAATGAGATCTGATGCCCTCTTCTGGTGTGTCTGAAGACAACTACAGTGTATTCATACATAAAATAAATAAATCTTAAAAATAAAAAATTCTCTTGGTGCCTCAAAGAATGACATCATATAACACATGCGCCTGGGTTTAATCCTCAGGACATGGGGAGGGAGAGAGGTGGGAGAGAATAGAGAACCATCAAGGGGATGGATATATATAAGTGTATACATATATATGGAAAAAATTACAGATTTGTATGTATGTGTTTATACTCAGACTATAAAGAATAAACTGGAGATCTAGTTAGTGGTAGAACGCTTGTCTAACATAAGCAAGACCGTGGGTTCAGTCCTCAGCTGTGTGTGTGTGTGTGTGTGTGTGTGTGTGTGTGTGTGTGTGTGTAAAGGACTGTTACAATACAGTAAAAAGTCAAATCTGGAACCTCTTTCCGAAGCTTCGTGTATTAGAAAAACCAGTAAGCACATGAGGAACAGGGCTGGCATAGCCATCAGGAGGCAGAGTAAGTCAGGACAGGGGACAGGGCTTCATGTCAGCTAGGGTGGCCTGCAAGGAGGAGACTTAACAGTGTCAGCTGCACTGTGTGAAATTGGAACCTTCCCACTGCCGACGGGAGTGTGGAGTGGAGTCTGAGGTCATTTGGAAAACAGCAGTTCTGCAACCAGTTAGCATGTGACTGGGCCATTCTGTGTTGGCGTATTCCAGGAGAATGGCTGTAACACCATAGCCTGAACATGGATATCTAGATCTTAAGTCACTCATTCCTAATGGCTAAGGTGTTGTTGCTGCCGTCTGTCAGTCAGCTGCTGAGATTAACAGACTGAGTACACATCACTGACAGCTCCCCAGCCCACCCAGGGGTGGGTTGCAGAAGGTGCTCCGGGTGCTGGAGATAGACCCTGCTGCTGCTTTCCTCCATCCCTCCCTGTGGTGAGCTTCATTTGTAAGTTGGGACAGCAAGAGCTCAACCATAACTGATGGTCAATGAAAACCATGCTGTCCTAAGCAAGTTATTTGGAACTCAGGGAATCTTTGAAATTGTCACTTAGCACTTTGAAAACACAGCAAGACCTCAGAAAAGGAAGGACCTCTATCCTGTCATTTATATGATTATAATTATAACAGCACATTAGATTATTATGTAGCCACAGTTAGAAGACAGGATTTGAATGTACTATCAAGAAATTTTGTTGCTCTCCAACAAACCTGATGATCTGAGTTCAATCCCCAGGTCCCACATGGTAGGAGAGAACAGAAAAGACCCCTGTCAGGGCTGGAAAGGTGGCTCAGCAGTTAAGAGCACTGGCTGCTCTTCCAGAGGTCCTGAGTTCAATTGCCAGCAACCACATGGTGGCTCACAACCATCTATAATGAGATCTGGTGCCCTCTTCTGGCACACAGGTGTATATGTAAGCAGACCGCTGCATACATAATAAATAAATGAATAAATGAATAAATAAATCTTTTTTAAAAGGAAGAAAGAAATAAGAAAGAACCCCTGATACATACATGCCTTTTCATGTATATACATACATACTATCTTTTTTTTTTTAAAGACAATTGGGTTGGGTGTTGAGTGCTTACCTATAATCTCAGCACTTAGAAGGCCGAAGCAGGAGGACACGAGTTCAAGGCCAACAGGGCTGTATAGGGAGGTTGTGTCTCACAGAGTAAAACGATGTGGGGGCTGGGTAGATGGCTCACCAGTTAAGAGCACTTGCTGTCCTTGGAGAGGATCCGGAGTCCGTGCCCATCACCCATGTGACAACTCACAACAATCCATAGCACACACATTGTGTACATACATACTTACATACAGGCAAAACATAGACATAAAATTTTTGTTAAAAAAAAAAAAAAGCATCAGATCCCATTAGAGATAGTGGTTTCTGGGAATTGAACTCAGGACCTCTGGGGGAAGAGTCAGTGCTCTTAACCACTGAGCTATCTCTCCAGCCCTTAGATTTCATTTTTAAAGACAGGGTTTCTCTGTGTAGCCCTGGCTATCCTAGAACTCACTCTGTAGACCAGGCTAGCCTTGAACTCATAGATGCACCTGCCTCCCAAGTCCCTCCGAAGGGATTAAAGGCATGTGCTACTGCACCTGGCTTGCTTTATTGGTTTTTGAGACAAGGCTCATTCTTATATTTTCCTATAGAAGGTTTGTCTGAAACTTATGTGTAGCCCAGGTTGACTCCTACTGGTAGCAGCTCTCCTGTGTTCCAGCCCCACCCCCAGCAATTCTGACAGACCATGAATTAGGAGTAACTCTGCAACTCTCTCTGTCTGATCTACCAATTTCGTTTCCTTGGAGCTATGCCCCAGGTAGGATGGGCAGACTATAGAAATGCTGCTTTTAAATCCCATTTTCCATCTTGCCTTTACCCTGTGAGCTGCACCAGCAAATACATCGCTCTCCCTACCCTGGCCAGCACTCATCTCTTGTGATACTGATTTGTGTTTCTCAGAAGATCTGGTGATGCGTGCTGTGCATACTCTCTTACTGTGCCTGGTGCAACTTGAGTTGGGAACTTCCCGGTGTGTATTACTTTATTTTTTAGCAAGAGACATTGAGATGGGTCTCGTGCCATAGTCCAGGCTGGCCTTGAACTCTTGGCAGTTCCTGCCTCAGTCTCAAGTTCAGAGATTATCAGGCCTTCCTGTTTCTGTCAGGTAACATGGACCCTGTGTAATATATAGTTGACAAAGCCTCAGGCGACTGACTGGAAGTGGGGTGTTTGGTTTACCATGTTTTGTTTGTTTGTTTTTGGGGTTTTTGTTTGTTTGGTTGGTTTTTGGTTTTTTTTTGTTTTGTTTTGTTTTTTTGTTTTTTGTTTTTCAAGACAGGGTTTCTCTGTGTAGCCCTGGCTGTCCTGGAACTCACTCTGTAGACCAGGCTGGCCTCGAACTCAGAAATCCGCCTGCCTCTGCCTCCCAAAACTGGGATTAAAGACGTGCACCACCACTGCCCAGTGCCACGTTATTTTTTTATGTGTGTGTCATGGGCTCATATTTGCTGTAGTGTGTACAGAGATCAAAGGACAACTTTTGGGGCTGGAGAGATGGCTCAGTGCTTTGAGAGCACTGGAAGCTCTTCAAGAGGACCTGGGTTCTGTTTCCAGATGGTTCATAACATCAGTAACTACAGCGCCAGGACATCCAGTGCTTCTTGACCTCTTGGTACATTCAGCATATGCACACATACATGCAGGTAAAACACTCATATGTAAATTAACAATAAATTTTGTTATAAATAAAACGACAGAGTGTGGGACTCACCAGACTCTTTCCAGCATATGAGACCTGATATTGAACTCAGATGACCAGGCTTGGCAGCAAGTGCCTCCACCTGCTAAGCCAACTTTCAGGTCCATATTAAAGGAGGATGGTGTTCTGTCTCCCTAGGGAGGAGGTCAGCCCCCAGGCTTCTCTGGGTAGTTTTCAACAGAAGGCGATCACATACTTGTTTATTCTTGCTTATCCCTTCAAGTTTGCCTTGATGGGGGCTGGGGAGACGGCTCAGCAGTTAAGAGCCTGCTCTTCCAGAGGACCCGGGTTCAATTCCCAGCATCTACATGGCATATCACAACTGTCCGTAACTCCAGTTCCAGGGGCTCCAACACCCTCATACAGATAATACATTTAGGCAAAACACCAATGTACATAAAGTAAAAAATAAGTGAATTTTTTTTTAAACAAAACCAAAACTCTTTGAGGGTTAAGTTATTGGTGTGGTAGGTCGGTAGCTGAAACAAGATTTAGATCCAAAACCCCAACCCAGGTTAAAATTCTTTAAAAGAAGGAGGAGTAGGAAGAGAAAAAGAAAGAAGCAAGTTTGTCTGGAAGATTGAAATGCTAGGATATTGGTGGTAAATACAAGAGGGCTGACTTATGGAGTTTGAAGTCTGTAGACAGGCTGGCGCACAGCAGGAGTCCTGTGGGAGCTGAGTGAACAGAAAGAGGGTGGGGGGCGTGGCTTCCTGAGGAAGTGGTGCTGAAGAGCCAGTAGGCCTGCTTCCCAGGGGCAGAGCTCCCAACCCTGCTCATGGGGAAGAGGGTAGACTCTCCTCTTGGCAGAGTTGACGCCTTTTAAGAATTAAGTGGCATTTAAAGGAATTTCTTGGTGGCCAGTTGGTCTTTGCCTGTCTGCCATTTCTCTTCCTGCATCGTGCTGGCAGAGTCCTCTTCACTCTGGGACATCCCTTTACTTCTGTCTGCTCCCAGAGCAGAAGTGCCAACACTGGCCTGCACTTGGTGTGTATAACCTAATTGCATCGGTCCGCCTGAGAATATATTAGGGGCCTCTGAAGAGGACTGAGCCACAGCGCAGCCAGCCTCGGTGGTCCCTGTGTTGGTGCCTTCGTTTATGTGAAATTCTCTGTTTTTCAGGAACACGAATCATTTATGACCGAAAGTTTCTGTTGGACCGTCGCAATTCTCCCATGGCACAGACCCCGCCTTGCCATCTGCCTAATATCCCTGGAGTCACCAGTCCTGGCGCCTTAATCGAAGACTCCAAAGTAGACGTGAACAACTTGAACAACCTGAACAGTCATGACAGGAAGCACGCAGTTGGTGAGGGGCCAGGCTGGGAGGGAGGACACTGGGGTGGACTGTCAGTATTCTGTAGAGTGGATATGTTGTTTCATCAGAGCACAGCTGGCGCTCAGTCGGAGGGCTGATGTTCTCCTGTAAACATGTGCTAAAATGTTTTCAGTGTCCACCTAGTTGCTTGGGGAAATACAATCAAGTCAGGGGATGGAAGCCAGATCTATGCTCAGTGCAAGCATGCAGGAAGCAGAGACAAGCAGATCTTTGTGAGGCAGCCAGGGCTACATAGATGCACCGTGTCTTTTAGAAAGCAAATCAGGGTGGTACCCCAGAAGTGCATTAGAACCATGCCTGCAGGCAGCTTTATTTTCTAGGGGTCGCTCTTATGTAGACATGACTATACACATGCCGCCCACGGGGGCCCCCCACCCCATCTCCTTGAATGAGCCAGTATGTACATGCACACATACACCCCACCAGCCTTAGAAAATAAACACGACCAGGTGCTGGTGGCTCACACCTTTAATCCCAGAGGGATCTCTGAGTTTGAGGCCAGCCTCAAATTTAAATACTGAATTGAAGTATCGTTAATTAAGTATTGCACTCAGAAGTAGGTGTCTGAGGCCAGGAAGCATGGGACAGCTTGTATTAGTTTGGCCCTTTGCAGGTTGAGAAAGACATGGTTTGCTTTGCTGTTTTGTTTTGTACCAAACATGCGTTTCTTTCCTTCTAACCAGGGGATGAGGCTCAGTTTGAAATGGATATCTGACTGCTGCAGTGTCGAAGGAGGCTGTGTGCACCTGACTGGGCCAGTAGGAACACAGTGTACAGAGAAGCTCCAGCCCCCTGCCCCCTCTGGGTGCCAAATACCGGGAGATGTGCTCCGTCCGACCACATCTTCCGTCTCCTGCCCTCTGCCCAGTTAAGGTTAGCTTGATGAATAAGCCCATGGATTAACTATTCTGTGGAGCTGACCGGACCGCAGAGGAAAGCAGTCTCTGGAGCTTCTGGTCATTTCCCAAGAATCTTCCTGCCCTATTGAGACTTGCTCCAAGTCTAGGACGGTCTCCAAGCAGCACCTCTGCTTTCGGGGTTGGGGGGAAGGATCTTTAGAGCCCATTGCTGTTCCTGGGCTCTCTCTGTCCTTCCCTGCAGCCTACTGCTGATGCAGTGCTGCCTGTCGGGGGATGTTTGTCCTCAGCACTGGAGCACAGCTCCTGTACCACCTGCACCTCCGGCTGCATACCTGGGACATGTGACACCAGCCTCCCTTTTCTCTGGGAGGAAGGCTTCTGTCTTGTCTTGGCTGTAATAGCTTACCCTCCGCCCCCATTTCTTTACCTAATTCATTGGCACGGGTATTCTTTTAAGCCCTCCTGAAGGGATCCCTTGGTGACCAGCTGGTCTTTGCCTGTCTGACATTCTTTCTTACATGCATCCTGTAGGCAGAGTCCTCTCCGCCCTGACACACCCCATGACTTTTGTCTGCTCCCAAAGCAGAAGTGCCAATGCTTTGGCCTCTACTGGTGGCTACAGCCTGGTCGCAGTGGTCCGACTGAGAATCTATCAGTGGCCTCTGAAGAGAACTGAGCCATGGTGCAGCCAGCCTCAGTGGTCATGGTTTTAAAACCTGACCATAGTAGGTTTGGTGTCCTGCAGGTTACCATACCTTGAGTTTAGAGTTGACTTCCCCCTACATCTCTTTCCTACTGTGGGTCTGCTTTGTGCTTGGCTGCTGAGAGAGAAACACAGGCTGAGACAGTGCATTCCTCCTGAGTCATGCCCTTCCCATAGTCCGTCTGTCCTTCTCTCCCCTCGCTCTCTTTCCTTCTGGTTCTTCCACCGGGCCATTTTCCAAATCTACATCAGAGATGCCTCCCATGTTGGTATCTGATATCTGTCTCTCCTTATCAGAAGAGAGACCTTTTATTTTTAAGATGACTACAGACCTATTTTTAGATAAGTTTTCAGTACAATTTTGAACTGCGACTTTTTTAACAAAACATCTTCCAGTATTGGGAAGGTTATTTAAAAAAAACAAAAAAACAAAACAAAAAAATGTTTGCAGGCAAGTCTGCTACTGTTGCTGTCCTTTGTCTCCCATAGCTCCTTCTGAGCGCCTTCCTGTGCCCTCCAGTTTTGGGGGCTATCTGGAGTATAGAATGGGTGTTTTGTGAAACTGGACCAGTCTGCCTTGCCATGAGCTGTTGAAGAAAACTCCTCTCCCCTCCCCTCCCTTCCTTCTCTCTGGATCCTCTCCCCTGAACCCCCCACTCCCAATCCCACTCTCCTGGTACTGTGTGTCCTTGTGGAGACCCAGGAGAGAGGCTTCCAACAGACAGGCTCACCCATTCATTCTCCTCCTAAAGGAAGACAGTACAGCAACCAGGGGCGCCCTGGGAGTTTCTGGTTGTATTGGATACCTATACTAAGCCCTCTGAGTAAGATTTCAGGTCCCCATTGGCTGGGAAAAAAAGCTGGTTTTGTTTTTGAACCATGGAAAGACCCTCTTTTGTGAAGACTTTAGGACAAAGAAAGAAAGGACATCTTCAGACCTTGGTTCTGGTTTCTGCTACACAATGTGAATAGCTCGGAGTGCAACCCTCTGTGACGGTCGCTGTCTCAGGAATAAGCTGGGGTCTCCAATGCTTGGGGATTCTTGGAGTCTCTAAGGTGATAATCACAAGAGTTTTATTTCTCTGTTAAATGTATCTGTTGTGTTTTTAATTAAACTCCAAATTTCATTTCCTATGGAGTCTTGGAGAAACTTAAGCTGTGCTATCATTGGGCTAAGAAGCTTGTTCAGGACCTCACTCGTACCTGGGAGCTTGATTCTTCGGGAGCGAGGCTCATGAGTCTTCACACACTGGCGGTGTCTCCTGTGGACTCTGAATCCTGCTGATGTGAGGAGCTTGTGGGAGAAGAGTGTCTGCTTCTCACTGAACGGCTGTCTGCAGCAGAGCGGCCTCCGCCTGGACCACAGCTGGGAATGGATCTGAGATGTGGGCGCTGAGCAAGGAACTGTTTCCCTTTTCTTGCCATCTTGAGGAGTCTGCATGTGCACCTCCTCTTCCCTCAGTCAGTGGACGTGTTCGTTGGAGTGTCACTGCATGATGCAGGCGCCTTCCAGCCTTGGGTCTCTGCCAGGACCCTCACTTCCAGGTCCGAGCCTTGTCTGAAGGCCGCCACTACCCGTTCTTTGATCTTCATAAGTCAGTAGTGTGAGATAATTGCACAAGACAAGAACTAAGCTTCCAATGATGGTGTCTTTATACACTAGCCATTCTGTAGTAAGCAGAGTCCATTAGGAGTTCACCTCTGGGTGTGTACAGAGCCTCACAGCTGGAGCCTTAAGCCTCCCACCCCCCACCTCCTGTGAATGAGACTGGTATTGACATCTTAGTGACCGTCTGTGCCCTTTCTCTGTTGTGGGAACAACAGTTTTCATGAGGAAGAGCCTCCCTCCAGGGTCCAGCAGTGCTCTCCCTTTCGAGCTCCTGGCTCTCCTGTCCTGCTGAAGTAGGTACTGCCTTCTCTGGGGCAAAGGAGTAGAAAAGCTGGCAAGAGTTCTGTCCTGCTTGTATGGCTTATCTGTTGCTGTGTAGAAAGTTACCTGCAATGGTAAGGGCTTTTCTCAGGTGGGGTCAGGAGCTGCTGAGCATGGAGACTTTAGCATAGGCTCTAGGGAAGACACAGGTAGGGTGTGAGCAGGGGCTGCTCTTGTCTGGAGCTGGAGAATTCCACTTTTTTTGTGGCCATCAGAATCCCTTTCTTGGTCACCCCCTCACCCCCTTGGATCTCTGGGGTAGATGCTGTGTGGGAACACCCTGCTTCTTCCTGAATGGCTGATCCCAGAGAAGGAGGTGGAAGAGGAAAGTTGCAGTGCCTTTAATCGCCACGCCCTAAAAGGAGGAAAACAGGAGATGAGGGAGGTGGAGGCAGTCACAGCCAGAAGCTAGTGCACATTGCTATCAGAGCAGCCCTCTAGCTGGGACCAAACCACGATAGAAGACAGACTTCTACCTGCTTGTCTTAGGGAGAGGTGGCAGGAAGTGAAGATTCCCAGATCTGCATCCTCAACTGCCATCTTCTCAAGAATGCTTGCTTTGCAAGTCTCTGAGGCATTCTCTTTAAGCATTGCTTACCACTTCTGTTTCCCTTTAGCAGAGAATTGACTAAAAGGAGTTGTGGGCATTTCTGTGGCGCTACACAAGCCTTCTTACCGGAGCAGCCTTGTCAGGCAGGTGACAAGATGTTAGACATTAGGTTCCTGAGCTGCAGAACAAACAGCAGTTCCCGTTCCCTTCTGGTGACGGTATCAAAGCCAGGTGCCACGTGAGTCGGTGCATTGGCCAAGGTCTTCCGCCCAGAAGCAGCTTCTCTCTCTCTCTCTCTCCATAAGCCAGGAACATCCGAGAGTGCGCAAGACTGGCCTGGTCAGTGCAGCATGCAGAGTAGTGTATCGCCTCCTGGGTGCCTTGTTGGAAGTGTGCTCTTAAGAGAACCTGTGAGAGAAGCTTGAGGTAGCTCACCAGTGCCTACGATCTCCCAGGACATCTGCTGCACCCTAGCGGGTCTCGCCATCCTTAGGTGAAGGTTCTTGTTGGGATTAGTGTGCTGTCCTTCCTTCACTAGCGGTTTCTTTCCTGTAGCCATACTTGCTTTAGCATGTGTTTGGGGTATTAGGGGATCGTGGGTTTCTTTCTGATCTGAGCAGGGGCAGGGGATGGTTTGGGTACTGTCTCCTTGGGCTTCTCAGACCTTTACCGTTCAGTTGGGTTCCACTGAAAGGCCAACCAGCCAGCCAGCCAGCTCGTGTACAAGGCTCCGGTGTTGGCAGCCATGTATCAGGGAAAGAACCTTCCCATCTCCATCTTGAGCGCTGGCTGCTTGAGGGAGTTGGGCCACAACCCTTCCCCTCCCCCTAGAAGGAAGGCACCGCTGTCTTCATGTAGTTCAAGTTCTTTGGTGTGTTTTCTGGACTCCGTGCCCACGGCAGCTATTTATTAATCTGCGAAACTCAATCACTGATCCATCCTTGTCACAGGAAGGGGGGACCTTTCCTGTAGTGGGGGAACACCATCTCTTGGGGAAGAAGGTTCTGTCTGAACTTGGAGTAGGGCATGGTTTCCCCCAGCCCCTAGCCTCTCAGCTTTTAGTAATGGGAATTGGGGTTCCTGCGCTTGACTCAGGCCTTCAGTGCTTAGCAGTGTTTCCTGCTCTGGTAATGGGTTTCAGCGTGTGGCTTTTTGAGGCTAGCTCACAGAAACGAGACTGAAGACTATAAGGGTGACAATGACAGGTCCTCATTTTTCAGTTGACAAATCAAGATACCTTCCCCATCCTCTGAAACTGTAGCTTTCCTTTAGGCGGGTTCAGGAACTTGGTACCTGTTGGCAGTCTTCAGGCGGTCCGCAGTTTCCCCCTGCTTGCTCAGCTCTTGTAGCCCTGGTGGCTATGCTGCATGCCCAGTAGAAAAAGTCTACTGCACTGAGATATTTCCCAGCGGATGCAGACTTCTGTTCACGTTTGTGAGGTGGGAGGGTAGCAGCGAGAGACTGGACGCCTAGTAGACACATGGCTGTGCTGGTGTTTCCGCAGGGAGCCCCTGCCAGGGCTTCAGACCCAGACTCCATGAATCCAGCACAGAATGCCCACTGTTGCTTGTATGTCCCACCCTTCCTCTCCATTTCAGTCTTTTGAAAACTGCCCAGCCCTGACCTTGGGGTTATGAGAGCAGCGGGACAGTGGGGACACCAGCATGAGGCATGGGGACCACACAGGCTCACGCCAATGCCTTTGCCCCACTTAATGGCTGCGGGCCATCTCCAGTAATCCTTAAGATGACTTGAAGGGCCTCCCAGGACACCGATTCCTGGTTGTCCATCTTAAGCATCTTTGTGTTTGCTGATTACCCTTCCCCCGCTCACTGCTGCAGCCCCAGCCATGTAAGATGGGGTTTCAGAGGCTGCCAGCACTTTCCTTGGCCTCCCCTTTGTTCCTCTGATGCTGTCCCCCCACCTCCTCTCAGTCACTGTCAGCAATGCCATCCTGAGACCGTGTGTGATCCCATGACCAGTTTGTTTTCACTGTCCTGCCAAACAAGCGGCCGTTTGGAAAAAATCCTCACCAACGGTTGCTGTTACGGTTTAATAAAGACCTTGAATACTGACTCTGTGGTGGTTTGTGGTGCTGGCCATTGAAGCCTGAATTTCTCATATGCTAAGGGCAAACTACCATGGAGACAGCCTGAGGTTGGTGTATTAATGTTTTTGTTTTTGAGACAGGGCCTCACTATAGCTCTTGGCTGGCCTAGAACTTAGGGAAACCAGCCTGGTCTTGATCGCAAAGAGATGCAACTGCCACTGCCTCCCAAGTGCTAAGATTAAAGGGGCGTGCCACCACGCCTAGCCTCTTGGTATATTGATTTTCTTTTTTTTTTAAATTCAGACACCATGTGTGTAATTCTAGTTGGCTGGAGACCAAGGCAGAAAACTGCTGGGAGTTAAGCCATCCTGCATCAGACACACAAACAAAACCACAGAAGTGTGCAGCGCACCATGGCGGGTTATTCACATTTGGCGAGTCCTGCCCTGGAGTGGCCAGGCAGAATAGGTGTGTGCCTTATGTGTCTACCCCAATGGAGCACTGACCTGGTCCTATGAGTCTGGGTGCAAGAGCTTGGTGGTATCCGAGGAAACTCTTCAGTCAGTGCCAGTCCTGAAGCCCATGTGGCCTCTCCCTTGCCTTACTGTAGGGCCTAGAGTCTAAGCTGTTCTGTAGGAGCCTGGCCTCTGGCTTCTCTTTCTGTGGACAGGCCACAGAGAAATAAGGCCTACCTTGTCAAGACAGTGTTGAGGCGCTGGAGAGATGACTCAGCAGTTAAGAGCACTGGCTCCCCTTCCAGAGGTCCTGAGTTCAATTCTCAGCAACCACCATGGTGGCTCACAAACAGCTATAATGATATCTGATTCCCTCTTCTGTTGTGTCTGAAGACAACAACATTGTGCTCATATACATAAAATAAGTAAATCATTAAAAAGAAAAAGTGTAGAGGCTCGGTTGCTAGGTCAGCCTTAGTTCCAGCCCTGCTGCTCAGGAAGGAGCTTCACTGCCCATGGCGTGATTCTTAGATCTCAACCTCTGGTCTCTTATCAGGATGAAGAAGTCATTTTATAGGTTTTCAGATCAGGAGCACCTATGCCTAGTGCCAGCACAACTGGCTCTTGTAAAAGAACTCAAGTGATACACACTCCCTTCCCTTACTTGGCTGAGGCATTATGCAGGACTGTGGGTTCCTGACCAGCACGGGCTACACTGAGAGTCTAAAACAATGCTTTAAGATCAGCTGGGTTTGAGTGAATCACCAGCCTGTGGAGAGCCCCCATGCAGGTATGGGTTCTCAGGGATGGGATCTTCCTACTGTAATAAGGTTTTTTTTTTCCTTATTTATAAATATGAGCACACTGTTGCTGTCTTCAGACACACCAGAAGAGGGCATCAGATCCCATTACAAATGGTTATGAGCCACCATGTATGTGGTTGCTGGGGATTGAACTCGGGACTCCTGGAAGAACAGCCAGTGCTTAACTGCCCAGCCATCTCTCCAGCCCCCTGTACGGGGGGGTTCCTAAGGTAGAGATAAACTCAGGTTATGGTGCGGAAAGTCACGCCATGCTTTACCTCTTCCAGGTACTGTCTTTCTCTAGTACTGCCTGCCAGGAAGGCAAGGCAGCTGCTTCCTCTTGGCCCTGCTTGCAGATGCAGAACACCAGACCTTTGCCTTAATAAGAGCAAATAGCTGCTGGGCGGTGCTGGGCAGTGGTGGCACATGCCTTTAATCCCAGCACTTGGGAGGCAGAGGTAGGCGGATTTCTGAGTTCGAGGCCAGCCTGGTCTACAGAATGAGTTCCAGACAGCCAGGGCTACACAGAGAAACCCTGTCTCGAAAAACCAAAAAAAGAGCAAATAGCTATGGAAGGCTCACATTCAGATAGGACAGTTCTCAGAGCAGCACTCTGGAATGTCCAAGGCCTTCAGCCAGGGATCCAGAACCATTGTTAGGAACTGATAGCCCTGGTCCTGCAGGCAGCATGGTGAACGCACTTTGTGTCCACATCCCCCATTTGACATAGGGGCAGTGCCTTGTCACCGGGGAGCTTTGTCCCAAGTTCACAGAACAGCTAAGTGTAAACACTCCCACAGGCTGAAGCCACAAATAGCCATGGCCTTTGGCCCCGCGTCCGGCTGTGTAGGAACCATTGACACCTGCTTTCCTCCAAAGACCTTAAACTCTCCAGTGGACCTGAGCCCTAGAAGTCAGCGCTTTGGTCTAAGCTAGGTTAGCCTGGTCCTCTGGATGCCATCCAGGTGCCCTGGATCCCCCAGCTCTGCTGTGACATTCACAAGGCCTTCCCAGGGTAGCCACAGACAAGTGGACCTCATAAGACTGTTTTCAAAGTAAAACCATCATTTGGTGGTAGAGGTGAGTAGTCCCAGCGATTGAGTCAAACAAGCGAGGACTGCCTAGAGTTTGAAGCCAGTCTGGGCTAAAGAGGGATCCTGACTCAAAACTCAAGGCAGAACCCTGTGACGACTGAGTCCATTGCTCTGCTCAGTGCTCTTGGGCTTAGCTTTCTCAATCCCAGGCTAGGCTGTAGCCAGCATGGACCAGCTTTACTGCCTTGATTCAGCCAAGGCTGGAGCAGAGATGAGCCTCTTGGAAAAGGGTGGGGATGTCCTACTGACTTGTATTCCCCCACAAAGCAGCCCCCTCACCTTGCCAAAAGAACAGAGAGGTACTCGGATGGCTCAGTGGTAAGACTTTCTAAAGCAAGCTGAGCCTCCTGCTATGATGCCATGCAGAACCTGGGTAGGGCAGAACAGACAAACTTTAAGGCTTGAAAGATTCAGCGATGGGAGAAGGCCTAGAGGGCAATCCAGTTGAAGACTCGTGGCCCTCCTCCCTTTGATCATCCTAGAGCTCAGAGGCCTGCTTGCCTCTTCCTCAACTGCTAGAATTAAAGGTATGGACTGCTATACCTGGCTTTTTCATGCTGGATTTAACTCAGGGCCCTGCATAAGCTAAGCAAGTGTCTGCCACTGAGCCACAGTCATTCTCAAGCTCTTAGAGGTACTTTCCACATATGCCAGGCTCTCCCACTTTTTATTTTTCTAGAGGAGGCCAGGCAGTGAGTTCCCCAAACCTCACACAGCGTCTGCAAAAGCTATAGCCACAACCCCATCTCTTGCTGGATCGGAACCTCAGGACCCCAGAAACACATTGTGAGGCAGAGGTGCATTGTCACTGACTTTTAATAGACTTGGGTTGTGTCTGCCAAGCAGACATCTGAAGGCTCTGGCTTCTAAAGTCCATCATGGCCAGTCCCCTCTTGGACAAGTGCCCACTTCTCTGGTCAAAGGCACCAGTTGGCCCTGGAGAACTGGACAGTGGCTTTATTGTTGAGGCAACTCATTATAGAGATCAGAGAGCTCCTGACCAAGGCCAGTATGTCACCACCAGGCAGCCGGAAAAGTTGTGGGGCTCCCCTAGCCTGGCTTGAGGCAGGGAGAGCCAAATGGCTAGTTTTAATCTAGTAAGATATATACTAATCTTGAGGGACGGACCGCAGGTCACAGACCACTTTTGAGAGTACAGGAAAGCTACAGATGGCCTCAAAAATAAATACATATATATATACCCCAGCCTTTGCACACAATTTCAAACAGCTCATAAACGCTATTTCCAGGGAGCTCAGATAGCCCCTGCAAGGCTTCCCCAGCCTGCCTCCCCATAGTAGCCTCTGGCTTGGCAGGTCTAAGAGCCCTGTATACACGGGGCGGGGCCTTCCTCTTTAGCTCCAGCAGGCAGAGCTCTTCCATTTCTGCTCCTGCTCCTGCTCCCTGGATAGACACAATGGAGTCTCCTTAAAGAGTTCATCAGCGTTGTGGAGTGCAAGCCGATTCAGCACTCCCCCTGGCTCTGTCAGAGGCACCCACACTCCTCCACAATCATGTCCTTGTGGTGTTCCAGGAGGACCCTGCCATTGTCCACATAAAGCATGCTCAGTGGCTTGGTCTTCACGGGGGCACAGCACGTGGAAGGAACCCGGTGGGGCTGGTAGCGTTTGAGCAGGCTCTGAAAGGGACGGAGGAGGAGGGTCAGTTTGCATTGCTGGGGCAAAGGCAGAGTTACTATTTCTGGCTAAAGTAAAGAATTAGCTTCTGGTACAAAAACAGCAAATTATTTTCATAAATAAATAGAATACTGCACATGCAACCAGCTCACGAACCCCCCCCCACCACCACCACCACCACCGCCACCATGCCTGTGAAATATGCTACTGGCCTCAAAAAAAGACAGGTTTTGGTGAATAGCATAATGTCGCACCGTAATGAGCCAGAGTGGGAAGCTTGCATAGTCTGAGTGTCAGAACTATCGCCTAATTATGGGAACAGGGAAAAACTGGGGATGCAGCTCAGTCGTTTGCCTAGCATGCACGAGGTCCTGGATTTGATTCCCAGTGTTGTAACAACGGAGTGTGGTACTGCGTGCCTGTGATCCCAGCACTAGGTGTGTGAAGGGAAGAGCTTCAGGTCATCTAGGTCATCCTGGGCCGTGTAACATGAGAGAGGGCAGGGGGAAGCCGGGCAGGGGAGAGATGGAGAGTGTCCTCTCTCCCAAGGTAACGCCATGAAACAGAACTCCGCACTGTAATAATGCATCACCACATCCTCATAGGAGCTAACACGGAGGTGCTTGAATGACCAGACCCAGTTATCTCACAGCAAACCTTGAGCCCCATCCCCCGTCTAGCAGCCTGGTTTAGGCCAAGCATCATACCTGGATGTAGGCGTGGTTAGTAGGGTGAAACTCCTCCCCCACAGGGTTAGGACACTCGCCCTCACAGCGATAGGCATTGTACTGTTTGGGATAGATGATCCAGGCGCCCCAGCCAATCAGGTTGAAGTCCACCTGGAACTTGACCCTCCTACACAGTTGGCCTCTGTCTGGCAAATGATGTCGGCGTTGTCTTCTGCCCCATCCGCCCCTCTCTACAGACAGCTGTCCCTCCTGGGCCCGCCAGGAGCTTTCAGCTTCCCAGAGCAAAGTGGCGCCCCCCAGCTGCCTCTGTTCCTGTGGCCGGTTGGAGTAGAGCATGAGCACATTGGTGCTGGTGACAGGGACAGGCGGAGTGTGGGGCTGATGCCAACACTTTCCTGCTTGACTAGACACCTGCTTCTCCAGTGCCCTGGGGTCCTTTAGCCACTTGGAGAATGGCTTGGTCACCTCCAGGACTGTGCTGCCTGAGGCAAACGTGACCTGAGAAGGAGTGACGGTGAACGTCTCCATCCAGACTCGCTTCAGGCAGTCAGCTGGGTCCTGCTCTGGATCCAGCTTGCCCTGGTGGAAGATGTCAATGGTGAGTGGGCCCTCAGTGGGGTTGTTCATAAGGCTGGGCAGCTGCAACCGGAGCTCCGCCCACACCAGCTCCTCTTCTTGGCTCAAAAAGGAGAAGTCAAAAGTGAAGGTCCAGTTCTGCCCAGTCATGTCCACATCTGGGGGAAAAGCCAGGGTGGAAATAGTGTGTGAGAGTTCTGTTAACCACAGCTGGGTGAGCTGTCTGCCACCCACCTCTCACCCTCACCACCACCCCCACACCAATGGCTTGTAATATTATTGAGTCCATCGGATTTATTTTGGCTTTTTGAAACGGTTTCATACTAAGGCAGAATTGGAACCTGCTATTATTTATCCTCAACTGGATATTCATCCTGGACCTCATCCTCCTGTCTCAGCCTCTCAAATTCTGGGTTAGATTGTGTGTGTGTGTGTGCACACGCATACATACATACATAGACTATAAACACACACACACACACACACACACACTCAAAAATAGTCCATTTTAGAGATGAAGGAAAATGGAGGTCTTGGAGGTACAAGAGCTTGTATCTTAAGACCCTCTCTTGAGGGGCTGCAGAGATGGCTCAGCAGTTAAGAGCACTGGCTGCTCTTCCAGAGGTCCTGAGTTCAATTCCCAGCAACCACATGGTGGCTCACAACCATCTGTAATGGAATCCAGTGCCCTCTTCTGGCATGTCTGAAGATACCAACAGTGTACTCACATACATAAAATAAATTAATACATTTAAAAAAAAAAAAAAAAAAAAGACTCAGTCTTGAAAAGTAACCAAAGGGATGAGACTGTAGCTCAGTTGGCAGAGAGAGCACTTGCCTAGAAAGCCCGAAGACCTGGGATTTATCCCCAGCACAGCATAAACTATGGGTAGATGTAATGTCACAGATACTCCAGACTTCTCAGGGAAGAAAGAACAGGCTGGCCAACCTCTCCCCGCCTGCTCCTACAGACTCAGAAGCTTGTTTCCACAGCCAGAAGGCACCTCAGATTCCTGTTTTTCCTGTCTACCTGTAGGGTGCTCACCCTGCCCCCAAAGGTGTGAATAGAGCAGCCCTCACTCAGGGAGAAATATTGGGGTAACGCACCCCATTTACTTCAGTCGGAGATGCAGTTTGTCTGATGTCTGGAACTAGTGTGCATTGATGTCAAGTGGGGCTGGAGAGATGTCTCAGTGGTTAAGAGCACTGACAGTTTTTCCAAAGGGCCCAGGTTCAAACCCCAGCACTTACATGGCAGCTCACAACTGTCTGTAACTCCAGAATCTGACATCCTCTCGCAAACACATACATACAGGCAAAATGCCAATTTACATTTAAAAAGAAATTCTAAAGTGAGCCAGGAGTGGTGGCACACTCCTTTAGTCCCAGCATTTGGGAGGCAGAGGCAGGTTGATCTCTGAGTTCAAGGCCAGCCTGGTCTACAGAGTGCATTCCAGAACAGTCAGGGCTATATAGAGAAACCCTGTCTCGAAAAACAAACAAACAAACAAACAAAAGTCATCTTTTACTTTTGGCAAGCCTACTTTCCTCTCCTTTGCTTTATAGCTACGTGTACTGGTGCAGGCCTTTAATCCCAGCCCTTGGGATAAGAAGAAACAGGAGGACCAGGAATTCAAGGTCAGCTTTGGGGATCTAGCAAATGAGAGGCCAGAGAGAGCTGTATGAGCTATTTAGAGATAAATAAATAAATCAGACCAACCAACAACAAGGCAAGAATTCTGATGGGTGTATTGAGTAGTCCTGGAGGTGGCAGGGAGCTAGGATGCTCCAGCATGGCTCCTAGTTTTTAACCATCTGCCAGAGTATCTTTGGACTAACATGAGTTCAGCCTCTGGCAGCTCCCTCCCCCCCCCAACCCTCATTCCTGTCCCTCCACCTGTCTCTAACTGCTTTTTCAATTAATTTCCACTTTCTTCCTCATTAGCAATGAGGGAGACAATAACTAGCCTTTTCTGAGACTCTCCCCAAACACCGCTGACTCTGGGTGCTAAGTGGGATACTTTCTTCTGCCTCCTGTACCAGCAGCCAGTGAGTGATCTGCAAAAGGTCTCTCAGAGGCAGGTGTTCCTGCTTCACAGCTAAAAGCAGGGGTCAGAGTCCCCCATGACCTGAGGAATTCCAGTTTGACATTGGCCTGGTGGTTTTCCTTCTCTGGGCTTCAAATATCCTGTGCTTCCATTTAACTGAGATACTCAAAGAGACGCTTTGCCCAGCACAACCAAAGTATTCAAAGGTTGGCTGTTTCCAGCTTCTCTCCTTGCCTGTGCCCAGAACTAAGAGATGGAACATAGTAGCCAGGTAGGCAGGCACAACAAGACCCTGGGCTGAGAGCAGTGATCCTGGTGAGCACTTTGATAGCCAGTGTGCAGACAGGGTAGGAAGAAACAGGCTACTCCCAGGGCCTCCTGGGATAGAGGGTCCTCCCGATATAGCGATAGCTCATTAAACAACCCATACTATAAATGTGAAGGGGGCATGCGGAAGGGGTTCAGGAACACCCTGAAACCCACTCGTGTACCAAGTGTGCATTTGGGCAAGAATCATTGGCATGTTTAGCCACTTCCAGTTCTAAAGAAAAGAGCTGCAACTCAGGCCATTGGCCTGCCCATCTCCTCAGCCCAGGAGGCAAGGGGGCTACCATACGGTCTTTGCCATTTAATGCTTGCCTGCCGTATGCCAAGGCTTTACATGAACTGTCCCCCCGACACCCTGGTACTGCCATTTGCACAAAAGTAAGCTGCACAAGTGGACACAGACAGCTGACAGACCCCACTTCCGCTATGCTGGAGTAGATGAAGTACTTGAGGGAGTAGCCTGGGATGCTTCTCCTCTAGACTCCCTCCAGGTAGAGCCATTTCGCTGAAATGGAGGCTGTTGACACCATTGGCTAATAGTTAAAACGCTAAAGTTGGTCGGGTGTATTTAAACAAACAAGCCAGGAGACAGCAGTCCCCTGATTTACAAAAGCAAACAAGAATCAAGGTGATGTTGCCGTGGGCTCAGGCGACTGCAAAACAGATTTGATGGACCGCAACAGTTTTTCTGCGTCCCAGATTGTCCCATCACCATACAAACCTTCCAGAACTTTCTAGAAGGGAAGTGAACTGGAAAGGTTTGTTTTTCCAGCTTTGCCTCTGTCCTACCCTGGGCGGAGGGGCCTATCATTTCACTAATTTCCCATTGCTTTGCCCTCCAGGGTGTCCTGTTCAGTGGTCCCCAGATGACCCTTCAGGAGAGGGTCACCGGCAGTCACACCCTAGACGCTGCAGGCAGGGACTAGGGGCTCCGCCTCCAGGTCTCGAGGGCTGGAGGGCGGCGGGTCAGACCGGATTAGAAGATGTGGATTGCGTCCGGGTCCCGCGGAGGGCCGTCTGGCCCCAGAGGACAGAGGAGTGGACTGGCCAAGATGCCCAAGGGGCGGGATGTTGATTGATCCCGGGAAGGGAGTCCCGAGTCCGGACTCCCTCTCTGGGCACCCACCTGTCGGCCTACTCTGGTGAGCATCACGCAGGTTACTGGGCCAACTACACACACGAACACCTCGATCCAAGCAGGTTCCGAGCCTGGGGTCACCCAGGACACCTGACACCGCCCAACCATGAGAGCTGCCTAAGTTCTGGACTTCCGACACCTGATCTCTAATTTCGGATCCTTGAGCCTCAGTTCCTGGTGTCATTTACTGCTGCTGGGATAAAACCCAGTAGCGTCTTGTTTTACTGTACGCCCGGTTCCGTGCAGAGTGTTTCTGGGGGAGATGGGGCGTTGTCACCTTGTCCCCTCCATAAGTCTATCAAGAAGGTCTTACGATGTCTAAACGACAGATAGGCAAACTGAGGTTCACAGGTGCCCAGTGGCGCGATTGGGCCCTCGCCCTACCCTTTTACCCTCTACCATTTGAGGTAGAACCGGCCCAAAAGGCGGTGGCCCCTGGTTCCGTTCCGACCGGGCCACCAACGCTGTGCCCTGAGCCTGCCCACGGGAAAACATAGTTAATCCCAGACTCTTAATGCCCAGTCCCCGCTGCAACCGCCGCGCGCCTCCCGGCCGTGCGCCCTTGGGTGCTGGCGAGGCCAGGCTCACAGCCTACCTTGCGCCTGGAGGCTGCGGATGATGTCCGCCCGAGGCAGCGGGTCTCGGTAGAGGCTCAACATGTACGCCAGAGGGGACGGTGACGAGGGCTGCCCCCGTGTCCACAGAGGCAAAGCGGCAGCGGTCGCGCCGCGCTGGTGGAGTAGGACCCAGCAGGCTTGAAGAAGAAGGATGGGGAGTCTGTGGGCACTCATGGTGGGCAGGTTGAACCTGCAAACAACGCCTGGGTCCCTTATATCTGAGCCGCCGCCGCCCCGCCCCCTCCCTTCC
Organism: Rhabdomys pumilio; assembly: GCA_030674055.1. Classification (NCBI taxonomy): domain Eukaryota; kingdom Metazoa; phylum Chordata; class Mammalia; order Rodentia; family Muridae; genus Rhabdomys; species Rhabdomys pumilio. The sequence continues at coordinate 41,483,003 of JANHMN010000019.1, forward strand.
TCCCTCCCGAGAGGCCTTAAGAACCTATAACCCCCCTGGAGGGGCAGGGCAGTGGAGTCCCTGCTGGGGGGAGGTGTGATGTGCTGAGAAAGACTACAGATAAATTGGGGCGGGGGGCTTGGATACAGAGACTAGTCTAGGCTGCCCCGCACCTTGCCTCTCTACCTCGGAAAGTCTTCCTGCTGAGACAGAGGCGGGCTAGTACTTGGCGGGCTAGTACCTGCTCCGAACTGAGCTCCGCTGAGCTGGAGGTGTGTTGGAGCCTTGGCTGGCTTCAAACCCAGAACCACAATAATGGCTTTCTTATTCTGCCTCTTTTGGACCCCTGGCGGTCCTCTCTTAACAGTTCAGACAAAAGCAGGTAGGGAGTGCTGGGATAGGGGGCAGCCCTTTATTCTGGGTAGCACCGGACCAGCCTGGGCTACAGCCTTCATTGGCAAGGTCCCTAGGTTTTGAGAATTTAGGAGTACAAAGGTAAGTTCTAGGGAAGAGCCCTTGGTGACAAATGTCAGCTTCAAATACCAAGGTGCCCTCCTGGGGAGCAAAGGGAATACTTCCTGGAAGCTGAAGGCCCAGTTATAGGTATTATAGGTGGTTTTGGGGTGACAGGCCCTTACCTGTTTGCTATGGGAGCTTTTGAAGGGGTGGGGGAAAGCTGGACATTTGCTGGCTGCATCTCCTGCCAGTGGGGCAGAGCCCTGGGGGATCTTAGTCAGTCTCCAGGACCACTGCTCTCCCTGAGGCCTGCTGACCTTGTCTGCCCAAAATGGAATTTAATGTCTGTGATTTTTCTCACAGTCACTGTCTTCAGCCATATTTCTTGTTTGTGCGGAAACTCAGCATAACAAACATAAAAGCCATCTGCATAAGGCAGGTAAGGGGTGGACACTCTTTCACACTGTATACATGATTGAGTGCTTAGGAAGGGAGCCATTAAGAAGAGAATTTGCAGAATGGAAAGATCCTAGGCTTTGTGCTTTCAAAAGGAAAGGCGGGATTGGAATTACCTGTAAAGAGATGCTAATTCCTGTCCTGAAGTCCGCCCGTCCCCCATGTTTTCCTCTATTCCTGGCTTTCTCCTTAGCTACTCCCCACCCCCACCCTGTCCTTTTCAAGCCTCCAAGGAGCACATTAGCAGCTGCCTAACGTTTACTGAACACCTACTATGTGCTGGGCACTTTACACACTTGGGCTCTTTCACAGGTTCGGAGATGAGCAGGTGTTAGAATGGAGAGAGACACCCTGGGGCCCGCAGACCTGCGCGACTGGAGCCCGAGGTTGTAGGTCCCCTGCAGATCCTGGTGACCTACCAGTTGGCTTGTCCTGCCCTCCCATCCAATACCATACTCTAGTCCTATCAACACCCCACGTGCACAGGGTCTTGTGTAGCCCAGGCTAGCCTTGAACTCTTGAAACTGAGGACGACCTCAAAATTTGATCGTTCCTCTTGCTGTGTCCCGGTTTATGTGGAGTGGAGGATTGAACCCGTAGTCTCCTGCGGGCTAAGTAAAAACGATAGTAACTGAGCCCCAGTCCCAGCTTCAGGCCCACAGCGCAGAACACTTGTATGGACTTGCCCAAGGATGCCGTCTCCTGAGCGGATTGTTAAACTCCACAGCTCTCTCTAGACTTCAGAAGTGGAATTTGGAGAGAGGGCGTGGTGATCTACATATTCTTCAAGCACCCCAGGGGTTCTTATCTGAAGGCTTTGGAAACCTGGGTGGGCCAGGTTACCGAGTAGGATGTGTATCCCCGGTAAAACAGCTGGTGAGATCGCCTCCTAGGCACTTAGAGCTAAAGTGCTTGGGAGGCTCTGAACGCTGTTGAAGGATTAAACCGACATCTGGATGCTTGCCAGTGTGGGGAAGAAGGAGAGCCTGCCTTCTGCACAGACTTCGCCCCAGAGGCCAATGGCACCTGGTTTCCTATCGTGTATGACAACTTGCTAAACATAGTGGGAAACACTTTTAAACCCAGTACTCTGAGAAACAGGGGCAGAAGGATCTCTGAGGCAGGAGGATCCCTGTGAGTTCAAGGCCAGCCTGATCCCACATAGCAAGTTCCAGGAGTTGCAGGTGGGGTGCCAGGTGTCAGCAGGGCTGCTTGGTGAAAACAGGACAAAAAAAAAAAAAAAAAAAAAAAAAAAAACAGGAACAGCAAGTATGGCCATGCAGAGGGATGCGGAAGAGATGGGAATTCTGAAACTTGGGGTTGCCAGTCTCTGACTCCCTGGAATGTCCAGGTGGCTAAGGGCAGACTTACTCACCAAGATCTGAGAAGGAATGACAAAGTACCTTCAGTACTGGGCCAGAAGCTTCTTGAAATTGATGGCTAAGCTTTCGGCACCCTGTGTCTCTTGCACAGTGTGGCACGTGGAAAAGTGTAAGACCTGAGTTGACGTTAATGGTAATAGCAATGGCTAATGGAGAGACGTGGGGATCCGCCATTCTGCTGGAAGCTTCCATCCACTTCATCACCTACCCCATGTCTAAGACATCTGTAGCAGAGTGAATGCTAAGGAGGAGAAGTGCTGTGCTGGGGGCCCAGGAGACACTAGACACAGCCATCAGGAAGGAGAGGCAGGTCTACCCATCCCTCGGGACCATGTTTCAACTCTTGGTGCTTCCCCACAAAAGAGAGCTGAGAAGAGATGGAGAAGAAAGTGAGACAGCTCAGTGGATAAAAGCACTTGCAGCCAAAGCTGGTGACCTGAGTTCGATCCCTGAGACCCATGTAGTGAAGGGAGATTGATTCCGGCAGGCAGCTTGTCCTCTGCCATGGCACACACATGCAAATATGTAAATACATGTTTTAAAACTTTAATAAATTGGGGCTGGAGAGATGGCTCAGCAGTTTAGAGCACTGATTACTCTTCTAGAGGTCCTGAGTTCAAGTCCCAGCAACCGCATGGTGGCTCACAACCATCTGTAATGGGTTCTCATGCCCTCTTCTGGTGTGTCTGAGAACAGTGACAGTGTACTCACATACATAAAATAAATACATCTTTTTTTTAAAAGTGTTAAATTTTTTAATAAATCAATCTCTGCCTCTTTCTCTGTCTTTCCCTCTCTCTCCGTCTCTGTGTCTCTCTCTGTCTCTGTGTCTCTGCCTCTGTGTCTGTCTCTCTTTCTCTCTCCCCCTTTCTCTCTCTCTCTCTCTCTGGCTTTTTAAGACAGGTTTTCCCTGTGTAGTCATGGCTATTTCAGAATTCACTATGTAGACCAGGCTGGTCTTGAACTCAGAGAGATCCACTTGCCTCTGCCTCTTAAGTGCATATGTCACCATGTACAGCATTTTTGTTGTTTTGTTTTGTTTTGTTTTGTTTTTGTTTTTCGAGACAGGGTTTCTCTGTATAGCCTGGCTGTCCTGGAACTCACTCTGTAGACCAGGCTGGCCTCGAACTCAGAAATCCATCCGCCTGCCTCTGCCTCCCAAGTGCTGGGATTAAAAGCATGCACCACCACTGCCTGGCCAGCATTTTTTTTTTTTTTTTTTT
>JANHMN010000019.1:41486898-41529340 GCA_030674055.1 Rhabdomys pumilio
GTGTGTGTGTGTGTGTGTGTGTGTGTGTGTGTGTGTATTGTGAGCTTACTAGCACTCACCTACAATCCCAGCACTCAGAAAACTGAGGCAGGAGGATTCCAAAGTTCCAGGCTACATACTAAGACTGTCAAAACTTACAGAGCTGAGCCGGGCGGTGGTGGCGCACGCCTTTAATCCCAGCACTTGGGAGGCAGAGGCAGGCGGATTTCTGAGTTCGAGGCCAGCCTGGTCTCAGAGTGAGTTCCAGGTCAGCCAGGGCTACACAGAGAAACCCTGTCTCGAAAAACCAAAAAAAAAAAAAAAAGAAAAAAAAAAGAAATAAAATAAAATAAAACGTAGACAATACTTAGAATCCCAGGAGATGAAGGTAGAAAAATCGGAGGTTCCAGGCTAGCCTCAGCTACATAGTAACCAAACTAAATAAAATATATGAGACTCAAGTCAGAAAAAAAAAATTGTACAAATGTATCTTGTAGGAAGTCTTTCTGGGCTTCTCAAATCTTGCCCTTCTGTGACCTGGGCTGCAGACAGGGCTCACTCCTTGTGTGTATTGGCCTCCAGCTGCATGGGGATCTGGGCTTTCTCCCTGGACTGTCTGACAAAGCTTGTTCCATCTCCTGCATTCTCTTGCTCCTCGGGAAGGGGATCCAAGACTCTGCAGCCTCTTCGGGACACAGGCCTACAATCAGCCTTCTCTGTTAATGAAAGACATTGGCTAGTTAGTCCCAGGGTTGTTTCCTGAAAGGCAAGAAGTGCTTTTTTTCTCAGGCAGAGGGTGACACTTTCTCACTTCTCCAGACGGACTGACCTGAGAGATAACCTCTGAGGCCCCGCACAGCTGTTGGAGGAGTGGGGGCAAAGTCTCTTGAGATCCCAAAGGCTTCCCGCGGGCTGCTCTATCTCTCTCCTAACCTGAGCATTAGTGCGGCTCGGGCTCGGTGCTCTAGGGCCCTGAAGTCAGGCTTTACAAAGCAAATCTGGATGCTTCTCTCAACTGTGTGGAAAACAGCAACCACACTGATTTAGTCATTTGAGTATGCATACAGACCAGACATGCACCATGACTGAAACATGTGTGGTTTAGCAGTGAGTTCCTTTATCTGCCTGATACCTTTCGATGCTGATACTCTAGTGACTATAAATCAAAGATAAATAATAATGTCTCAATAACACAAGTGCCGTAGATAGTACACGCAGGAAAGCATGCCATGTGCAGCACCTGACAGTTCATCGAATAAATCAGGCATCATGCCACAGCCTGATTTATTACCTCAGACATGATTCTTAGGGAATCAGACACATTTATTAAGTATGATAACTTGTTTTTATTTGTTTTTTGTTTTGTTTGTTTGTTTGTTTGTTTTTGTTTTTTTTGTTTTTTTGGTTTTTTTGAGGCAGGGTTTCTCTGTGTGGCCCTAACCATCCTGGAACTTGCTCTGTAGACCAGGCTAACGTTGCACTCACAGAGATCTGTCTGCCTCTGTCTCTCCCGAGTGCTGGGATTGAAGACATGTGTCATCACACTCAGCTTTAGTACCCGGTTTGGTTTGACACTGGCTGCCTTCGTACGCAGTTGACCCTGCCTGCAGGTTTTTAATCCATAGGTTCAGCCATTTTGGTTAGAAAATATTCTAGGAAAATCAACTTATTATATAGAGAGTGTAATAACCATTCGCCCAGTGTTTCCTTTGTATTAGGTTTTATAAATCGCTGGGAGATAATCTAAAGTGCAGGAGAAGGGCTAGGCATGTGACTTAGTTGGTAGAATACTTCCCCAGCATGGGCGAGGCCCTGGATTCAATTCCCCAGCACTTCATAAACTTGGCATGGTGGTGCACACACTTGTAATCCCAGGACTTGGGAGGTAGGAGCAGGAAGATCAGAAGTTCAGGGTCATCCTCAGCTACAGAGTTCTACATAGCCTGGGCTACATGAGACTTTCTAAAGAGTGTCTGGAAAGTTCTATAGTTTATACGTAGGTGTGGAGCTATTTTGTATAAGAGACTTGAGCCTCTGCTGATGTTGGTACCTGGGCAAACTCTCCGTAGCTACACCTAGGTAACTGTATGTTTTAGCTCACAGAAGCCACACACAGAGGAATAACTCAATAACGAGATCTTCATGAAGGTGGAGGGCATCTGCCTTCCTGCATTCATCCCTTCAGTGCCTGGGGCAGCTTCTAGCATCCATTTAGAGCATGTACCAAATGATTCAACAGACTCCGATTTCAAAAGTAAGGCCCAAGACCCGCACCTCTCTGCTGTGTCCACTGCCTCTCAGTAAGTCCCAACTCCTCTAACAACACAGATGAAAAGTTCCCTCCAGGAGCTGTGGCTGAAGGCCTGTATCACCAGTCAGTGACTGAGAAGCTGAGGGTAGAGGATCACTAGTTCAAGGCCTGCCTCGGCAACTTAGTGAGAGAGCCTGTCTCAAAGGATTGGGGGGTGTGAATGTGGAGTAGGGTGCTTGCTTAGTGTGTGCAAGGACCTAGGTTCCCCCTAGTACTGGGGGGCACCCTCTTCTCTGTACAGTCTCCAGTCATCTAGAAAAAGCTTCTAAATAAAACAACTACCAGCCAGCATGGTGGCAAGAGCCTGTAATCCCAGCGATCCGGAAGCTGACGCAGGTGGATCTTTCTGAGTCCCAGGTCTGCCATATCTACCACGTAAGACCCAACCTCAACAATAAATAAATAGGTGAGTGAATAAAGTATCGCTCAGCAGTTATCCTAGTACATCAAAAACGACTTTACCTCAAAAAATGACAGACAGACAGAGCACCCCATCTGTTTCCCATACCACTGCTCTTTGAGATCGACACTCAGAGCTGAGAAGTCCCTGTCCCTGGCTCTCTGTGGTCTTTTTTTTTTTTTTTTTAAAGAAGAATAATTTATTTATTGTATGTATGAGTACACTGTAGCTGTCTTCAGACACACCATCCCCTTACAGATGGTTGTGAGCCACCATGTGGTTGCTGGGGATTGAACTCAGGACCTCTGGAAGAGCAGTCAGTGCTCTTAACCACTGAGCCATCTCACCAGCCACCCTCTCTGTGGTCTTGAGATATTGACAGCTCCTACTCTCCAGCCTGTCGCTCACTGTCCTCCCCTCCAGCCCAAGTGTGCTCCAGCCCCACAGAAATGACTACCCTTTTCTAATGTTCACAGATTGCTTCCTTTCTCCCTCCCTCCCTCCCTTCCTTTGTTTCTTTTTCTTTTGCCAGAAATCTTTTTGTCTCTTTATTACAAAATGTTACTATTATCAGCGTATAGGGATTCCAAACAGTAGTCTTGGCTACTTAGAAGGCTGGCGAAAGGGGAAAGTGGTCTGAGTCTACAAGTTCGAGACAAGCCTGGGTAACCCGGTGATAGCTCATCTCAAAATTAGTAAATAGGACTGAGCATCCAGCTCAACTGGCAGAGAGAGAGCCTGCTTGCCTTGCTTATGTGAAGCCCTGGATTCCTTTCCCAAAGCCGCTTAAACCAGGCTTGGTATAATCCCAGCACTCCAGGGTGGGGTGGGGGAGGGGGTTGAAGATGAGCAGTTCAAAGTCGTCCTCAGTCTACAGAGGGAGTTTGAGACAAGCCTGGGCTATGCACACGGTGCCCTTATTAACTAGTTAGTACAATAAATAGACAGGTGTTCACACTGTTGAGTTCAAGGCTATCCCGAAAGACCTAACAAGATTCTACTTTAAAACAGAACAAGACGAAACAAGAAACCCAAGTGATAAGTAAATGTATAAGTGCATTCTTATTTGTGATAAGTTATTTCTCCGCCGTTGGTGGATAATCGGATTCAAACCAGATTAGATTAAATTAAAGGCAGGTTTATTGGGAAGCTGTTCCTGGGAGAGCAGGTTCACTGGCCCCAAGGACCAAGGCCAGGGAAAGGGACAGGGTAAGTGGGGGAGTGAGAAGGGGGCGAGTTCATGCAGAGAGAGAAAAGAAGAGGAGGATATGCATAGTATGCCAGGTAGGGACTGAGAGATGTTGGGAGAACCTGGAAGCCAGGTCTGTTTTGCTATATAAAGTCCTCAGTCCCTTGTCCCCAGAGTCTGGAGCCAAACAATCCTCAGAATCCAGCTCCAGGGTCACTGTCCCCTGCTCCTCCATAGCACCCTGTCCTTCAGGAACCTGCCTATCTTTTGTTTAGGAGACAAGCCCTTAAAACCAGCCGGAACTTTCTGCCAGCAGGCCGGTTACATGGTTTGAGTGCAGAGCAAAGGGCCTGGCACTTGTGGGTGGAGATGGCAAACTGCCTGAAGCCAGCTGGCCGAGAGCAACATTTTGTCTGCCATTTTTCAAAGTTTTTTTTTTAATTATTATTATTAAATTATTAACAGTAGAAAAACCCATGGGTGATAATAGCACATGCCTTTAATCCCAGCACTTGAGAGGCAGAGGCAGGCAGATTTCTCTGTGAGTTCGAGGCCAGACTGATCTACAGAGTGAGTTCCAGGACAGCCAGGACTTTACAGAGAAACTTTGTCTGGAAAAAAAAAATAATAATAAAGGCAAATGAATTGTAAACTCAGATGAATATTGAATTTGAGAAAGACCCCAGAATCAGGAAGTGGAGTCTCAGGAGGGTTTAGATTGCCCTGGCCACTCTAGACCCCCCTTATTAGTCCTAGGAATTGATAGGATGTTGACTTCCATGAGAGAGAGAGAGAGAGAGAGAGAGAGAGAGAGAGAGAGAGAGATCGCGTACAATGGAGGCTCAGAAGGCTTAGCTGCTCACTAAAGGAAGAGGATCTAATCTAACATGCTGGGATAAGCCCTAAGTCCTCCTGAGTTGAGTTGTAAACACAGGTGGGGGGCTCCTCACACAGCCCTAGGGCGGCCTTCCCTCATTGTAGCTGAGTAGCCTCCTGTGTGGCAGTGCTGTGCTGTGTGGCAGTGTTGTGCTGTGTGGCAGTGCTGTGCTATGTGGCAGTGCTGTGTGGCAGTGCTGTGTGGCAGTGCTGTGTGGCACTGCTGTGTGGCACTGCTGTGTGGCACTGCTGTGTGGCACTGCTGTGTGGCAGTGCTGTGCTATGTGGCAGTGCTGTGTGGCAGTGCTGTGTGGCACTGCTGTGTGACACTGCTGTGTGGCAGTGCTGTGCTGTGTGGCAGTGCTGTGTGGCAGTGCTGTGTGGCAGTGCTGTGTGGCAGTGCTGTGCTGTGTGGCAGTGCTGTGTGGCACTGCTGTGTGGCAGATGCTTGAGCATCTCCAGGACACTTGTTTCTACAGCAGAAATGACCTCATTGTGTTTGTGACCATTTGCTCATTTTTAACTGTCCCCTCCTCAGCCCCCAGCCCCACCCTTGAGCTATAACCCGAATTCATCAGAGAGCCACTGGCCTGTCTCTGACACACAGAAGGACTAAGGACCTGTTTGTTGCATGAGTCTGTATTACTCAGTGCCTGCACTGGGGTGGGGGTGGGAACACAAGGTGGGAAGGAGTCAAGACTGGGCAGATGCTTCTCAGTGTAGTGGTTGCCAAAAGGACATGAGCCCAGGTTACCACTTTCCTCTGGCCTGAGTCTTCTCCCCAACTCTTCTGGGAACATGACAGAGGACCAGAGAATGTCTGTCTCAATGAACCAGTATTTGGACTCATGGCCCATACATGGCCTTCTACGTGAACCTCTCAGGAGCCTGGTGAGAGCTGCATCCTGAGCTAGGCTGGCACCATCTTGGCCTGACAGACTGGATTGAGCTGGTCTAGCACCAGGGGCCAGGCAGATCTGAAATTCCTGTGACTCCTCATCCTGGGACCTGTCCAGCATTAGCACAGCTGGGTGCTTCTCACAGGGTCAGGAGGTAAAAGGTTCCCTTGGTCTGGGAACCCCGGGGAGTGGGAAGGTTTTGTGAAACAAACACAGAGGCCACCAGGAAGATGGTTTCTCCTCCCACTGTGGAGTTTCTGAGATTCCCACAGCCTCTGTCTGCTGCCTCACCCCCCACCCCCGCCACCCCCAGGCTCCCCCTTGTCTTCGGGAGTAAGTCACAGGGCTAAAGGTGAGGTGATGATTCTGCTCTGAGCCCTAGGCTAAAAAGAGTCCCCTCCTCTGATGTCTGTGTGTCTGTGTAGGGGGGGTGTAATGGCACCAGAACTGTTTTCTGGGTGCAAAGGTGTTGACTGTCCCCCAGATTGCTTTATGATAATGACCAGGTCGGCTACCTACTAAGAGCAAAAGCAAGCAAGCATCTAGCTACAGGGCCAGCACTTCAAAGCGGAGGCTGGGGGATCAGGAGTTGAAAAACATCCTTCACTACTTAGTAAGTGCTAGTGAGAGGCTAGTCTGAGCCACACAAGACTGGTCTCAAAATCCAAACCAAAAAACAAACAGAAACAGAAAAGACAGAGCTCTCCGGTGGCTTGAGCCTACAATCTTAGCACCCAGAAGGCTGAGGCAGGAGGACAATCATGAGTTCGAGGCTAGCCTGTAGGGGGTTCAGGCCAGTCAGACTCTGTGAGATTCTGTTTTTGATCGATCGATTGATTGATTGACTGGTTATTGATCAACTGACTGATTGATTGCAACAGAGTCTCATTATGTAGCCTGGCTGTTCTGGAATTTACTATGTAGACCATGCTATCCTCAGAGAGATCTATTCACCTGCTCTGCCTGCCAGACTGCTGGGCTTAAGGACATGTGCCTTCATGCCCAGTTAAAGCTATATACTGAGACCAAAACTAACAAACAAACAACTGTTCGCGCATTCAGAGTTGTAGGATGCTTCTTACTTTTATAAGTGTTCTTTGAATCTTTAATAACTCCAAAAGGATAAACAGCAAAGACTTACAAAGCCATTCTGTAGTGCTTTACTGAAAAAAATTTTTTGAAAGATCTCATTTTGGGGAGCTGGAGAGATGACTCTGTGGTTAAGAGCACGGGCTGCTCTCCTAGAGGACTCAGATTCGCTTCCCAGCAGCCTGTAATTTTAGTGGTTAAGAGAAAGAGGCAGGAATTCACCACAAGTTCAAGGGCAGCCTGGTTTACATAGCGAATTCTAGGACATCTAGAACTCTCAAAAGCAAAACAAAAAACAAACAAAAAACACAACAAACAGATAAGACTGAACAAAACGGATCCCTAAAACCAAGTGCCAAAAACGGAAATATATATAATTATGTTCTTTATATGTTTATTTATAACTCTGAAAGAAAAATATGGTTAAGAGAATATTTTTATAATTCTCTCAGGTCTTTGGAAGGCAGTCTCATTTCATTTCAGGGATGCAGGGAACCCCCGGAAGATTCGTCTTTTCAGAGTCTTGCTCTTGAGCAGGTGAGATGAGAGACTGCCCTGCCCCCACCCCGCAGTAGGTGTTTCTATGCTCCTCCTTCGAAGGGAGGCTAAGAGGGGTGACTGACCGTAGGACACAATGGTTAATGGCAGGATTGGCACTAGCGTTCAGATCTTTGACTCTAAAGCCCACCATCCTGCGTCACCTCAGGCAGGGAGGTGACACCTGCTGCTCAGACTCCCAGCAAGCACCCATGCTCTATGGTCCACTGACCACAGGGGTCTCAGGATCTCCAGGCAAACCGCATTCCCCACTCACATCAAAGGCCCTGGACTTCAAAGGCATCTTGGGAAAGACGCACATACTGAGAATGCTCAGGATGGGCTAATGCGATTAGCCAGAGACTCGACGGGGCAGGAAGTACTTTAGAGAACAGCTAATTCCTTGGAAGTGAAAATCTGTTCTCACCCCAGCCATGCTAGGAGCCCTTTATTCTTATGGCTAGTATCTGCTTCTAGATACCTGGGGATTAAGGTAAAGATGGGGCTGTGCCAAACTTGGGGACTTTCCAAGCAAGACTAAAGATGAGCTTGTAAGAAGCCAGCTGTTGTGACACAGGAGGCAGAGGCAGGAGGATCTCTGTGAGTACAAGGCCAGCCTGGGCTACATCGTGAGCTCCAGGCTAAGTTACTTCAGGTGTATGAGTGAAACTCTCATATAACAACAAAGGCCGCTCGCTGTATGAATTCCATGCCAGATGTGTATGACCCTTGTGTCATAGTGAAATTCTCTCAAGCGACAACACAACAGAGCCAGCTGCATCAGCTCCAGGTCACCCCAGCACTGGGGAAACAAAGCCATGTTTCCTAACCTGCCAAGGGGGTGGCTCTCCAGTTGTTCTCTGGATGTGTACTTATTCCCATTTCACAGGTGAAAACGCTGAGGCTCTGACTCAGTTCATTTCCTGCCCAAGGTCACATTGGTATTAAAAGAAAAACTGGGTGTAGTGGTGGCACTCCTGTGATCCCAGCACTCAGGAGGTAGAGGCAGAAGGATACAAAGTTTAAGGTCACCCCCACCTACACAGTCACTTTGAGCCCCTGAGATACATGGTAGCATGCCATAGTCTCGGGGGAATCTAGTGGCCTCTTCTGGCCTCCAAGGGTACTACATGCAGGAAATGCGTAGACATATGCAGGCAAAATGCTAAAACACACAAAATAACACAACAATAATAATAACAATAAATTTAAAAATTATAAGTTAAGGCAGGTATGACGGTGCCCACCTTTAAACCCAGCGCTCAGGAGGCAGAGCAAGCAGACCTTTGTTCCAGGCTATCCTGGTCTATATAGCTAGTTCCAGGCCAGTGAGACCACTTCTAATAAAACAAAACAAAGCTGTATAAATTAGGCACAGTAAGCGATTAATAAGAATGACGAACGACAAGGGAGAACATCTATTGTATTAAGTAAAATAAAGTTAATTGATTTTTAATTTTGGGGGGAGGAGGTGGATTTTGCTAGGTTTTATGTTTTTGTTTCTGGATGGGTAGTTACTTTACTGTGTAGCCTAGATGGCAATCCTCCTGCTTCAGCATGCCTAGTACTGGGATTATAGATAAGAGGTGACGAATTCTGTTTCATGAGGCTTACTTGAGTAAGCTGTGGTGTACATGCCTATAAGCCTAGCACGCAGGAGCCTGAGACAGGTTGATAATGAGTTTGAAGCTAGCCTGAGCTAGTGAGACTGTCAACACACAAACACATAATCCCTCTTGAACACACACACACACATAAATACACAGTCACACATATACACATATATACACCTGCACACACATACACATACATACAAGGCACACACATACATACACACATACACAGGCACACACATATATACCTGTGCATACATACACACATATACACATGCACACATACACATACTCCCTGAAAACACACACACACATAAATACACAGTCACACACACATACATACATGTATACACATATACACCTGCACACATATACACAGACATACACAGGCACACACATATATACCTGCACATACATACACACACATACACATGTACACATACACATACTCCCCTGAAAACACACTCACAGAGACATCACACACACATATACACATGCACACACATACACAGGCACACACACATACACACACACACACACACACACACACACACACACACACACATTTATACACCCAGAGTTTATTATATGCCTACAATCCCCATCTTGAGAGACAGAAGAACCAAGGATCCCTACAAACTGCAGGCCAGCCAGGGATACATAATGAGACCCTGTCTCAAAAATTAAATAGCTAGACTGGGTATGGCGGCCCACACCTTTAATCCCAGCACTTGGGAGGCAGAGGTGGGCAGATCTCTGTGAGTTGGAGGCTAGCCTGGTCTACAAGTCAGTGCAGGATAGCCAGGGCTTTGTTATACAAAGAAGCCTGTCTCAAAAAGCCAATCCACATGCTCCCCCATCAAAAACTAAAGTTACAGGAACACAGTGGCCAACAGTCACAGTTGACCTGAGATGGCTGCTAGGTGGCTCAAGGGAAGGTTAGCTCTACTGTGTGGATACTGTGGACCAATAGACAGTTCATATTCTGGGCATAGGCTAGCTGGAGATTTCATCACCATACACAGAATGTATGTGATTTAAAACTAACAAGTTGCTTATTGGATACTATGTAATCTTTTTTGACTGATGTTGATGGATTAGAAAGCAAAATGCCACATACCAACTGTTTCCTGGGCTTTACTTTCCTTCCTCCTCTGCTGGGCTGGGTATTGAAGGCCAGGTAGGGGAAGGGACTTTTGACGTCTTGGCATGGTCCGTGGCTTCCAAGCTTTCTAAACAGCCTGCTGGCAGGGAGCAGTGTGCATGTGACCTTGGCAGCACACGTTACAAGGGTGACTACAGAAACTGGAGAGCATGTGGAAGAGACAAAATAAAAGTTCTAGAAAGCTCCACCCAAGTCTTCCACTTCTTCCTCTGACCACACGCCACTGTTGTTGGATATACCACTCTGCCCCGTCCCCACTCCCACTTTATAGCCTGACCCTTGACCCTCTTCTAACAGATACATTTTCCCCTCATTGCCAAGTGGCTGATGGTATTGTCTTGAGTGTCACCCTTCACTCTGCTCTACTCTACTGTCCACAGCCTCCCAAGGCTTCTCTGGCTTGGATGGTGGGAGCTTCTTTCAAAGGCTTCCTTCCCTCTTGGCTTTCTTTCCTTTCTTTCTGTCTTTTTTTCTTCCTGTTTTTCTTTCTTTCTGTCTTTCTTTCTTTATTATATTTATTTGAGTGCTCTGTCTCTAGTACACCCGCATGCCAGAAGAGGGCATCAGATCCCATTACAGATGGTTGTGAGCCACCATGTGGTTGCTGGGAATTGAACTCAGGACCTCTGGAAAGAGCAGTTAGTGCTCTTAACCGCTGAGCCATCTCTCCAGCCCCTTTTAAGCTTCCCTCCATATCTCAGTCCTCTTGTTTTGCCTTGAGCTCCTGGCAGTTCTCCTGCCTCTGCCTTCCCAGTGTTGAACAGCCCTTAAGTATGCCCCTCTTTAGAGGGTTCCCTTTCCTTGTCTAAAGACAGTTGACCCCCGTCCATCCCCCTAAGATTACCCCTGTATTTTACTTGAAAACACACATGCAATGTAGGCACAGTCACATGACTCAAAGGGGCTGCTTGCTTACTTTTCAAGATAAAGTTTCTCTGTGTAGTCCTGGCTGTCCTGGAACTCACTTCCTAGACCAGGCTGGCCTCGAACTCAGAGATTCACCTCCCTCCCCTCCCAAGTGCTGGGATTAAGTGTGTATGCCACCACTGTCCGGCTTCAAAGGGCTATTGATTGCTGTCTGCCTCCCTGCAGAACACAGATCCTGCAGGGGCATTCTGGTTTACTCTTTGGGTAATCAGGAATCCTCTGGTTCTAGCGTGGTGTCAGGCTCATAGTAGGCCTAGGGATATCCATAAGTAAAGGAGAGGAAGCACAGAGCTGGCCACTGAGGTGCTCTCCCCAGTGGCTTCCAGGCCTGATCCTCACTTTAGTCCTTAACTGAGAATCCTCCTTCCCCAGCCCTGGGTTCAGCTGAGAGCCAAATGGTAAGTGTTGAGCCAGGCTGCCCTTTTCTGCCAGGCTGCCCTGCACCTCTCTTGCTTCCTTGGGACTTTCCAGTGGGGTTATTTCTGCATGTGTTTAGCAGAGACCAGGAAACACCATCCCCTGGGACCATCTTTGTGGGCAGTGTACAGAGAGAGGTCTGGGGCACCAGCAACGGAGATGCTGTTCCTGGTTCTGGGCTCAAGGCTTTGGAGTCCCCATTGTCCAGGTTCTAATTTTTGCTTCACTGCTTGTTAGGAGATTTTCGAAAAATTAGTTCACTGGTAGCTTTTATTCTCTTCTTTTCTGAAGGGGAAACAGCATGTGCATCAGAGGGTTCATGAGGTCAGAACGAAGAAATCCACAACAGCCAGGTGTCACCTGTAATTCCAGCAGTAAGGCAAGAGGGATGCCATGAGTTCAGGGCCAGCCTAGGCTACCCAGTGAATTCAAGACCAGCCTGGTCTACATAGGAAGACTCTGTAAATAAAACCAAACAATACAAATTCGGTAAGACAAAAGAAACCCCTAGGAAGAATTGAGAGTGGGCTATGAACATGGTAAATGCTCAGAGACGGAGGGCTCTTATCCTCTATGGTGGTTTGAATATGCTTGGCCTATGGAAAGTGCTACTATTAGGAAGTGTGGCCTTGTTGGAGGAAGTGCGTCACTGTAGGGGTGGGCTTTGAGGTCCTATGCTCAAAACTCCTTCTCCATCTGGCTGCCCTTCGGATCAAAATGTAGACCTCTCCTTCTCCAGCACCATGTCTGCCTGCACGCTGCAATGCTTGCTGCCATGCTTCCCGCCACGATGATAATGGACTGAACCTCTCAAACTGTAAGCCAGCCCCAGTTAAAGGTTGTGCTTTATAAGAGGTGCTATGGTCATGGTGTCTGTTCACAGCAGTAAAACCCTAACTATGACATTGTCCTTCCCCCTACTCGTCCTGCAGCCCATCTGGAGGAGAAGCTGCCCCAAGGACATAGTAGACCTCTTCTTGATTGTCCAGGGACACAGTAGACCTTTTTTTTTTTTTTTTTTTTTTTTTTAAAGGGGGGGGATAGAAAAAAAAAAAACAAATATTGACTCTCCTCCTGTCACCTCAGAGTGCAGTTCTGATGAGCTCTGGTAATGGCTTTCTCAGTCACAAATGTTTAATTGGTAGCTGAGAGGCTCTGTGTGGAAATATGTTAACACCAGGATGGTCAGGGTCTCCTCTCAGGCTCACACCCTCCTAAAGGGAGTCAGAGAACAAGGAAAGCCTGTCACGTGAGGACAATACTGTGTAATAACTCGGGGCCATAGCATGATGCAATAGAGACTGAGGGGGGACTTCTGGGTCAGGGAAGGGAAGGTGTCTTCAAAGCAGTGACGTTGAAGCAAACACCCCACCAGAACGATGAGGCCTGGAGAGGAAGGGCACACTCGGCCGGTTTAAGGAACTAAAAGATAGCACTCTTCTACGTGATGTGGCCAACAAAGCAAACGTGAGCATGGAAGGGGCCGGAAACAGAGCTGGTCCGGCACGAGTGACTGATTGAACCCTGGTCTCGCACATGCTAGGCAAGCCTTGAGCTGTGGGGTTAGCCTTCTTTTTACTGTTTATTTCAAGAGAAACGTCTCACTAAGTTGCCTGGGTTGGGCCTTCAATTCACTCCGTACCCCAGGCTGGCCTTAAACTAACATTCCTTCTGTCTCGGCCTGGGGAGCAGATGGGATGACAGGCTTGTACCACTAGGTGGAGCTGAATGCATGAATGGAAGCTAATAGTTGCAACTCCCTGAGTTTTCAGGCTATAGCCGCAGGCCCGTGTGGCCCCTGCCTAGATCGCTCTGAAGAACATTCCAGTGCCCCAAAAGGGTCCCTGGTGACGTTCTGTGGTGTTACATTTTCACTATGCCTCCGATGCAGCTGATCAGTAACTTTGTTTTAATTTGTTTATTTATTTTTTGTTTTGTTTTTTTGAGACAGAATTTTTTTTTTTTTTTTTTTTTTTGTTTCTCTGTGTAGTCCTGGCTGTCCTGGAACTCACTCTGTAGACCAGGCTGGCCTCGAACTCAGAAATCCACCTGCCTCTGCCTCCCAAGTGCTGGGATTAAAAGCGTGCACCACCACCGCCCGGCCGAGACAGAATTTCTTTATGCAGCCCTGCCTGTAGCCCTGCCTGTCCTGGAACTCACTCTGCAGACCAGGATGGCCCCGAACTCAAGAGATCTGCCTGTCTCTGACTCTGAGTGCTGGGATTAAAGGCGTGCACCTCTATGCCCAGCCTCAGTTTTTGTTTGGGTCAGGGTCTCACACAACCTAGGCTGGCCTTTACTCTAGGTAGTTGAAATCATCTTTTTCTTGCATTTTCCCCCCATTGTTGTTGTTGTTGCTGTTTCTTTTAAGATTCATTTATTTTATGGATATGAGTGTTCTATCTGCACATAAACCTACATGCCAGAAGAGGGTGCAAGATCCCACTATAGATGATACCCAGGACCTCTGGAAGAGTAGTCAGTGCTCTTAACCTCTGAGCCATCTCCCCAGCCTAACATCTGATCCTTGCATGCATTCATTTTACAGTGGGGTAAACTGAGGCACCTGAGAAGGTACTAGGTTCCTCCTAGTTACCTGGGAAGTTAGTGGCTGCTGAGGAGAGGGAACACTGCCAGCTCACTGGGTCCTACAGTAGAGGCAGACCATCGGACAAGTACCCACTCTATGTTGGCCTCTGTCTACTTGACCTATTTGCTGTGGTCCTCAATGTAACTCAAAATGGGCATTATTGTACCCATTTTACAGATGAAGGACTGAATATAAGAAACGGATTCAGCCCTGAATGCTCCTCCAGAGGTCCTGAGTTCAATTCCCAGCATCCACATGGTGGCTCACAATCATCTGTAATGGGATCCAATGCCCTCTTCTGGTGTGTCTGAAGACAACTACAGTGTACTCATACATAAAATAAATCTGAAAGAAAGAAAGAAAGAAAGAAAGAAAGAAAGAAAGAAAGAAGGAAAAGGAACGGATTTACAGCTACTGTTAGACTCCAAAGAGCCCCGTTCTTCATAACATTACCATGTACCTGGCTTCAGAGGTCAGATGAAGAGTTTTGGCCGGGGTGAGAGGGAGTCAGTGGAAGATGGGTCCCCTGTGGGGTTGGGGAGCAGTAGGAGAGAAGGTTTAGGCTACTACGCTGGACCTCTGCTGGGCTCTCACAGGCCTCATTTCCTGGTAAGGGGAGCTCTGGGGCCTGGGTACCAGTTTCCAGGCCACACTGCTCTCTGTAGCATCCTGGTCTGGCCTCCTGAGGTGGTTCTGAGATTAAAGGCTCCTGGCTTTCATGGACCTGCCCCTGGCCCAGGGCTGCTATGGGGGTGGCTTGAAGACCACAGTGGAGGGAGGGAGGGAGGATTTTCAGAATCACTCTGCTTTCCCACGCTGTGTGGGGTCTCCACCTCCTCTGGTTGGCCTGACTCAGAGCCAGCAGTCAGGACCCCTGGGGCTTCTTGGGGAGGCCTACTATTTTTTTTTTTTTTGACAATTATTTTCTCCCACTTTGTGGGTTGTCTTGCTTGTTTGTTTGTTTCCAATTGTGGTAAAAAAATAAAAATAAAAGACATGTATGAAACAGGGCTGTGGTGTAGCTCACTGACAGAATAGAAGGCTTTCGTATTATTCATTGTTAATTGTATTTGTGGGTGTGCTCACGTGCACATGTGGGGATCAGAGGACACTTGGTGGGAATTGGTTTTCTTCCTCTACCGTGGGTTCCAGGGCTGGAACTCAGGTCATCAGGCAGCAAGCACTTTTGCCTTCTGAGTTGGTGGTTCTCAACCTTCTGAAGGCTGTGACCCTTTAATACAGTTCCTCATGTCTTGGTGACCCCCAAGCCATAAAATTATGCTTGTGGCTACTTCATAACTGTAATGTTGCTACTTTTATGAATCATAATGTAGATATTTTTATGTGAGATATCTGATATGCGACCCCTGCGGAAGGGTTGTTAGACTCCCCGCAGTGGGTTGTCACC
Organism: Rhabdomys pumilio; assembly: GCA_030674055.1. Taxonomy (NCBI): domain Eukaryota; kingdom Metazoa; phylum Chordata; class Mammalia; order Rodentia; family Muridae; genus Rhabdomys; species Rhabdomys pumilio. The sequence goes on from JANHMN010000019.1 coordinate 41,502,299, forward strand.
CACAGGAGGAAAGCTGCTGTTTCTGAGCCATCTTGCTGTCCCTAGAGTACATGCTATGTATGGACCAAGTTCTGAGTGCTGTCCTCAGACTGGCCAAATATATGTACACATAAAATATGAAATATACATAACTTGGGGCCGAAGAGATGGCTCAGCAGTTTGTCTGGCTGCTCTTCCAGACGAACTGAAGTTAAATTCTCAGCACTCACTTCGCAGCTCACAACTGTCCGTAATTCCAGTCCCTTCTGGCCTCCGTGGACACCAGGTGCACACACACATGCTATGCAGACATGTATACAGGCAGAATACCCGTAAATATTTTTTAAAAAGAACCTAGAAAACTAGAGAGTCAGAGATCGGGAAGTCTGTCACATGAGGAGAAAAGTATAAGAAAGTACACCACACACACACACACACACACACACACACACACACACACATAGAGGCACTAAAAGGAACAGGATCAGGCCTTTCAGTTGCCTGAGTCCATGGCTGTCTGTGACTTTGAGGCCAGCCTGATCTACACAGAAAGTTTCAGGCTATGTAGTGAGAACCTTGTATGTGGGGTGAGGGTGAGAGAGGGTTGGAAGAAGAATTAAACTAAACTAAAAAAATAAACAAACAAATAAATAAGTGAAAAATTTTAAAGCAATAAAATAAAGTAAAATAAAATAAAATCTTAGATCTGTAAGGTTTTTTTTTTTTCTTTCGAGACAGGGTTTCTCTGTGTAGTCCTGGCTGTCCTGGAACTCACTCTGTAGACCAGGCTGGCCTCGAACTCAGAAATCCGCCTGCCTCTGCCTCCCAAGTGCTGGGATTAAAGGCGTGCGCCACCACCGCCCGGCTCAGCTCTGTAAGTTTTGACTTACATACTAAGGTATGTAGCCTGGAACTTCGGAATCCTCCTGCCTCAGTTTTCTGAGTGCTGGGATTGTAGGTGAGTGCTAGTAAGCTCACAATACACACACACACACACACACACACACACACACACACACACTCACCCCACACACTCAGTTTTAGACAGGACTTACCCTGTAGACTTGGCTGTCCTGTAGATTAGGCTGGCTTCCAACTCACAGAGATCTGCCTGCCTCTGCCTCTCAAGTGTTGGGTTTAAAGGTGTGCAAAACCATGTCCAGATATATATTGAGAGAAGGTTTCACATTAGCCCAGGCTGGCTTCAAACTTCCTATGTAGCTGAGGCTGACCTTGAACTTCTGATCCTCCGACCTTGACCTCCTAAGTGCTAGGATTACAGGTGTCCTCATTATGCTTGTTTTTATTCTATGTGGGGATTGAACACAGGCCATAGGTCATCACTCTACTAACTGAGCTACATTGAGCTTGTTGTTGAGACAAGATCTCGGATAGTTGCTGCTGGAATCCTAGGTGTGCACTTCCACCTCTGACTTCCAGTGGGTCCTTTTTTTAAATTATGATTTTATTTTTTTGTTTTATGTGTATGGGTACTTTACCCGGCAATTCTGTGAGTGCACAGCGTTGTGTGTCTGATCTCCTCAAATGCTACAAGAGGGCACTGAATCCCAAGAGTGAAGTTACAGACATTTGTGAGCTGACATGTTGGGGCTGGAAATCGAACCTGGGTCCTGGGTCCTGGAGTTGGTGATTCTGTTGAATATCTCTTCAGTCCCTACAGTGGTTTGTTTGTTTATTTTATGTATTCACCATTACTCTCTTCAGAGACACCAGAAGAGGGCATCGGATCCCATTACAGATGGTTGTGAGCCACCCTGTGGTTGCTGGGAATTGAACTCAGGACCTCTGGAAGAGCAGTCAGTGCTCTTAACCGCTGAGCCATCTCTCCAGCCCCCTTCCAGTGTTTTAAACTGATTCAGGCAATAGCACTAACTGCATTCCTATGGCTCTTCATTGTTCAGTGTCTGCAGCCAGAAGCCTCCCATCCTCTCAAATGGAAACTTCTTGGGCATTCTGTGATAACACGGGGAGGCTCTGTGGGGGGTGGAGTTCCTGAGAGAACTCGCTTAACACTTGCATGCTTGCAAGGTCCCAGAGCAGGAAGCTCTTCGACCTGCTGAGTTTCCAACTCTCCCTCCCGGCTCTGACTGCCACCCCCCCCCCACTTCTCCCCAGAACCTCAGACAGTAACATCCTAAGCCTCTGCAACAAAGCAGAAGTCAGGCAGTAACAGGTGACAGGCTGGGAAGCAGGTCAGGGGCTTCAGGATCCCCACCACAGTTTCTTAATGTGAAGTACCAGGTACATGCAAAGTTAGAACCGGGGAGTCAGCTTCCCAGTGTGGGAGGTGCTGGAGTCGGAGGGGGAGACAAAGACTCCTTTCTTGACCATCTTGGGAAAAAAATCCCACAGGGGAAGTAGGAAAAGAGCTCAGAACTCTCCTGGTCCCAGGGTTCCCACAAGCTTTGAGAGCTGGAGTGTTTAGCTGAGGAGTCTGGGAGCCGGTTATGGGATGGCATTTCTCAAATATTTGAAAGCTAGGCCACTGACTCACTGGTGGTGGTGGTGGTGGTGGTGGTGGTGGTGTGTGTGTGTGTGTGACAGAGGGGGTGTATGTGTGTTATGGTGTGTGTGTGATATGGTGTATATGTGTGGTGTGTGTGTATGTGTGGTATTGTGTGTGTATGGTGTGGTGTGTGTGTTGTATGTTGTGATGTATGTGGTATGATATAATGTGTGTGTGTGTGTGTTTGGTGTGGTGTGGGATATGTGTGTGGTGTGGTATCTGTATATATGTGTAATATAGTATGTATGTAAGTTTCTGTGTGTGTGTGTGTGTGTGTGTGTGTGTTTTGGTGTATGTGGGTGAGTGGCCTGTGTGTGTGTGATATGGTGTGTGGTGTCTGTTTGTGAAGTGTGTGGGGTGTTTATGGTATGTATGTGTGTTTGTGTGTGGTGTGTGTGTGTGTAGTGTGTATGTGTGTGGTATGGTGTATGTGTGATGTGGTATGTGTGTTATGGGGTATGTGTGATGTGGTGTGTGTGTGGTGTGGTATGTGTGTGTATGTTTCTCTGTGTGTGTTTGAGAGAGAGAGAAAAAGAGAGGGGGGAGAGAGAGGGAGAGGGCAAGAGAGAGAGAGAGAGAGAGAGAGAGAGAGAGAGAACACGAACCAGATGGAGGTGGCTGCCACATTCACTGAGAGGAAGCATGAATGAAGACCAGCCTGGCATCTTCAGTCCTGCAGCAAAAAGGGCTGCTTTCAAGAGTGAGTTCCCTGTTAGTAAGAGAATTAAATCAGGCAGTGTTTGTGGCTGAACATGAGGGAACCAACAGACTGGGGGATGACGGGCAAATTCCTCAACTGCCCGTTACCGAGATTTGTACATTTGTACAATGAAGACAGTAGCAGAGTCAGCCTTAGGATGGAATGGCTACTCTGAAGTCTATCAACCAGGGAAGGAAGGAGAGGCATCTTAAGGAGGAGAGGGGGATTCTGGGGTGAAGTAACATCTCCTGGTCCTAAGTTCTATGGAAGTGGATCCACAGACCCCACCCATTCTGACAGTGCCTCTAAGTCACTTGAAGTTTGTCACCTGCCACCAAGGGAACATCTGCCCCTCCCCCCTTTATAGGTAGAGCTGAGAAGAGCATAAGACAAAGGTGATTGTACCTATTGTACAGACAAGGAGACTGAGGCCAGAAGGTCTCTTGATCTGCCCAACTGTGGCAGTCTGAATGAAAATCGCCTCCATGGAATCAATCATAAGGAATGGCACTGTTGGGTGGCCTTGTTGGAGGAAGTGTGTCACTGGGGGTGGGCTTTGAAATTTCAGTTGCTCAAGCCAGGTCCAGTGTTAGTCTCTTCCTGCTGTCTGCCTATCAGGATGTAGAGCTCACAACTATCTCTCTAGTACCATGTCTGCCTGCATGCCACCATGTGTCCTGCCATGAGGATAATGGACTAAACTTCTGGACTGTAAGCCAGCCCCAATGAAATGTTTTCCTTTGTTAGAGTTGTCATGGTCATGGTGCCTCTTCACAGCTCAGTGGTTAAGAACACTTGACTGCAGCCGGGTGGTGGTGGCGCGTGCCTTTAATCCCAGCACTTGGGAGGCAGAGGCAGGCGGATTTCTGAGTTCGAGGCCAGCCTGGTCTATAGAGTGAGTTTCAGGACAGCCAAGGGCTACACAGAGAAACCCTGACTCGAAAAACCAAAAAAATAAAAAAAATAAAAAAATAAAAAAATAAAAAATAAATAAATAAATAAATCCACTTGACTGCTTTTTTTTTGTTTGTTTTGTTTTGTTTTTGAGGACCTGGGTTCAGTTCCCAGCACCCACACGACAGCTGACAACTGTGTGGCTCCAGTTCTGGAGAATCTTCAAACATACCTGCAGGCAAAACACCAATGCACATAAAATAAAAATAAATAAATCTTTTTTTAAAAAAGAAAGAAAGGCAGGGATGGTCCTCCTTCTGCTAGATCCCAGATAGGGAGCTCCCTCCCCTAACTTTGCCCCTGGAGGGGCCCCTTCACAGGGTTCAGAGGGGCAGTTCTAACAGAGGAGCAGGCAGAAGCTACATTTTCCTCACGTTCCTTCATGGAAGCTACATGAGGCAGGACTTCCACTCTCTTCCCTGGGTAGAGAAGGAGCCTGGGGTTCCAGGAGTTGCACAAGCCTATGACAGGGTATCTGGGCTTATTTCCCAGCTCCTGCTGGAGGTGAGGAGAGGTGTCAGGAGAAGTCGTTGCCTCAGCCCTGGTAGCCCTCTGAGCTAGGCCGAGGCAGCCTTAGGTTTAGAGAAGCTGGCATCACCTCCGTTCCTGCCAGTGATTCAAACTAACACATCAGGAGTGGGGTTTGGGAGCATGGAACTAAGTCACATTAGCTGGCTATAGTCAGGAGAGCGCTCAGGGTTTTTTGGCCCAGTGGTTCTTAGTCAAACCCAACCCCACTCATGCTGGAAAGGTGTCCACAGCTTCTGCTAGTGACTGTGACAGAGGAAGAACATCTGTCGCTGCTCCAGCTTGCTCCTTCCTGCAGGATGGAGAGTGACTGTGGAGGTCTGCTTGAGGAGGGCTCAAGACAGCTCTCTAACAGAGCCCTGATTCCAGCGAATGGGGATGTCAGGGGGCTGCAGTCTAGCTGAGGTTGGTTTGGGGATGAACATGCCTGGAAGTTGTCCCTTACTCTGCTAGGTAAAAGGTGGCAAGGCAGTAGGAAACCTCTGTCTCTTCTAAGGAACATAGATTCCAGCCACTGGACTGAAGACATTGGCTTGGGCAAATCAGGTATTCTGGGGCACGCCTATAATTCCAACATTTGGGAAGTGGGGGCACAGGAGTCAGGGGTTCATGGGTAAGCTTGGACTACCTGAGACTCTTGTTTCAAAAGGAGGGGGGAGGGAGGGAGAGAGAAAGAGAGAGAGAGACAGAGAGAGGCAGAGAGAGACACACAGAGAGAGTGAGAGAGCAAGAGAGAGACAGAGGCTGGGTGGTGGTGGGAGCAGCGGTGGCGCACGCCTTTAATCCCAGCACTTGGGAGGCAGAGGCAGGTGGATTTCTGAGTTCAAGGCCAGCCTGATCTACAGAGTGAGTTCCAGGACAGCCAGGACTACACAGAGAAACCCTGTCTCGAAAAACAAAACAACAACAACAACAAAAAAAAACCCAACCCCCCCCAAAACAAAACAAAAAAACAAAACAAAAAGAAAAAACAAAAAGAAAAACAAAAAACCAAAGCAAGAGAGAGACAGAGGAGACAGAGAGAGAGAGAGAGAGAGAGAGAGAGAGAGAGAGAGTTTTCTGTTAATGACTTGTTGGGAACAGTCAAGAGGGGACAGGTAGATCCAAGCCTAGCCTGGTGGCTGCAGTGGAAGTACACCCATTTAATCTTAACCCTACAAAGGTAGAGGCAGGCAGAGTTCAGTGAGTTCAAGGCCAGTCTGGTCTACAGAGTGAGTTTCAGGACAGCCAGGAGAACACAGAGAAATCCCTGTCTTGAACCACTGCCTCTAAAAAGAAGAAGGAGGAGGAGAAAGAGGAGGAAGAAGAAGAAGAGGAGGAGGAAGAGGAGGAGGAGGAGGAGAAGAAGAAGGAGAAGGAGAAGGAGAAGGAGAAGGAGAAGGAGAAGGAGAAGGAGAAGAAGAGGAGGAGGAGTAGGAGGAGAAAAGAGAAGGGGGCAGCAGGTAACTTAGTCCAGGGTCAAGGTCAGGTCTGGTGGGACACACTGGCTGTCCTCTTACACTCTGCTTCTGGAATGCTGGGTGTCATGTCCCTCATAGTCTGGTGTGGGGTCTGTGAGCCAGTGTGAGGCCTGTGGCTGCCTTCAAACACTTCAGCAAAAACCCCACTGGGAAGTGGGTGTGGTAGTCCAAATCTGTAATCCTGACTCCTGAGAGGGGAGGCAAGTGGATGGCTGCACGTTGGAGGCTACATCATGAGACCGGACTCCAGAAACAGACAGACAGACAGACAGACAGTCAGACAGACAGATAGAAAAACAGAGACAGATAGACTCCCCCCCCCAAAAAAAACCCCAATCAAACAACGAAATTAACACTCCAAGCTTCCTGTCAGCCTACATTCATCTGCCTCCTGTTTTGAAATAGCTGCATGTGGGCTGGAGAGAAGACTCAGTGGTTAAGTGTTCTTATTGCTCTTCTAGAGGACAGGAGTTCGGTTCCCAGCATCCACATCATCCTGTAATTCCAGCTCCAGGGGATCTGATGCCCTCTTCTGGCCTCCTTAGATACCTGAATACACACACACACACACACACACACACACACACACACGCACGCACGCACGCACGCACGCACGCACGCACGCACGCACGCGCACATTGTTATGGCTTGTATATGCTCAGTCCAGGGAGTGACACTATTGGAAGGTGTGGCCCTGTTGGAGTAGGTGTGGCCTTGTTGGAGTAGGTGTGGCCTTGTTGGAGTAGGTGTGGCCTTGTTGGAGTAGGTGTGCAACTGTGGTGTGGGCTTTGAGACCCTCATCCTAGCTGCCTGGAAGCCAGTCTTCTGCTGGCCTCAGACGAACATATAGAACTCTCAGCTTTTCCAGCAGCCATGCCTGCCTGGATGTTGCCATGCTCCTATCTTGATGATAATGGACTGAACATAAAACAGCCACACACACTCTATGCTTGTTAGCCAGCCCATCAGCTCTCTGTCCGCTGAGTCTTTTGTTCTCCAAACTTGCTCCATTGAAACCTAGGACCAGCCTTGTCTGTGACAGTTTGCAGCCACAGAAGCACATCTCCAGGCCTATTTCTGAGTGGAAGTGTGAGGTCAGAGGGTCTCTTCCTGTGTCATTTGTACACATACTGGCAAAAGACTTGTCAGTGTTTCCTTTAACCCAGGGGTTCTTTGAGACTCAGAGGCAGATCAGAGGCCCATCCCAGGAGGGTTAGTACTGAGACTAGATTGCCAGAGGCTGTGCCCAGGGGACCTTCCTAAACTCCTGCCTGGGTTCCTGCATGTCTCAGGTTCCCAATATCCAGGACCTACCCTGTGGCCTTCTGTCTCTGTAGCATCTTTCTGGTAAGCAGCCATTCACCATGCCTTTGATGCAGGGGGATGCCACTCACCCTAGGAGTTCTGTTTCTAGAGACAAGGATTTTATCACAAGAGGGCCCCTGGGAAGCTATGTCAGGCCTCCCTGGCTCCCGTGACCTCCCCCAGTTGCCTGCTTCCCCTGGGGTATCCTCATAAACGGCACTGCCATTCTGAGACATCCTTGGAAGCCAGCACCGGGGCTGCTTGGAGACAACCAGGCAACAGAGCTGGGTTATTTAGGGGAGAGAATGGGTGGGTGGGAGGGAATGACAGCAGCTTATTCAGGGATGGATGGTCTCTCTGCTGCAGGGTGGTGCCCCCTCCCTGCGCCTATTATTCCCAGTGTCCAGGGCCTGGGATTCTGCACTGAGTCCCAGCAAAAAGCCATTTGGAGTCTTGCCTGACATCGGCAGGGGCTGGGCATTTTTGCATGTTCCAAAGGGGTTTAGGGTACACGCTGGCTCGGGAACCCTGGAGAAGATGGGAATGAATATCATGTCTGAGAAAGAATCTTCTAGTGATGAACCACGGTTCTTTCTCTGTTCAGTGGTGCGTTGGGACAGCTGTTGGTGAAGGGATTTATAATTTCTTAATCTCAGAATGATATCAGGGTAGGCGTGGCTACTTCACAGATGTGGAAATGGTAACTCAGAGAAGTTAAGCCGCTTGCCTGAAGTCATGCAGATAAATGGAAGAAATTGATTGAAAACTCGGATCTGTTTTCCTGCAGACAACTGAACCCTCAGATTGCTGGAGCTGGCAGGACCTTTGCAAACGTCTGCTTCAGCTCAAGCTCGCCTAGAAATCTGAGGATTCTTGCTTGACCCAGGGCCATCTTCTTTGCTTTTCCAGTACCCTGGTCCCATCCCTCCCTTGCAGGAACCAATCAGCTTGTCCTCATCTCTTCCACAGGTGCTCAGGGTGAGGCAAGGAGGAGACGCTTGAGGAACAAAGCTATGGAGCTGTCTGGGCTGCACCTCGGCTATCTACCATGGCTACGCTCTAGACTCCAGGTGTGGTGATGGCTTCTCACCTGTAATCCCAGCAATGTGGAAGAAGACGCTGGAGGACCCAGACTTCAAGGGCATCCTAAGCTACACAGGGAGTTTGGAGCCAGTCATGGTTCCACAAGACCCTATTTCAAAAACAAAAGCCAAACTGAAAATGGAAAAGAAAGAATCAGAAGAAAGTATTTGGTTTGAGTCTCGATTTTTAAGCATTCTGAGGGTTTGAGGCTTGTCTTAGGGTTTTATTGCTGTGAAGAGAGATCACGGCAAGTCTTACAAAGGACAACATTTCACTGGGGCTGGCTTACAGTTCAGGGGTTCAGTCCATTATCATCATGGCAGGAAGCATGGCAGCATCCAGGCAGGCATGGCGCTGGAGAAGGAGCTGGGAGGTCTACATCTTTTTTTTTTTTTTTTTTTTTTTTCTCGAGACAGGGTCTCTGTGTAGCTCTGGCTGTCCTGGAACACACTCTGTAGACCAGGCTGGCCTCAAACTCAGAAATCCACCTGCCTCTGCCTCCCAAGTGTTGGGATTAAAGGTGTTCGCCACCACTGCCCGGCTGGAGTTCTACATCTTGATCCACAGACAGCAGAAGGAGACTATGTATCACACTGGGGGTAACTTGAGCATAAGAGACCTCAAATCCCGCCCCCACAGTGACACACTTCCTCCAACAAGGCCACACCCACTCCAACAAGACCATACTGCCTAATAGTGCCACTCCCTATGGGCTAAGTGTTGGAGCACGTAAGTCTGTGGGGGCCGTACCCATTCAAACCACCACAGGCCTGTACTTCGGTAGTAGAGTCTTGCTTTACTTGAGGCCCCAGGTTCTATCTCCAACACCAGAAAAAGAAAAACCTGCTTAAATTTAAACTTTGAGCAAGTTGAACTAGGAGGTGGGTTGTGGTGTGAGTGGGAGTCCTGGAGATTCTGAGCTGTAAGTTCCTGAAAGTACCTACGGTCTAGGGGATGTGCTCAGATCCCATGGCCTTGCAGCGTAGGCATGAGGCAGAGTCCAAAGCAGGCAGATCTAGTGAATGTACCAGAGAGTGATCCAAGGAGAACTGAGCTTCTAAACTCAGCTGGAGAAGCCCTCTGCCCTGGCAGGTTCAGGGCTGGGTTCCCAGTGTGAGCTTTGATGACAGCTGTGGCCAATAAGTGCTGGTACCCCTTTCATCCTCCACGTGGTCCCAGGAAGCAAGAACTGCTGGGGACTTGTGGGGACTGGGAGCCACCTCTCCCAGGCACGTGTATTCCATGATTCAAAGTCTTCTACACATGGGTGGCACACAGTAGGACTCACTCGCCTAGGAGTAGGATCCTAAGGCAAAGCCATGGATCTGGGAGGGTGGTCCAGGAGCCAGAAGAACCATCTAGATTCAGAGTTAACTGTTCCAGAGATCACCAGACTTGGGGAAAGCTGCTGCCCCCTTTCCTGGGATACTGTGACAGTCCTGTGGTCACCAAGAACAAAGGCAGGGTTATCTTCATCTGCTGTGTCCTGTGAGCCCAGACTTGAGGAGCCTGATGGGTGCTGAGAGGAGCTGAGAGGTCTGCTTCTTATCCCTTGTCAAGTGTCATATTTGGTTTGGATTCAGTGCCTCTGCCTTCCGGACAGTCATTTGTGCCTGTCAGAAAAAGTGTTTCCTATGAGGGAGACTGGGTTCTTACAGCTTCTGCTCAGGACTGGATTTGAGAGCTCTTTCTCTCAAGAGCACTGAGGCCTGGCTAGGGCTGAGCGGTCCTGGGGCCCCACAAGGGACACTGCCAAGATGTATTTGCAGCAACAGCAGCGGCGGCAGCAGCTGCAGCTAATTGACTCTGTACTGGGATGGAGTGCTCTCTGTGTTCTATATGCATTTTTATTTAGGTTCATGTATATATACATACACATGTACACACATGTACATACATGTGCACATGCACACACATGCACACATACATGCACACATACATGCACACACATGTACATACATGCACACATGTATACACAAGTACACATACATGCACACACATGTACATACATGCACACATATACACACACACACCCACACTCACACTGAAACCTTATACAGACACACAATCCCTTCCTCCCTGTGTGCAGAGGAGCAGCACAAGCCTTGACTGTGCAAATGTGTTCAACACAAACACAACTGTACATGGCACCCCACTCCTTAGGCCTGTGTAGGGTACTGAGGGTGTGGGGGTGGATCCTGCACACTCTGTTTTCTCAGGTTCTGTTCTGTGACCCCTGGGTCCTTTCTCAGGAGATCTGGCTTTGCTCTGAGCTTCCAGCTGGCACTGTGGAAGCATGTACAGCATTTGAGAGGGTCCAGACCGGCTCAGCTAGAAGAGCCACTTCTTGATCCTTGATTTCTACTGGGCCTGGGAGAGAGTACAAGTTGTCTGCTCATGGTGCCCTTGGCTGCTCTGTGGCTTCTCTCCCCAGCTCAGAAACTAGTGGGGTGACTCTGTCCCTCAAGGTCTGACTTTAGTTCTTGCTCTTGCGGCTCACAGGACTTCCCTGTCCCAGCCCATGGCCAGGGCCGCAGAGCAGGGGCTTAGGTGGGAACTGGTAAGGCACCTGTGTCCTGTACCTGAGACGTCTCCAAGTCTCTGTGTCCCTGTTCCTGAGGCCTTTTCAACAAGCTGTGAGGCTGTTGGTTAGTTTGAAGGGCTGTGGTTACAGCTGTTCTTGCTCTAGCAGGCTACCACTGAGGGTCTTCTCTGCTGGATTCGACAAGAGCAGAGACATGTGTGAATAGCGCATCTTCACTCACTGAAGATGTGCCAAGCATATGCTGGGGACCTGCTCTGACTTTCCAGGCTCTGTCCTTAGAGGCATATGTATAGTCAGGGAACTAGTTTCTTCTGGACAGTGCAGGGATCTGTTCATGTTTGTGTATGTATGTTCTAGTCTGTGTATGTATGCATTCTATACCATGTGTTTGCACATGCCTGGCTAATGCACATGCCTGTGAGTGAACTATCCTGAAACCTGTCCTCAGGCCTGCAGGGGACCCATTTGGGACTTGATTGGATAGGGACATGATGTTATGACAGGGGAACAAGGAAGAGCACTGTGCCCAAGAATGGAGCCTGACAATATGTCACACACTGTACTTGGGCCTCAGGTCCCTAGCTAAGTGGATCCTCAAATATCTCTCTCAGAGATGAAGAAGGTGGGGGGTCAGAAAGCATCACTTTCCCTGGCCACACAGCCCAGCTCATGAACTGCAGACCAGTTTAATCAAGTAAGTGTGGCTGGAGTCACGATGGCTGTGTTTGCTTCTTAAGCCACTCTTTGGGCTTCCTCTTCCTTCCCCACACACCTTGGATGGGCAGAAGGGAGTCTGACATAGAGGGTAGGTAATTCCTGGGCCTCAGTTTCCCAATGCATTAAAACAGGGATGGGGATATGGTAGAGTGCTTGCTTGCCCAGCATACAGGAACACTTGAGTTTTGATACCCAGCATTGCGTAAGCCAAAATGGTGGCCCATGGCCTATAATCCCAGCATTCAGGAAGAGGATCAAAATTTCTACTCTGTGTGTGTATGTGTATTGTTCATATATGAACAATGATAGGTACCTTCTAAGATTACACAGGTGAGAGAATACCACAGACATGCCAGGTATCTGGCCAGACCACCCTTAATGAGTCATTTTAGGGTTGCAAGCCTCCCCCCTACCCCCGTATGATTCAAGTCCTATGGCTTGGTTTTGGTTAAAGGCCAGGCTGCAAAGTCTTCATCCTGGTCACAACTCCCTGCGGAGTGTGCCAAGGACCCTCGAGCTCTGACTGGGGCTAAGGCAGGTAGAGGCAGGTAAGGAAATACTCCTCAATCTAGGCTGAGGGAGAGAGAAAATGTAACACACTGCACGCAACAAAGAGGGTTTCCTGAGACCTAAGCAAGGGTGAGCAAGTGTACGTGGGTGACCCAAGGTCAAGGGTCAGGTAGCCTGTCCAGATGCTGGATCCAGAGCTCACCAGAGCTCAGGGCCCACCAGCACTGGAGGCGTTGGGCAGGGGTAATGGGGCTGCTCCTCTTCCAAAGACTGGGAGCTGCAGTTTTCCTTAGTCAACCGTCAAGTTGATCACCTGCTCGTTAAGGGGTTCACCTTGGACATCTATCTGGAGAGGCTCAAGTCCAGAGGCGTCAGATTTTTCCTACTTAGCTCAAGTAGCACAGAAGAAATGCTCATTCTGGAGTCCAGGAGAAGCAGAAAGGGGAAGCCCGAGGCTACAGATATGCAGGGCCCCTGGAGTAGGGGAAGGGGTGTGGCGCCATCAGCCTAAGATTTTTTTCTTCAGCCAAGGAGGCTGGAAGCCGGCCTTGGGTATCTTCCAGAAGTAGCCGAGCCGTCAAGGGAAGAGGAACTTGCTTCTCCCGCACGTTCCCCCCTACCCCCGATTTTTCCTCCAGACGCAGGGCGAGCTGATAGAGGGAGCTGGCCCGGAATCAGGCCTTCTAGGAGCTGTGGCTGAGTTTGGGGGGCGGGGGTCTGTGCCTAATCAGACCGTGGTGGAGTGAATGTATTTCTAAGTCCGCGCCCCCGCCCCGTGGGCGGAGGCCGAAGCTGCGGTGGGCGGGACAGGGAAAGGAGTGACCGCGCCCGCCCCGCCCCGCCCGGGCGTGGGAGGGGGGGATCCGGACTCGGGGCGGGGCTCTGGGGGTGATCCTGGCTTCGGTGGCCGCGGGCTGGCGGGGTCTGCGCCGCCTGGACTCGGCGGGAGCTGCCTCCGCCCCCGGATGGGCTGGGAGGGTGGGCGGAGCCATCTGGAGCCCGCGCGGGTCGTGCCCGCAGCCCGCCTCGGCGCCCGCAGTCCCCGGCCGCAGAGCGCGACGCTCCCCCGGAGCTGCGGCTGCCAGGTAAGCAGGCGTGGGCCGCACCGAGGGAGGATCGGGGTCCCTTGGTCTGGGGCGGAGACGTCCGAGTCACTCAGGCCTGCCCCAGACCGGCGCCACCACGCTCTCTCAAAGCCGGAGCTGCTCCCGGGTCGTGCGCAGGTCGATCCTAGACTCAGCTCCTGTACTCTGGCTTCCTTCGGGGATGGGGGGGACAACGTGGACTGGCGACACCCGCTCTTCACTGCCAGGCCTGGGATCCCTCCTGGCGAGCTAGGCTTCCAAAGAAGTTAGGAAACATAGCCGGGCTGCGATCCTGGTATGGGGTCTCCAGACTTATCTGCAGGGCCCTTGAGGCCCAGGGGCAAGGGAGCAAACCCAGGGGCCTGGCAGGCACAGGCTTTGATTCGCCGCTCGGTTTGGTCTCTTTTGAGGCGAGGTCTCCTTGGTGTGAGCGAGGGTATGCACGCAGCGTGTGTACATTCATGAGCCTGAGCGTGTGCGGTGCGTGTGTCTATCTGTCCCCTGAAAAGACATGGACTTAGAAAAGGTAGTGTTTGGGAGACTGACTGTCCCAGTTTTGTGTAGTGGCCAGGCTGCTCTTGTTTTGGAAATCAGACTCCACAAACGCCTGGTCCGGGCAAACTTGAAGCATCTCCAGTCCTTCCAGCCAGAGAGTATGGGCCGGTCCTTGGCTGCCCAAAACCAGTGACAGAGCACCTGTGAGATGTGGGCTCCGGGCCATGCACAGACAGTGTGGGAGGTGGGAGGACTTGGAAGGGCTCTGTCCTCATGTGTCTCTGCCCTGCAAGGGAAGACGAGAGAGAAACACTTGGCCAGTTCTCTGATAGAGAGTTTGATACCAGCCCTGGGCTGGTAGCCGCTGAAGAAAATGCCAGGAGGCACCTCATGGGAATTGCAAAACACTGGTGCAGCTTGGGTACTGGCTTGGGGTGTCCTGAGACTTTAAGGATAGATGTGTTTCAATGTTCTGGTGCAGCCAACCCCACCTTCCTTATTAGCATTATTAATCCGGACCTCTTTGCACCCTCCCTGGGGGGGGCGGTCGGGGGAGGGGAAGGGGGCAACAAGCGTAGGAGGGCTGGCAAGGACTTCTTGCCTCTGTGTGTCCACCCCACCCCATATTTTGTTTACCTTCGGGGGTGGGGGGGGAGGGGAGCGGGTGTCCAAAGACCCATTTGTTTTCCACAGTCAAATGGAGCACAGGTCTGGGACTACTGAGGTTTGAGCCAGCTTTACAGGAGGAAGCCCTGACTTCCTTTTTGAAGAGTCCATCGTGGGGGCTGGAGGAGAGGGTGGGAGGCATTGGCCAGACACGGTTTCCTGTGAGGGCAGACAGGCCTGAGGTGGCCCACTTTGCTCCCGTCTCGTCTCTGGTGTTGGAGTGGACAGGGTGGGGCTTGGGGCAACTCTGACCCTACACTGAGGCACTGTAGTATCTGGGACTCTGCTCCTTCCCTGTTGTTCCCAATACTTTGGAGGAGGTGGCAGTGTATCTGTGTCCAAGGTCTCTGTTCTAGTGGGAGCTACCCAGGCACGGGAGGGAGTGCCATGTGGGTAGAACATGAGCCCATATTCAGGTGTATAGCCCTGTGGGCAGACACAAGAAAGAACTGGACATATCTGCCTGAGAGCAGGCACAGAACAGGGTGGGCTGGCACCCCAGGAGCATAGACAGGTGAGGGGACAGGTGTCTGTGAGCGTGTGAAGGACGGCTAGTGGTAGCCACAGACACCTGTGGAACAGAACGGGCGTGTGTTCCTGGCATTGCAGTTTGCTTGGGCAGTAGGTGGGTAAACAGACAGACAGGTGGACCCACTGAAGAACAGACATGCATTTAAACTGACACGGAGTCTCAAGGTTCTCAAGGACCTAGATAGACATGGAGCCAGTTGGGCCCTGCCTCTGGTGGGCAGGGGCACATATACCGGCCAGAGGCATCTGCTAGAAAGGCTAGGTCTGAATAGCATTAGATACTGAGACATAGTCCCAAGTGACTGTTTCTGTGGTTATGGCAGCTGAGCCAGACATCGGCTTATTCAGCGTGGAGGGACAGGTACTTAGATGCTGTGTGGTATGGCTTCCTTCCTTTCTCATGTATCCCAGGCTATCTTTGAACTCACTATGTAGCCAAGGATAGCTTTAGACTCCTGATGCTCCTGTCTCTACCTCCTGGTTACTAAGGTTACAAGCATGCTCCACCACACCTAGTTTATAGGGTACTGGGAATAGAATCCAGGATCTCATGGATGCAAGGCAAACACTCTACCAAATGAGCCCCAGACCCAGTGTAGATTTATTTCTAGACCGTGTTGGGGATGGTTAGAGAACCCCAAAAGGGCTCATTGTTCTGTTTTAGTCAGAAGGCGTGCAACCTCCCGTCCCCTCAGTTACGGGGCTGAGTGTCTGCTTGGAGTACCAGCAGAAGCTTCTTCAGCCTTTGATGGCATCCTTTTGTGTCTCCGGGACTTCTGTGAAGCTTCCTGCCACTTTGTGCCACTGTGCACTGCTTGGCTCTGTGGTTTTCCTGCTGAGCTTCCCCAAGTCCTTGAGCCTTAGGTAGTTGTCTCTGTATACCAGCGGGAGATAAGTGGAAGTCTGGGATGAGAGCTGTCTCCCTCTGGTGTGGACGGAGCAGGGTCTCCCACGTTCTGGCTCTGTCTCCTCTGCCCAGCCTGTCACCTTTGGAGCCAGCCCTGACCCTGATACAGCTTGACACCAAATGCTCTTGTGACCTTCCACAGTCACTTAATGTGGCAGTTACATCATCTTTAAACCCAGCTCCCTCGAGGGTTAAGTGGAAGGCAGTTTATGACAAGTGACTTTCCATCAGTCCTCAGGGCTGCAACCAGGACTGCCCAGGCAGCCAGGTGTTTGGCTGGGAGCCTGGGAAAATTGTGGCATATAGACACCGGACACCTCTTTGTTGGAAGTGGAAGCCCCTTCTGTTCTCTCTCTCTCTGCCCGTAGCCCCTCCTTGTCCTGGGGTCCTCTGAAAGGGTCAGGAAGTGGCAGGCTGGGCCTGTGGAAGCTTGGGCTTTCTGCCTGCAGGGCCTCTGGGAGGGGAGCCAGTGGTTCGCTAAGAATAGCCCCAAATCATGGCTCTGGCCTCTCGGTGGGCAGCGCTGCCTCTCCCTGCCTCTCCCATAGCGAGGCATTTGGAGACGGGCTTTGCATGTTTCTGTGGCCAGCATGGCATAGGGATGGGCTTGGGACTGGGACCGGGTCCTGGGAGCCGCAGGCTCTTGACTGCAGCTGGCTCTGCAACTTTGCCCAGCCAGGCCTTTGTCTGGGACTTGGTAAGGAAAAAAGTAAGTGAGGAACATCCTTGTCACTTGGAGATCTTCCTCGACAGCATGTCCTGACAGCGCCACCCCTGTCTGGCTACCCTGACTTGAAGAATACCGTTCTGTAGCAGATTTTCAGCTCTGTGACCCTCCAGCAGCACACTTATTATCTCAGTGGCTTATTTTTCTTATGTAACAGGGTAGGGAGAGGGATTCCCCTGTAAGAGTGTCCAAGAACGTAAGGCTGGTGTGTACGGAGATGGCTGGAGACTGTCTGGCTCACAGGATGTTCTAGGGAGACAGTGGGTGCTACAGCTGTCTTTAGGATTAGATTTTCCAGCAGAGTGGCTGTTGACACCAGAGAACCCAGTGATTGTACTCTGTTGAATGGGGACAGGTACCAAATGTCATTTTGATCTGGGTTCCATCCGAAGTAGGGAGGATCCAGCAGTCGGATATACGGCTCAGTTGGTAAAGCTGGGTCTCATGCAAGCACATGCGTAAGTTTCGTCACTAAAACCCACCGAAGAGCTGGCTGCAGTCTATATAGTGCTGGGGAAATGGAGAGAATTCTTGAGGCTTCCTGGCCAGCCTGCTTAGGCAAACTGCCGAGAACCAGGTTTAGTGAGATATGGTCTCCAAAAAAGAAAAAAAAAAAAAAAAAAAAACCCGCAAAATAGAAAGTGACTCAGGAAAACATCTAGTGTCCACCTCTGGCCTCCACGCCTGACCACACATGCGTATATACACTCACATGCACATACACTGATGCAGTGTAAGTATCTGTTTAGAGGTGGGTTAGACTCTGATCAGATAGGAGGCAAGCAAGCAGGCCACACCCATGAATTACACCACACTCCACCACGTGCTGCCTGGGATTGGAGCTGGGGGACACAGTTTGCCTGGGTGGTCAGTCGGTCACTTAGGTAGGCTTGGCAAAGGTTGGGTGACTTATCCCGGCACAGGGACTGATGGGGTAGAGGTGGGGTGGCCCCAGCTGTTTATATGTTTCCTGTGAACTTTTCTGTGGCACAGGGATCCAGTCTGGTCCGCAGTTAGGGCAACTCTCTGCAATAGACATGTGGTGTTCCAGCAGGCTCTGGCCTTGGGAAACTGGGTAGGCAACTGGGAGTCTGGGTTCCCAGCAGTTCCCAAAGAGGAGGGGACTTGGAAATGGATGACTGTGACTCTTGGACACATGGGTCTCCAGAGGCAGAATGCTGAGTGTCCTGAAGTGGCCTGCAACGCTTGATCTACTCACCCCCACCCCCACCTGCCTCCCGCTTCCCTTCCCCAAGCAGAGGACAGGGACACCCGGGGTGTTTTGGAAGATTCTCTTTGGAAAGAGCAGAGGGGGAATTTCCTCTTTTTTTCCTTTTCCTGGACTTAGATCCCCCTCCCCCACAACTGAGTTAACCCTTCTCTTGCTGGTTACTAAGTAGCTCTTGGATGGACAGAGGTAGTAGCAGAG
Source organism: Rhabdomys pumilio (assembly GCA_030674055.1). Classification (NCBI taxonomy): domain Eukaryota; kingdom Metazoa; phylum Chordata; class Mammalia; order Rodentia; family Muridae; genus Rhabdomys; species Rhabdomys pumilio. The sequence goes on from JANHMN010000019.1 coordinate 41,520,447, forward strand.
CCCTCCATTTTCGGATGCTTCTGCCTCCTTCCCAGGGGTGGTCCCCCATCAGTGCCTTGCTCTGGTGGTAGGACCTGGAAGACCTTGAAACCAGCCATGGTCTGCTGTGTGGGTTAGCCTTGCTCTGGCTTCCAGGTTCTGGGCCTGTCCTCTAGCCATGGTACCCATGGGGTCAGGAGCGGAGTCTCCTGGACCTTTGGAACTTCGTGTGTGTGCGGCTCAGCCTGACTCCCCTATGGCTTGTCAGTAAGCTCAAGGTTCCATGGCAAAGGGCCATCTTGGGCCATCAGCTATCAGTATATGTCAGTGATATACGTGGATCAGGCCTTGCCATTCTTTGAGTGTTTTTCCTCAGGCTCCACCCACCTTGGTATTTTTGTTGTTTGTTTTTCGAGAGACAGTGTTTCTCAGTGTAAGCAGTCCTGGCTGTCCTGGACTCGCTTTGTAGACCACACTGGCCTCGAACTCACAGAGATCCACCTGCCTCTGTCTCTCCAGTGCTGGGATTAAAGATGTGCACCACCACACCAGGCTTTACCCACCTTGTCTTGGAGACAGGATTTATTACTGGCTTGGAACTTCCCAAGTCGTCTAGGCTGACTGGCCAGTGAGCCCCAGGAATCTGGCTCTTCAGCCTAGGGATAACACCACACACCGCCAAGCTCAGGTTTTTAACCGATCCAACTCAGTTCCCATGCTTGGAAGGAAAAGTGCTTTACTGATGAGCTCTCTCTCTGGTCTTGTCTTTTGTGTTTATATCTGCATCCCCCAACCCTGTGAGTGTGGGTGCTTACATCGCAGTTGTATGCGTGCATGCGTGAGTTTGTGTAAGAGGTGTGTGTGTGTGTGTGTGTGTGTGTAGATCAGAGAAAAACCATAGGTGTTGGCTTTTGGATTCTGCTTTGTTTGAGACAGGGTCTCTGTTGACTAGCAGGCTCACCGATCACAGGAGGAGGACTGGGATTACAGATGTGCGTTACTGTGTCTGGGGACTGAGCCATCCCTCTAGCTGCCTTTTTTTTGGTTTGTGGTTTTTTTTTTTTAAATAAAGATTTATTTATTATTTTATGTATTTATTTTATTTATTTATGTATTTATTATTATTTTATGTATACGGATACACATACGTCTTCAGACACACCAGAAGAGGGCGTCAGATCTCATTACAGATGGTTGTGAGTCATCTTGTGGTTGCTGGGCATTGAACTCAGGACCTCTGGAAGAGCAGTCAGTGCTCTTAACCGCTGAGCCATGTCTCTAGCCCTTGTTTGTATTTTTGAAGCAGAATCTCACTTATTAGCCTGGGCTAGCAGCTTGGAACTCAATAGCTGCCCAGACTGACTGTTCCTGCCTGGGCAATCCTCCTGCCTCAGTCTTCCAAGTCCTGGGATTATAGGCATTTGTTACTATTGGTGATAATTGAGACGGCACATTGGGTAGAGGTGCTTGCTTCAAGCCTGACCAGGCATTAGAATAGAAGCATTTGCCCCGTAAACACTGCTTGGTGGTGATTCATCACCACCAAGGGTCTGTGTCGATGTGTCCAGTCAGCAGCTACAGGCAGGCTTCTCGCCCCGTTTCTTATATCTGTGAAGTTTCACTAGAAGGAATACAGCCCTGCGGAGGGCAATTGCTTGGGTGTTTGGAAGAGCCTTGGGGTCTGTGAGGAGAAGGAGCAGGTGCAGAGGTTTTTTTCTAGAAGTCCCAGAAACTGCTTGCTTAGCCAGCTCTTCTAGGAGCTTGGTTGGGGCATCCACCGTGCAGGAATGCCCTCTGGCATGTGTGTGGGTGGAGGGCTGGGCCTGCTTGCACCTCTGTAGGAAGGGGCCCTGTGGGCATGGACAGCCCTAGCAAATCCTGGCAGTCAATTCTGGGCACTCAGTGGCTCAGTGGTCTCTTCCTCTGCGACAGTGTCTTAGATAGTAGACATAGCCTTTGCCCCTCTGGCTGTGCAGTTTTAATGTTTCTCCTAATTTAATAATTTTGTTTACTGTCTTACCTACTTAATCAGCTGCTTGCTTATTCAGATGAGCTTGACTTGGAATTTAGGGACACCAAAGGGGAATGGGCTGGAGCCGTCATTGAGGAACCCCACAGCCTGGCCCTGCTTAACCTACATTTTTTAGATAGAACCCTTCCTTCCCTCCCTCCTTCCCCTCCCTCTTTCTTCCTTCCTTTCTCTCTCATTCTGTCTCTCTCTCTCTCTTTCTTTCTTTCTTTCTTTCTTTCTTTCTTTCTTTCTTTCTTTCTTTCTTTCTTTCTTTCTTAAGGTCTTGCTATTATATAGCTCAGGCTAGCCTGGAACTCTGTAGCTCAGGCTGACCCAAAACTCACTGTGACCCTTCTGCCTCTGAGTGCTGAGATTTTAGACATGTGCTGCCGCACCTGGCTTGAGATGGCGCACTTGTCACCAGGGTCTAATTGCATTTTCACGAACCTCCAAAGACAACCTGTACTATTAATGGCGTCTACACCCCAGTCCATGAGTCCACTCTCTGTTTCTAGATTTTCTGATCCTGGACATATCATATAACAGTAGTCATACAGTGTGTGTGTGTGTGTGTGTGTGTGTGTGTGTGTGTGTGTGTGTAGATTGATGTACTCCCAAGCCCCTTACCAAGACAGAGTCTGATGTGTATCAGGCTGACTGTGGCTTAGTATGTAGCGGAGGTGACCTTAAACCCCTTATTCTCCAGCCTCCACCTTTCAAGTGCTGGGATTACAGGCATGGACCATCTTGCCCAGTTTATGCTGTCCTGGAGATCCAACCTGGAGCGTCATGCCTTGCAAAGTCCTGCCTTGCAAAGTAAACTTTCTATTGTCTGAGCTATATCGCAGGCCAGCCCCAGATTCCCTTTCAAAGAGATTCCGCCTCCACAGAGAGAGAAAAACACTCGTTGCTTGTTTCCATCATTCATATTAGAGTGTAATTTATGTTTGCATACTAGACCCAAGTGCCTTAGAATTCAGGTTTTATTTAACCAGGAAGCAAACATGAAGTGCTTCGTAGGGCTACGTGGTAGAGCACTTGCCTGTCATGCACAAAGCCTGGGTTCCCGAGGAAGCAGACATCCAGAGGACACTAGAAAGCCAGCCCTGAGCAGTGAGCCCTGCTGCTGTGGGGAAGTAGGGACAGTCCCAGAGGTTGCCAGTGCTGGGTGAATGGCAGAGCCCTGGGGTCCTGGCCTCTCCTGTCACACTGCTTGCTTCTTCTACCTACACCGTGGGCAGAGTGTGTATATCAGTGGCTTGGGGCTGGGTGTACGACTTGGGGTAACCAGACCTCCTAGTTAAGCCCAACTGCCCGTGAGTGACTCTGTATGTCTGTTTCAGTAGGTCACCCTTGACTCCTGGCAGCCTGTTTTGTTGGCTTGCTGATAAGGGCAGAAGAAAGGCACTATTGAAGCTGGACTTAGTGGTTCTTCAGCCCACATCTCGTGGGAGTCAGGACTTGGCACGGCAGTGATGGGCTTAGCCCAGGACACGCAGATGTTCTCCGCTCCGCCGTGGTCCAGCCTGTTTGGAAACTTGACCTCAGTCGGGCATGGCTATGCTCCTGTGGGGGTGAGGTGGCTGAGTTCTCCCTCCCCACTCCATGTTCTGACCTGAGCCACAGTCTTTCATTGTGCTGTGTGTGATGCTGTGGCCTTCCTGGGGAAGGGATTGGGCTGGAAACATGGGAGCAAACCCCAGCCCTGACTGTACAGCGGTACAAAATTGTGCTTACAATCAAGGTGTTCTGGTTTCTTTATTTGTTTATTTATATTTTAATGTTTATGAGGGTTTACCCGTGTGTATGTCTGTGCACCATATGAGTTTCTGGAGCTCGTCAAGGTCAGAAAGGGCACTGGATCTGTGGAACCGTGACTACAGGAGGTTACAAGCTGCTGTGTGGGTGCTGGAAACCAAACCCGAGTCCTCTGCAAGAGCAGCCACAGACTGTGTTCCGTGTTCCTGGGGTGGACGCGTGCCTTGTGTCTAACCTGTGGGCATTGGGATATTTGTCTTGTGTCTTCTGAGGACCTGGAGTGCTTACCTCTCAAGGGGAGATGCCCAGGAGTGAGGTGCTGGCTGATAGACTGGAAATCTTTGTTTTACCAAGAAGGAAGCTGAGTAGCTGACGAGAGGGCCTACAGCAGGAAGTGAAGTGTCACATAGTCTGTCTGACTCCCCAGTCTTCCCCACCCCCACCTCGGCTGCAACTTCCAAGTCAGGCTGGAGTGGGGGAGGGGAGCTGTGCTTCTAGGCCTTGTGGTAATAGACATGCCAGTCTCCATCCTCCTCCTCCTCCTCCTCCTCTTCCTCCTCCTCCTCCTCCTCCTCTTCTTCCTCCTCCTCCTCCTCTTCCTCCTCCTCCTCTTCCTCCTCCTCCTCTTCCTCCTCCTCCTCCTCCTCCTCCTTCTCTTCTTCCTCCTCTTCCTTTTCTTCTTCCTCCTCCTCTTCTTCCTCCTTCTCCTCTTCCTCCTCCTCCTCTTCTTCTCCCTCCTTCTCCTTCTCCTCTTCCTCCTCCTCTTCTCCTCTCTCCCCTCATCCCTGGTTCCAGCAGGGCAGGAGGTCAGGCTTTAGTTTGTCCTCATCTCTCTCTATGCCTACCTGCCTGCCTGCCTTTCTTTCTTTCTTTCTTTCTTTTTTTTTTTTTTTGGTTTTTTGAGACAGGGTTTCTCTGTGTAGTCCTGGCTGTCACGTTGTAGACCAGGCTGGCCTCGAACTCAGAAATCCGCCTGCCTCTGCCTCCCAAGTGCTGGGATTAAAGGTGTGCACCACCACCGCCCGGCAACCTGCCTGCCTTTCAACAAGCCCTCATGTACCTCAGGCTGGACTCAGACTCACTATGTAGCAGAGGCTGGCCTTGGATTCCTGATCCTCCTCCTGTCTCTAGCTGCCCAGTTCTGGATTATGTGTGCCACCACGTCTGGTGTTATGTGGTGGTAAGAAACGACCCGAGGTTTTGTGCAGGCTAGGCAGACACTCTGCCAACCTTGCCGTATCCCCATCCCTTCTGGACCTCATCTTCTCAACCAGCTGCTCTGTGCTGATGAGACACCATCTCTTCCGTCCCTGGCAACCACTGTCCTGCTTCCTGGCTCTGTGAAGGACTATTGTAGAGATGACAAGACGCAGAGCCACACGGTGCCCCTCCTCATGTTTCTGGCTTATTCAAACACCAGTGTCCTCAGGGTTCCTCCATGTGGCAGCGCTTGACAGAATTTCCTTCCTCTCTGAGCCGTAATTGTTCTTGTTTTGTTTGTGAGAGAGTCTTGTTATCTAGCTCAGGCTGGCCTTGAACTAAGGATCCTCCTGCCTCCTGCCACCATGGAACTATTCTTTTAATTTTTTTAAAAAAAATTTAGTTTGGGGGGGCTGGAGAGATGGCTCAGCAGTTAAGAGCACTGACTGCTCTTCCAGAGGTCCTGAGTTCAATTCCCAGCAACCACAGGGTGGCTCACAACCATTTGTAATGGGATCCGATGCCCTCTTTTGGTGTGTCTGGCACACCTGTGTACTCACATACATACAACAAACAATTTATTTTTATTGTATGTGTATGAGTGCTACGGGTGTGCCTGGTGCACGATGTTCAGGAAAGGGCGTCAGAGTCCTCAGAACTGGAGTTACAGATGGTTGTGAGCCATTGTGTGTGTGCTCCTAATCAAAACCGGGTCTTCTGGATCTGGAAGAGGATCTTAACTGCTGAGCAGTCTCTCTGGTCCATGGTTCACATTTGAGGATTGAGTGAGGAGCTAGAACCGGGGAAGAGGGTGACAGCTTCTGTTACGTATCAGGTGCCACCCCTTCTCTGTGTGAACTCTCCTGCTGATGTCACCCAACAGGAGAGAGCCCGGCTCAGAGACGTTCATAATTCGTCCAAAGTCCCATTACTGACTAGGGTTGGATGCCATGGCTAACGGACCATGTAGCCTAGGCTTTGTGTTACTGACCCCAGGGCAAGTTTTTAGGTCCTTGCCTGGAGTCCTTTTCATCACCTCTGCCATCTGTACATGGAGCCTCTGGGAAGCCAGGCCTGTCTTTCCAGGCCCAGGCATTCCTACCTGGTGCAGCTGCCTTGGAAATCTCTTCTATGTGGTAGCCTCAGCACCAGGCTGGGACCTGCAGGCCCTCTCCGAGCTCCCAGCACAAGGCTAGCAGGGAAGCCCAGCCCAGAATGGCTATAATGCAGGATGTCCCTCTTGGCAGGACTTTCCCTGAACAAACAGTGCCAAGAGCTTCAGGATGGTGAGGACAGATAAACAGGAAGAGGAGAAGAAACCAAACCGCCATCTTCCCATGCTGCCTGGCGCCCCTCCCTGCTGTTCTCTTGGCCCAGAGTTAGGAAGGGCAGAGAGAGGCTGGGGGATTGAGCTTAGCCTGTCAGGGCTTTAGGGCCTTGGTTTGTCTTGATAAATGGGGTGAACTTGTTATTAGGTGCCACCTCAGTTTAATTTCATGCCACCCATTGGCATTTGGTGGTCTGTGGGGTATAAGGATGAAGAGCATAGTGACAGGTGTCTGTGGGCATGTAGGTGGGTCTGGTTGGGGTCATCTCAGCCTGGCTGACCATTCTCATTATTTACATTTTTTTTAATTACTTGTTCTATTGCATGTATTAGTCAGGGTTCTGGAAGATGAGAACTGAAAGACCGAATCTCCGTCTCTATCTCTGTGTAAAGGGGATTGATAGGAGTTGCTTACGGGCTGAGGTCTGGCTACTCTCTGAACAGAAGGTTCAAAACTCCAATAGTCATTCAGTCTCTGAGGTTGGGTGTCTCAGCTGGGTATCAGTATACCTTGGAATCCTGAAGAAACAGGCTCTGTTACCAGTCACAGGATGAGCTTGCTGGCAAGAGGGAGGGGAAGCAGGCAAAACACCCACATTTCCTTCTCCACATCTTCGCATGCAGTCTGTCACCAAAGCGGTGCTCCAGTTATAGGGTGGATCTTCTGGCCTCAAATGAACCAGTCATGAAAAACCCTCAGAGGTGTGCCTAGCTACTGGGGTCTTAGCTGATTCCAGGTGTAGTCAAGTTAACAACCCCAGATAGCCATCGCTGTGTATGGATGCTTTGCCTGAGTGTATGTCTGTTTAACCAATGCTTGGCAGGGGCCTTCCCTCCTACCCCAACCCAGGAGGCCAGAAGAGAGCATGAGATCCCCTGGGACTGGAGTTAAAGACTTGAGCTGATATGTGGGCGCTAGGAATTGAACTCGGGACTTCTGGAAGAGCAGCCAATGCTCTCAATGTCGGAGCCATCTCTCCAGCCCCAGGTAGCATTATTTTTGTCTAAGAGATTCTGACCCAGAAGGACAGAGTGCTTCATCCAGGCTGTGAGGTGCTGGGGCAGAGGTTGGAGTCTAGGGGCCACAGCTGGCTGGTGTCAGGGGGTAGACCTAGCCTGGGCTGCTGTTGCTATGGGTTCTCTTTTCTTAGAACTGATGGGGTGGTATCATGAAAGGGCCAGGCCTCAGGCTCCCCGTTCCAGAGAAACTTTGAATCCTTGGAGGATACATTTCTGCATGTTTCTTTTGCTGCATGGCCACCTGAGGATGACTTAGGCTGTGGCCGTGCTTTCAAGTTGTTACTGAGTCTGGGCAACACATCTACAGAATGACACCTGACATCTTGGTATAGAGCCCAAGGTATTTGGTGTCCCTCTCCTCTGTTCTAGTCCTAGATACCATGTGATTCCTAGGAGGCTCTGGACAATGCTGAACATACGTGGGGTGTGTGTGTGTGTGTGTGTGTGTGTGTGTGTGTGTGTGGTCTCTTCTGGAAACAACACCATTATTTTTCTTTTCAGGCTCAGTTCCTTTGTCTTCTCCAGGAGCCTTCCCTCATGGGTTGTTAACATTTCCTGCAGCTCAGGGTAGCAGGAAACGTGCTCTGGCCTTTCTGAGCCTCAGTTTCCTCATCTGTGAATTGGGATGACTAGGTGTCAGGGAGAGGAGAAAGCCTGAATTTTCTTCCCCTAGCTTGTGTGAAGCTGGCTGGGACTTGGAGAAACCTGGCCTTCTCAGGGTTAAGTCCGTTCTGTACCAGAGGCGGAAGCAAAGAGGACAGAGTGTGAAATGAAATCACTTCCCTGCCCAGGGGGCTGCCCTGTGCTTGGCTTTTGCAGTAAATCCTATTTCCTCTCCAGCTTCCATGTGTCCACACACTCCTGGCTCCCATGACCCCATGGGTCACTAGCAGGTGGGGGCTCCTGATGGAATGCTGGCCTGTCTTTCATCCGGCGAGTTCACTTCCTGTCTGAATAAGCCATCCACCTTTCCTGCCTGGAATTCTATCAGTGGGGTCCAAGAGACTGTGTGACTGTGATCCAGGCCAGTGACAGGCCAGTGCCTGTGTGACAGGCCAGTGGTGTGAGGTGTGAGGAGACCAAGCTTCATGGCTGCCCTTGTGTGCAGTTTCTTCTGGGGAGCCCAGGCTGCCTCTGTGAAGGAGAGTGCTGAACTGGACAGGACAGCAGAGAATGACCCTGTTTAACCCTGATTACCCTACAGGAAATGGGGTGCGGAGAAGCCCAGGCATGGCCAGGCCTCTGAGGCAGGACAGCGCTGGCAGAAAACCCAAATCTTGCTGACTTTCAAGGTCCTGGTTTTTCCTACAGGAAGGTGTTTATGAGTCTGTCTGTGGGACTCAAGAGTGGACCGGCTTCTGGGGGAGGTACCAGTGTGTCCTTGGCTATAAAGTTGATATCGAATTGGGGCTGCTTGTCCCAATGGCTTTACTGTATCTGAGGTATGTCTGTGGTAGGTAGAAATGAAGAAAATAAGAAAATAAATGGAGAAAACGGAGCAGACTTTTACCTTTGAATATATGATGTGAAGGGTTCATTCTCAAGCACCACAAAACCAAACCAAACCAAACCAAACCAAACCAAACCAAACCAAACCAA